>WAAE01016893.1:0-21631 GCA_013400495.1 Nicator chloris
AAAATAAATATAAAACATAGTTTATTCTGAACAGGAGTAGTTTGGCTTTTTATTGTTTGTTATTGTTTTCTTACCCCAATAAAGTAAAATTCTAACTGTCTTCACAGGAGGTTATTTCATTACTATAAGACTACTTATGCGAGAAACTGCTGTCATTTGAGGACATTTCCAGAGATCAAAGGAACTCCAGGGGATTCTGGATATGTCAAGGGCAAACTACACTGGAATATGTTGTAAAATAATATTCTTTCTTCCTTGAGGATTTTTAACAACAAGATTTTTTCCAAGCCTAGACTAAATTATTTATATATTCACCGATTTTCCGAGGAAATCTATTTATTCTTTTGAATTATTTTTTTTTATGTGATTCTCTCAGATTTTGGTATAATTATTTGTGTTTTATAAAACTTGTCTAATAATTTTTAATCCATCTCCTTCTCCATCCTACCCCACCTGCAGTCATGTCACGTTCCTCTGGGATCTGCTTACCTGTCTGTCCTGCAATCGTAGCAAACAGCCTGTGGGGAATCCTGGATGGGATCTTCAGTCCAGCTCTTACCTGGTAATACCTGGAGAGAAAGGATGAAAAATTACACACTGCTAGAGAAGTGACCTCTCAATCCAACCTAAATTCTGTGAGAGCACATTCTGGGCATCTGCATCCAAAAGTGCTCAAGATCACAGGCATGCTCAGGACCTTTTCTTCTGCTTTTTAGCGTTAATTAAAGTGGGTTTAACCTGGCCCTTTCTATTTTACACCAGGCAGAATGGACACAATGGCCTGATGTGTGAATAATGAAGAAAGATTGTGAAAAGCACTTGGTCTCCTATAGGAAAAGGAGACATAGAGAAAAATCTATGATGAAAGGCCTTGAGATCACACAAGGAGTGACAATTTAATGCAAAACAAAACAACAAAACAAAACAAAACACTTCAGTAGAAAGACAACAAAAGTGCTAATCTCACATCTAGGAACATTCAAATAATGCATAGTAGTTATCATTCAACTGCTCCATGTTGAGTCTACCTTATCAAGAAAATGTTAGCATTAATCATTTGCCCAGAGAAGATGTGGAGTCTCCCTCACTGGAGATATTCCAGAACTGTCTGGACACAATCCTGTGCCATGTGCTCTGGGGTGACCCTGCATGAGCAAGGAGATTGGATCAGATGGCCCACTGTGGTCCCTGCCCTTCTGTAATTCTGTTAATCATATCTAAACCAATATTTATTCTGGTAGTTTTCTATCACAGAGGGGATCCCTGCGTTAGGTGAAGGAAGACAGACAAAGTAAACACCAGCAATTTCACTGGTTTTAAGCTACACATAGAATCATAGAACACCCTGAATTGGAAGAGACTCACAAGGATCACCAAGGGCCACTTCTGGCCCTGCACAGGACACCCCAAAAATCCCTCCATGTGTCTGAGAGAATTGTCCAAAGGCTTCTTGAGCTCTGGCAGGTTTGGTGCTGGGAACACTTCCATGGGGAGTCTGTTCCAGTCCCCAAAACATGAGCTCAGTCTAAACAGAGGGAAAAACTCATCCCAGTCTTCCTTCATCACCACTTCCATGGATGAGGAATACGAGGCAGTGTTCAGTACAGTACCCAATCCAGGATATTGCAGCTCAGGATATCTCCACCTCTTTGCAGACCTCCCACTAACCTGCTGTAGCACCATGTTGGTGCCAGTCTCCCTTTCTTTGGACTTTCCCTCCTTTGGTCTCTTTGTTTATAAATTCCTTTAACCCACTAGTATTTGCAGATATTTTGGGCCCAGCCTCTACATGCACAAGTCTTTTCCAAACTGAACTATTCTGTAACTTTATGAAAACACCAAGTCGTCTGTGAACTCCTGTATGAACATCTCGCACAGGCTACACTTACAATAAAATCTTTGCTAAGTGTGTAATAGTGAAAGAACTAGATCTGTCGTTCTGAGGTTAAATGCTGAAGAAAGGAGTTTGATGGGGAGAAAACAAAACAAGACAAAACAAAAAGCACCACTGCAGAGGCAATTGTTCCATGTCCTTCACAGCTGAAAGCCCATGTTACTCTACCTGCTTCAGCTGGCAGCTCCTTCCCAACTGGGACCAGCACAACCATAAACATTTCTAGGTATCTGTTTCAATCAAGAGCTTGGGCATGAAAACTGTCAGTATACATGTTAGTTTTTAGAAAAGAAACTAAAAGCAGCTCATATTCTAAATGCACACAGTATCTAGTTAAACATAACACCAACCAAATCTAAGCTACCTGATCTTTTTCTCCATTCTGCTGTTCTTGCACTATGCAGGAGTTTTTAATTGGTGATATTGATCCTGATTTTTTTCTGAAGAAAGTACAAGAATTGTGCCTTAAGACCCTTTGAATTTTCATTATAGTTATATGCAATACAATTTTTTTACTGACAAAAATATTCTGTGTGGACTGCTCATAAAGTCTAATAACTACCAAATACCAGTAACAGGGTATTAAAGGGATATTACACATTAGTGTAACAGGACACTCCTCCAGAAGCAGATATTTCAGATTTACTATGTTCCCATTCCATTAGATCAGCACCAAAGAATAATATTCTATAACTGTCTGGCCATTTCTTTTCAGACTTTTGCTGCTCAGAATTGTGGTGGGGTTATCCTTGGCTAACAGCCAAATTCCCAACCACATGTGGTGTTCCTCCCCCTCATCAACAGAACAGCAGGAGAAAATAGGCTGAAAAATAGGATGGGATAAAGACAGGGAGATCGCTTACCAGTTACTGCCACTGGCAAAATTGATTCAATTTTGGGGAAATTAATTTAATTCATTCACAATTGGGTAGTAAGAACAAACCCAGACATTAAAATGAAACCTCTCTCCAGCCCACTCCCTTCCCCCAGACTTGGCTTCAGTCTTTTAGACTCCTCTCCTCCCAAGCAGCTCAGGGGGATGGGAGTTAGTGTCAGTCCATAAAAGCACCTCTCAGCTGCTCTCTCCTCTTCACTCATTCCCTGCTCCAGTGCAGATGCTTCCACAGGCTGGTGCTTCTTCAGGGAATATCTAACTGGGTACCTCCTGCCACACCATGGTAATGTCAGCCTTCCCTCATTGTGTGTCTCATGTTCAGAAACATCCCACGCAGAACTAAATATTTCCAGTAGGAAACTGATTTCCAAGAGCTTGGCTGCTGCTTCTGATTAAGCCCCCTAAAGCTGGGGAGCTTATACAGAGGTGGCTAGGGTGACACTTTCATAAAATGGAATCACAGAATCATGGAATACTTTTGGAAGGGACCTTAAAGCTCATCTTATTCCAACCCCTGCCATGGGCAGGGACACCTTCCACTATCCCAGGTTTCTCAGAGCTCCATCCAACCTGTCCCTGAACACTTCCAGGGGTGGGGCATCCAAAACCTTTCTGAGCAATGATGGCCATGCAGTCAAAACTCTCAGCAGACTTAGAGACATTCAGCTCCTGGAGGATGCTGGACAGACCTTTATTTCCTCATTGCCCAGACAATATTGTCTTGGATATCTAAACCACATGAAGATACCTTAGCGCTGGTGACTTCATAACAAGGTTAGTTCCAACATTCATTATGTTCTTTGCCAAATGGACTAGGTGCAAGGACATAAAAGAAATAGGTCTTCATCTTATTTAAACCTTTCCCTATTCATCCTCTAAATTTTGGTAAATTCATTTTACCAAATGGCAGAGATATTGTAAGGGTCACAAGTAACTGTCTTCCTGCATACCCACCAAACTGAAATGGTCAAAGTGAAAAAAAAAAAAGCCTAGTCACAGAAACCTAAGGAACTCTCAGACTAAGGTCAAACTCTGAGAAGGTCCAGATATAAAGAGAATCCAGAGATTAGCAAGTTCTGCACTATTAAGGATTGCAGCCAAAAATGTAACTCATATTTTTTAGGTGACCAAGCATCTTTTAGTTCTTAATAAAAAGAATGGCAATAAACAGTTATTAATAAATGACTTATTGCAGATTGTTTGGCACCTAATGCCAAAAATCCTGGCCTTCATAATGGAATGGCATAAAGCAGTTCTGGTATAAATCATCATGGAATTAGATACATTCTTCCTAAAGAAACACTTTAGAGAATGATCTTCTAGTCAGAAGACACAAGAGGCTTCTAAATGTCCTGTTTTTGGTTCAGTTGTGCATATGGGTGCATTGCAAAGACTTGTACCTCAAGGTGTTCAGTTGGATTAATGGCAGAGGATAGAGGTGTAGAGGACCTCAGATGCCCCCAAAATCTCAGGGATATTCACAGTAAAGAACACGGGCTCAAACAGGTAGATTGAATTAAAAATTACAGAGAAATACTAGTGCTCACAATTTATCAGTTTATTCCTTAAAAAAATTAATACTTTTCCTGAAAAATATTTTCAGTGACAGTTTCAGGCAAAACATTAACAACAGCTCCAGAGGAAGTAAATAAAGGAGATAAATATCACAAGCAGAATATAAGCAAAGAACAGCTTCACCTTGGGTGGTCAGGAAAACTCAAGGACATCTTTATTTGAGTTGCACAAGAATGCTTATTGTCCAGTTAAAAAAAAGCAACCTCCACACAGGAAACTGAATAAAACCCATTACCTGTTGTGTGGTTGCTGGTTGTTGTGGTTTGTTTTTTTTCCCTATTTTTAAACCACATATCAATATTTAAATCATTAGATGGGCAAACATCCATTCCTCCTCAGAGCTTCCTCGAAGCCTTTGCAAGCAGGGATGAATTGCCAAAAAGTGACTTTATAACCAAGCAAAACCAAAAATATGAAGGTTCTTGCTCCCACACTGTGAAGCTGGATTTTACTCATAATAGCTTGTGCATTGTGCATCAAAATACAGGAAACCAAATATGTTATAAAATACACTGCAAGATGCAGAGTCCCACACAATTTCTTCAGCAGCAAACACAGATATGTGTCTCCAGGCCCGCACCCCACTGTCCCACACCTCTTTGTTGTACCAGTCTGAGTGACACTGAGACCACCATATAAAACAAAGATGTTATTTTGAGCATAAATAAAACATTTTTTCAGTGTCTCTACAAAAACCCACACTGTTGGGGGACTGAATACTGTCCCCAGTCCCTGCTAAGGGATAGGACAAGGAGGAATGGCTTCAAACTCAAACAGAATGTGTTTCAGTCAGATATTAGGAAGAAATTCTTTGCTCAGAGGGTGGTGAAATGCTGGCACAAGCTGCCCAGAGAAGCTGTGTATGCCCCATCCCTTGAAATGTTCCAGGCCAGGCTGGATGTGGCCCTGAGCAATCTGGGATAGTGGAAGGTATTTCTGCCCTGGCAAGGGGTTGGAATGAGATGACTTTGAAGGTCCCTTCCAACCCAAACCGTTCCATGATTTTAACAGGATGGCAGAAGGAAAATGGTTTTTTTGGGATGCTAAGACACTCATCTGTTCCAATGAGGCACCCTGAGCTATAAATGACATAAATCAGCCTGAGAAGCAACAGGTACACCCGACCATACAGTGTGCCTGGTTTTCCTCAAAACAAAGTGAACCATCTCCAGCTGGTTCTAAACACTCTCATCAAGGAGTACCCTCATCATCTGGTCATCCTCACCAGACTCTTCCAATCCCCTCAAGATAAAGAGGGATCAGTTTTGTCTCCTGAGCTCTCCTGGAGTCTGCATAATCTGTTCTCACCTGAGAGGAACATTCACTGTGTGGGCCCTGCAGCAGCAGAGCCTTGAGGATGGGATGGTGCCTGAGTGGGGGCATTTGCAAGGACATGACTTCTCCCTTTTTATGTAAGTCACTCTCTCTGAATTTCAGGCTTGGGGAGAAATCCTACTGACAACTTCATCTCTTCCCAGCTGGGTGGCCCTATCCAAAGTTATGTGAAGCGTGAACATAAAAACTACAAAAACCAGAACACAATGTGGAGATCAAAATCTCTACTTAAAACTGGAGCATCTGAGAGAGACTGAGGTAGATATTGCAAAGGCCACCAAAAAAGTTACAGGAGGTCCCCCACAACAAATGTGTAGGAAGGCACTGCCTGGTAGTGATGTGGAGCTGACAGCAATGATAAATGAGATATGGCCTTCAAAAATAACAAGCTATATTTCTTAGAGAACCTTGGTAGAAGTGGCATGTGAATTGGACACTTGGTAATACAGACTTACAACAAATCCAAGAATTCCATCAAGTTACAGAAGGGCTGGCAAAGAGCAGGAGCTGAAGAGTCATTTTGCAAAGGGAGTGGAGTGGACATCAATTGGCTCCCTGAGCGTGGCCCCAGAAATGCATAAGGGTTTACAGTAGATTTTAAGGAAAAGAATAATTAGGGAATAAATGAGAAACTGCAGTACAAGTCCTGTTTTACTGCAATTAGGCTGAGTCTGGCTCATTAGAGTTAGGCTAGACAGTTCCTCTTTTGAGTAAACATCTGGTTTGTGGTTGTTTTATTTTTCCCTTTTGAAAAGGAAGAGCAGAGCAAAAAACTTATTAGACTTCGGTAAAGTAGGGAGAGCATGGAAAATTGCCAGCTAATGTGGTGCAGGCACTGTGAAGGCAAGATCAGGAAAAAGAAAGCTGATTTTAAGAACTGAAGGAACTTGGTACACTTAACTCACCAAAGCAGAGCAATCAGATCCCCTCTCCATCTATGAATATATTGGGAAGAAAATAATCAGGAAGAAAGAAGTCTGAGGTACAAGAAAGTAAAACATTGGCACAAGAATAAACACATATAAACTGCCCATGAATAAATCCAGTTTAGATGTAAAACTGTAGCTGGCAAAGGAGCAAGACAGTGTAAAAAAAAAAAATAAATCAATCAAAAGAGCTCCTAGCAGAAGCAGGAATGAAAAACCCAATTTGTTTTTAGGGGAAGCTCAGTAAATTTCCAAATGATTTATAAGACATGATCCTTTTTATTTGCAGGACAATGTTATTTATGCAGGCAGTGCATACTACTCCAAGTCCTTTCTCTCTTACAAGATAAAATGCATGGGTCACCCTAGTAGGAATGAATTTGCCATCCCCACCTTCACTGGCTATTTTTGAATTTCTAATCTTTAAAATTAAACAATTTGAGTGGCTCCTTTGTTTTCCTGTGGCTGGACACATATTGAGCCCTGCTGAGCTGCACTGACTCACCTCACTGGCTGTGTTTGGAGGCTCCCCCAGGAGCCTGGCTGCACTGACAGATGTGCTGGGTGGCCCTCCCTGCCCGTGCCTCCCCTTGCACAGGGCAGAGCTGCTGACACCTCTCAGTCTCTCGACACTGAGGTGCTCAGACCTCCTCTCCTAATGTTAGGACAATAAAATATTTTTGCTACAGATAACTCATCACGTTGTCTCTAGTGATCTAATCATAGCACAGGGCAGGACCTAATTCTAGAGGATTTACATCAAAACCAACTGAGAGCAGGGTGGTACCAGTCCTTTTACTGATGCTTTGGACTCCATCCTTCCTTTCCTTCCTCCTCTCAGATTAATACCAGAGTATCTCAGCTCTCATCCAGTGATGCAAGCTGCTGCCTACTTGTCTTCTCCCGCGATTGGCTTGTAATGAGACAGTGAAACCCAGGTTAAGAAGGGTTGACTGGTTTGAGAGAAGCAATTGGTAAGATAATATTGATGCATCATGCCACCAAACCAGATCACTCCCACCAGGAGCATTGACACACCAGACTGCTCCTCCCTGATCATTCCTGCAGCATGGAAATCAAAACCTTTGGCTCAGTAACAGTGTCACAGGAGTCAAAGTGTCACAAATTCCACCCACTTTGAATTATACCTGAACAGCTCCAGGGCTTAAAATTTCATCCCAGGTTAGGCTGCATTTAAATAAATAACCCTTAAGCTAATACAGCTAACACAAACAAGCCGTGTGCAGAGCCTGATAAGTCAGACTGGAGTTCCAGCTGCTCCTCAGACCAGTGTTGGAGTTGTCCTCCAGGAACCCCTGGATATCAGCAAATCTTCACCATTGAATTACTGCTTCCAGAGAGCCAAGTACTGCAGCACACTGTTTTGGGAGTCAGCAAGAAAAAGCCTTACAGGCAAGGAAACAAATGGATTTCTTCAAGAGAACAGCAATAGAAGAGAGCTCAAATCTCATTGCAAGGCTTAACTTCATGGGCTTTGAACTCAAGGTCTTCAGAGGTAAAAAAACCTCATTCTTTCTCTAGCAACATTAAGAGACATTTCTGTTCTGTGCTGATGATCCCCAGCAGAGGATTGCCAAGTGTGTTACCATCTGAGGGCTTCCTGATAGATACTCCAGAAGTTTATGCAGGACAGAGTAAATATCTGTGACCATCCAGGCTGATTCCCAGAAAAAAACAGTGATCTATAATCTGCCAAACACACTATTATTTTCTGTATAAACACTGGGAACAAAGCTTAAAAATAAAGCTTTCTATCTGGTTAGCTGCCTGCTGAAAAAGAAAAAAATGAAAAGCAATACCTATTGGGGAGTACAGGGAGAAAACCAGGGCAAAGAAGGCAAGCAGACCATTGTTTGTTTCTCCTTTCCCTTTAGTGAAACAAGTCAGAGGTGTAGCCACAAAAATTCTGTAAGTTTGCATAAAACAATGGAGAATTTTCCTTGTTTGTGGTGATAAGGTTACATATCTAACAGAGTCAATAATATTTGTTGGATCTCTGAAGTGCATGAGTCACAGAAGTGCACTGTATAAATCCATTCCTATTTTGTATATAAATATTTTGGTGGGTTCTTTAGTTATTCAAATAGAAGAGCATGGGTAAAGGTGATAATTTTACACCTAAGATTGAAAACAGACAGATAAATCAGACTGTGGAGCATATCAGAAAAATTACCACATTGCTATATAAGCAAGCACAATGTACAATATCACGTGCATGAGGAAGCCCTACAATATGACCACAAAATATTTCAGACACATCTAAAAAATCCAGACATTTCTCAATTAAATATTATTTCAAGAAGCTTTTCTGACCTAACTCTACCTCAAGCTTTTGGCAGGCTCTAGAATAGCCCAGAAAAAAAGGGAGTGAGTGTGGGACACAGAAGCTAGCAGCGGGCAGGAGGTGGTTGTTCACAGAAGTCATCACCATTCCCACTATTAGCTTTTTTTTCTCACCTCTTTGGCAATAGGAAGAACACCTCAGACAGCCTAGGCAATCTTACACTCTTTTTGGAGGCT
This sequence comes from Nicator chloris, assembly GCA_013400495.1. Classification (NCBI taxonomy): domain Eukaryota; kingdom Metazoa; phylum Chordata; class Aves; order Passeriformes; family Pycnonotidae; genus Nicator; species Nicator chloris. The sequence continues at coordinate 9,167 of WAAE01016893.1, forward strand.
CTTAGAGGTAGGAGAGGAAGGCTTTTCCCAACTCTCAGTCTTGCACACACAGTGACAGGTCTGTCTGGCAACTCCTCTGTGATGCCCAGAGCTGCTGTGCCAGGGCAGGTCAGTCAAAAACAGCTGCAGTGCTCTGACACAGACTCCACAGCCATTTATCACATCAAGTATCTACAACCCTCATCCCTGAGTTTTTTCCTCAGGCTCTTTAACTTTTGACACAGGTAGGTCTAAAACTAATAGTGTGAGGAGGTTGAGCCATACCCTCCTTGCAGTGCACTAAGTAATGCACTTACTCTCAGGAAAAGACAGAGTGGGTCTGTGAAAGCAAACTTTTCACCTACCAGGGGTCTGCATCATGCAGATGAGATGAAATTGTTCAATTGTAAATGCATGGCAACCTTTTATTATTATTATTATTTTTATTATGATAGAAAATCGTGTTTTAAAATCAGATGCTGCCCAGTTCTGCAGGACTGAGAAGTGTTTGGTGTGATTCCTTCTCATCCAAGCAAACAGTACACATGGGTTCTCAATATCTTCAGGAGGTGCTCAGCATATCCCTGGACCAAACATGGATACTTCTGTCCTGAGAGCAGGACTGAGGGCTGGAAGCTCTCAAGAGCAGAGTGCTCTGGGCATAATGCAGAAAAAATATACTCAACTTCTGGCAGAAGAGCTCTAGTGAACTCAAAAGTATTTCAGTGCATCACTGAAGGAGAGCCTACACTTGGCACTCAGTGCCTTTCAGGCAAGGATTTCATTTGGATCCAGGTAAGCCACAACCTTGATCATTTTTATACATCCAGCTTCTTGTAGTTTCATCAGATCATCTCTCCTCTGCAGCAACTTGCAATCCCACAAGCCATAAAACCTCCAGCCCATGAACCCCTGTGGCTCTCTGACAATTACACCTACCAGCTCTCTTTACAACTCCTTTTATGCTCACCTCAGGGGCTCTTGCCCTTTTATGCTCATCAAGGTAGCAATGCTGTCTTTTATTTAGTCCCATATTCATACTTTTAAAGCAATTTGCCCTTTACTTCCCTTTCGTTCATCATAGCAAGGTAGGGGTGAAGAGGAGTGGGCAGTAGAACGGTGAACAGAGAGTGAAAAGATAGAAATGTGCTTTATTGTTGGAAAAGAAAGGCAGTGAAAGGAAAGGGCAGAAAAATTAGGACCCCAATAAGAATATGAGCACTTATATTCTTGTCTCAAAAGCAATAGGAAACCTTGAAAACATGGTTTAATTTAGTCTCACAGTCAAGTAGTAACCTTTTCCAATCTGCTCTTATATTATATGAAGAGCTAAAGATGAGAGATTTTGTGCTTTTCTAACTGAAGCACCTGCGAAAACCTACACACTGATTATCTGAGAGAGAGAGAGAGAGAGAGAGAGAGAGAGAGAAATTAACCCTACCTGTTCTCAGTGCAATCAAGAAACTATAAAATTATTTAATAGATATAAATTGAGCTGAATATTCCTGGAGATCAATTCAAACCTGTATATTACATCTTTTCTTTTTTTCAGTAGAATAAGGCAAACATGGTGTCTCATGAGATTTCTAAAGTGCTTCTGTAATGCTTGTAGAGTGAAATGGGTAAACAGGTTTGGAGATGTGGTTATTTACACTACATTTTGTTTTGTGTCTCACTCCTGGAAACAGGAGAAAAATGAAAGTGATAGGTATGAAATGGTTTCTCCGAAGTTGTTGCTTTAAAAATGGTACATTTTTTTTTTTTTTTTCCCACATCTCAGAACTTCTCAGAAGGCTGAAAGCCAAAGTGACCTTTAAACAAAGGTGCAAACTACTGGGGACACAATGTCTAATCCAGCAGACCAAGCAGACTTCATTCACAGCCTGGTAAATGTCCAATCCCAAATGAATACAAAAGCTGAGTATCTTTTAGCCATTGACGTGAATTAGATTCCAAAAGAAGGAGCTTTAGGGAAATGAGCAAAGGGGAGATGCAGCGTGACCTGACACACAGTGAATCACAATCTCAGGACAAGTCACTTTAATTAGTTCATCCAGGAGATGCCTAAATTCTGCTGTCACTCAGTTGGTCAGCTCAAATACCAGGAAGTCTCATACAGGCTGAACACTTCCTGTGGTGGAACAAAGCCGTGCAGATAGCTCAGGTTGTGGGGTCTCAGACTCCTTTTGTCTCATGGCTATGCCTGTACCTCTCACAATTGCAGGATGGTCTCCAGGCCCTTGATCCATTGCTCTGTTATTCATCTGCCATCACTGGACTCAATTTCAGTCTTCAGAACAAGAGAGGAGCTGCATTACCTTAGTGAAATTGGAAAGTGCCTCCACTAAGGCTCGACATTTGCTGGAGCCCAAGGGGAATTCACACTGACTGCCACCTCTGTCCCAAAGCAATTTGGGGTTACAAGCCCTCCTTCCTGTGCCCAGGTGCATCAGCAGGTGCAAGGTGGGAGCATCTGGCAATAGCACACAACACATTCCCAGGGGAATGCAGAGCTGCATGAAACTGAGCCCAAGGGTGGCTGATCAGTACCACACCAAAGAGAAATACAAAATTCAGCATTTCTGTCTGGGTCCAGCTGAATTCTTAAGGTCAGAAAACTTTTTTTTTTTTTTTTTCTCTTTTCCCAGAAGTACAAAGACACTGCTTCAGTGGTTTCTGCTGAAGCTCAGTTTTGTTTGTTCTGGGGTATTTTGAAGGGAGTATGTTTTCTTCACTCAACTCGCAGAATCATAAAACAGCTCGAGTTGGAAGGGGCCCATCACTGGGTCAAAGCAATCATTGAGTCCAAGTGTCTCATAGGACTAACTGAAACTAATCCACATGACTGAGAGCATCATCCAGACACTCCTTGAACACCAACAGCCATTTCCTAAGACATCTCAGGTGGGTTTCAGAGAGGGCTTTGATGCTGTTCTCTTTTGGAACCTGATTTCTAGAACTCATTACAACTCAATGTTCTCCTGTTAAAGAGAAAGGGATTGCAATGATCCATTCCTTCTCAGAATGAGATTTTAATTCAGACAGACTGATTTATTTGTGAGGGTAACTCCTGTGAAATGTAAACAGAGACTGATGTGTCTATGTCATGCATGTAGCAAACAAAGAAACTGAAAAACAAACAAGCAGCATTTCTTATTCTGAAACACTAAAGACCTCAGTACAGAATCAGAAAAAAACACTCAAAGAGCAGCTACAAAATGTGGACATTTTTCAGTGTATCAGAATAGAATGTAGAGCAAAAACTACATGTTTGTACAAAACATCATGTTTTGATGTGTCACACAGCCTGTACAACTCCATAAGAAAATAAAGTGATGTGCCACAAAACTGTAACACCTCTGCTCCTGTTTTAATTACTTTCTAGGACCTGAAGTAGAATTCTTAGCAAAGGACAAATTACAGCTCCTGTGTCAGGCAGGAAAAGACCATTTGAGCTTGTCCTCTCAAATGATAAAATAGGATGTAGAACATGGAGAACAACTGCACAGAAACCAGGACTTAGCTAAGTAATTACTGGAGCCTGTATATCTAAGAAAGCAAATTCCAGCCCTTGAAAAACAGCCTGAAAAACAGTGGCAAATTATGGATAAACCAGCTGTTAAAAGGAAAATTTAATGGGGTGCAAGAAATTAACGAATTGGAAGAGCAGTTAAAACTTGGGAGTAACATCAAAGACTTCTGGAATGCTTACAGAATACAAGGTAGATGTTTTGCAAGTGGAAATAAAATAGAGGATTGATGAATACAATAATTTTCTATGAAGAAAGGAAGAAAATCATCAAGAACTTACAGCCTCTGACAAAGAAATAGAAAAACTGGTAGCACAGATGCAAGAACTGGAGAATAGAAGTAATGAGGTCTTAGAGACTAAGACGGTTAGAACAACAACTACAAAGAATTAAGAAAGTGGTAAGAGAATTAAAAGAAAATGAAGAAAGATTACAACAGCAACAGTACAATAACCAGATTCAGTGTCTGTTTTACAGTTTAAATTGGATGATACATGACATGGCTACCTACAGAAGGCATTTCTGATCAAGTGCTAAAGGAACCTTTGGAGGCAGAACAGGAAGCACTAGTGACAAAAGAGAGATTGCAGCCATATTAGAACAAATAGAACAATAAAGAGATAATTTGATCAGTAAAAATTAGGAGATATTACAGCTGAAGTAACAGTTAGAGATGCAGGAAAATCACAGGACTTCCACCATCACTCAGCTTTGGTCAGAGAACACACACCTGGATATGGACCTGAGTGTTCTGGGTTAACCTTGGGCAGCTGCCAGTTCCCTCACTCCCCTGCCTCAAAAGAACAGTGGGAGAAAGGAAAACAAAAAAATGTTCCTGGCTCAAGATAAATATAGAGAGAGCACTTAACACTTATCATCACAGGGAAAACAGACATGGTTTGGGGAAAAATATTTATTTATATTTAACAGCAGAGTAGGCTGATGGTAAACAAAAATAAACCATTTGCCCGGAATCAAGTCTTTTTTTTTTTTTTTTTAGGCTCAGCCAGCAACATTCTTTGATTTCTGACTCCTCTCCCTGACTTTTTCCCAGTCGTAACCTTACTCCTCCATTCTCAGCTCCTGCAGCTCCTTGCCCCAGGGACTCTCTGTGTCTGGCACGGTGCAGCCCCGGGCTCTCCCTGCAGAGCCCCTCCCTGCTGTCCCTGCTTCCAGCACCTGCACAGTGACCCTTCAGCCTGCCTTTCCCAAAAAACAGTTTCAAGAGGCAGATTCGTGACACAATGTCTGCATTACATTTTCTTTCCTAACCTTTCTCAAGAAATGGGTCATCTCTATGTCCATCCACTCACACCACAGAAACAAAACCCATTGCTAAATGTGGGATCTAACCAAAATTAAGCCATGTTTCTCATTGCAGTGCTGGCAGCATTGAAGGGACACTTCTCCCTCTACCAAGAAGGATTAATACTCTCTTCTGAAAGCACACTCAGTGCTGGCACAAGCCTGACAGCTCTAGAGATGGAAATCCCATTTTCTGCTGAATGGATTCAGCACTAAAAATTACACTGAAACATCTTCACAATGGTTTTTTGTCAATATAAGTCCTCAGTCCTTTACAGAAAATCTATACAGAGAGGTGAAAAGAGTCTTCACTTCCAATTGTAGCATGGATCTGTCCCCCCTGCTCAAGCTCTGATCTCATTTTTGAGCTAATCCTAAAAATATTAATATTAATAATATAAGAATTCACAAAATCTTGTGTTTCAGAAATTTTGTCCCAGAATAAATTATTCACAGACAAAAAATTAGAATCAGAGCAATACTGAACAACACAGCAGTAGAGACAAATGACGATGCGTTCACCTCAGCTGCCACTGAATTCTGGAAACACCAAGAGTTTGCAGCCACTTATCTTTGCAGCAGTACAGCCTCACAGTTGCTTGCAAATCTGCTCTTGGTATGAGGGGGGCTTATTTCCAAAACAGCTAGAAGTGAAACCCACACTTATATTCCACCAAGATCCACTGAAAAATACTCTTCACAGAGTCACAGAATCATAGAATAGCCTAGAATGGAACTGACTTCAAAAGATAACCCAATTCAGCCTTTCATGGGAATGGAAGCCAGGAGGAGATCATCCAGCAGCCTTGTCTAGACCAGTCACATCTCGAAAACCTCCCGAGATGGGGACTCCCCAATGACCCAACCCCTGAGGTTGCTCCAGTGGATGATTATTCTCACTGTAAAAACTTTATTTCTTATAAGGGATGAAAACTTTTCTGGTGTAAATTGCCCTTTGTCTTCTCCATGTGGCTCCTCATGAAGACACAGTGTGTCCTCTTTGTAATCACCCTGGAATACTCACTGGAATACTGTGATGAGATTCCCCCTGAGCCTTCTGCTCTCCAGGGAGGTGAAACCTTCAGTCAGAAGAGATCTCCTTGTGTCATTCCTAAGAGGTCAGGTCTTTGGTTATGTCATCCCAGGGCTAGGAGCCTGTGTTTGCCAAACTTCACACAGTTGCTGCTCCAGCCTATCCAGGTCCCTTCTGACATATCCACCTCTCCATCAGCTTGGAGTCCTCAGCCACCATGGTGAGGGTTCAGTCACTCTGGCCATCCAGGTAATTTATGGATTTGCCATCTACCTTAGAGAATTAAAGTCTCACTGGTTCCCTTTAACAGTTTCTCCCCTATCCTTAATTATTGCAGGATTTTCAGTGCCTGAACTCAGTGGATTTTGTACCTTGCTTATTTGGCTAGCAGAGAATCTTGAAAAACAAAGGCTATTATCTGACACCAGGCTAACCTTGGGATGGGACCATCCTAACAGGCTTGACCACCAACTAAGTTCTGCAGAGTGCTGAAGTAGAGCACCAGGTCAAGAATGATCCAGCATTGCTTCCAAGGAGGGAAGCATTCGGACCTGAGAACAGGGGTAAATTTTAATGGCTTGCTACTGGCAAGATGATAGAATACAAATTGTTCAGCCTTGAGAAGACAAGGCTCCAGGAGACCCCACTGCAGCCTTCCAGTACCTAAAGGGGGCTTATAAGAGAGTGAGGGATTTTATACACCAGCAGGTAGTGACAGGATATGGGATTTTAAACTAAAGAGGAGAGGTTTAGATTTGGTATTATGAAGAAATTCTTTACTGTGAGGGTGGTGAGGCCCTGGCACAGGTTGCCCAGAGAAGCTGTGGCTGTCCCATCCCTGGAAGTGGCCAAGGCCACGTTGGATGGGGCTTGGAGCAACCTGGGATAGTGGAAGGTGTCCCTGCCCATGGCAGGGCAGTTGGAAAAAGATGAGCTTGAAAATCCCAAAGCCAAACTATTCTACACTTTAGCACTATTTCTTTATACTTTATGAAGTTTGAAGTGATTGAACTATCCAGGGCTGCTCCTGTCTGAGAATCTTCAGACCTAGTCCTTTTCTCAAGTTCTAGTGTGTCTATTGCATCAACTTATGTCCTTCCACTCCTTCACAAAGTTTATCTTGTGCATAGGACATGTGAGTCCTGGAAATATCTAAACCAAAGAGATTACTTTAAACGGGCCAACAAAAATATTACAAAATATATTAAATATCCACAGTTTTCTCAGTATTTGTGGTGGGTTTTTGTTGCAGACACCACCCCAAAAAGTCACACTATAAACTGACTTCTAATTTGTTGCAAGACATCCTTATAAAGATTTATCATGCACAGCCAAACAGGAACAAGAGATTACTAAACAACAGTTCATTTTTCAGCTGCATTTTATTTGTAATACCTTTTATTGGCAGATGTTATCCCCACAAATGAATTAATGTTCCACCGTAACAAAGTGGACGTGGATTGATGGGAGAAATTGATTTGTGTTTGTTAATGTACTTTTGCTGCAGCAAGCACATTAAGTAATTAAAGTGCTAAAAGAGATCTTCCCATCCAGACACACAATATACTGAACTCCATTAGTGCAAGGACAAAGGACAACTGGTTTTTTCATTGCATCTTGAGTGCACCCTGTCTGCAGCATATACAGAACCTAGCTTAATTACATCCATAGAATTAAACAGTTTCAAAACCAGTTAATATAGCAAGGAAACTCTAAAGGATTACATGTCCAAAAAAGAGTAATTATTTTGAGTTGACAGCAAAAGTCATCGTAAAAGGATCTGATCGAGAGATTGTGTGCAGTTTTCCATTCTGAAAATTAGACTTTGGGATATTTTAAGCTGACTACAAAGATATCTGATAAATGAAAGAACAAACCTTTCCCATACACAGTTATATTTTCTACTATCAAAGCATCTGAGCATTTGTAATTGTACCCTATAAAGAACAGTCTTCTGAGATATTATCCCTACTCCCATGTTTGTAGGTAAGAGTTGATGAGCTAAAAATGTCGTTCAAGCCCACCTTAAGTAATTTCCCAAACTCACTACTCATTCCAACAAATAGCAACAGTCAGATGTTGTATTTCAGCCTGGAACAGTTAAATTTAAATGCCCCTTGCAGAAATGCAATGAAGTGTATGAACAGGATTGCTTCAAATATGGGACAGGGAAATAGAGCTAAACCACATCTCCTGGACATCAGAAAGTGCCTTCTCTCTGAAAATAATGTGCATCAAGTACATAACAGTGAGTGAAAATACTGGTGTGTGGTTTTTTTTTTTCTTCATCTAACACTACAGAGGGCTACTCAGATGTTAGCAATGAATATCATACAAAAAATCTCATAGAGAATGGGATAAAAAAAAAAAAGCTTGTCACCTAGTGTGTTGATGTACATGTTTATGTACATGTTTGTAACTAAAGAGTTTGTAGTTGAGTCTTTGGTAATGTTGATGTTTTATATGCCCATCCTTCCCCATTCTTTTAAACCATATTTCCTGGAGTGAGGCAATTTGACAAGAAAGTCTTGTACCATTTACAGTTAATCTTTGAATGCTCACGGTTGCTATGAAAACCATGGCAGGTTGTACCCCAAAGCTCCAGAAACAATTAAATATGTAACAGTTTAAAAAATATATTTTAAAAATACTAAATCCAGGTTCCATTCACTTATTAAAAAATTAGTTGTTGTTAATCACTAATAAAGGAGTAGAAAGGTGTTCTTTGCAAGACCTTATGTAACAAAGCAAAATAAAACAAAACAAAACAAAACAAAAAACAAAACAAAACAAAACAACAAAAAAAAGTCCCAAACTGGGCTAAATTTTGCATTTGCCTAGCCAAAAAATGAAACCTTTGCCCCTTAACATCTACATACTATCTCCCCTGAGGAAAGCAAATATCACCCCAGTTCAAGTAACATCTACATCGTTGCTTTGATGACTTTCTGGGTGAATTATGTCAGAAAGTGGCTTTGATCTTACCTCACATGATTTATACCTATGCACAGCTATACCTGAGATGGGGACTAGAGTTCCTAACTCAGAGACTTACAGAGGGACCCTTGTCTGCTGCTGGAATCACTCAGCTCTCTGGATGTGTTAGTTGTGGAAGGAAGCCTAAGCCCTCGGGCTTGTGAAAGGATTTATGTGTGTGTGCTGCAACATTTTATTACTTAAGAACAAGTGAAGTGACACAGTTTTAAAGTATCCTAACTAGAACAAGCCAGAAATGTGGCATCGGCATAGACTGTGTCAGGGCAATTATTCCAAACAAGAGAGAGTGCCAGACATTAGTCAGTGAGAAGGTCTGGTAATAAAATAACTATGAAATGCTTCAAAAAAGCCACTCTGTTCCTCATGTGCAATTTTTTAGGGAATTAGAATTTATCCTCCAAGTGAGGGTGATTGTGGTCTTTTTAGCTCTTCTGGCACTTTTCCTCTCCAAAGCACTCTGTAAACAACAACTGATAGAGGCAGCTGAAGTTACCCGTACTTGGAATTTGTTATCACATTGTTACATGGGTGGGTTGGAACTGGATGGTCTTTAAGGTCCCTTCCAACACACCATCCCATGGCTCTGTGGCACACACTGTGTATATCCCTAGGAAAAGCATGGAGTGATCACCAGCTGCAAATCTTGTCTTTAAATACAGGACAAGCTCTTGGGAGAACAGTTAGATCTATTCCTTTTAAGGGAAAAAGTAAAATCCTTTGATCATACTCAAGGTCTGAAATTTGTTGTCCAGACTCTGGGGAATCTCTGTCCTTGGAAGTTTTCAAGATGGGACTGGACATGGCCTTGAGTAAGTCTGAATTCAATAATTTCTGCTTTAAGCGGGCACTGGGCTGAAGACCACAGAAGTTCCCTTCCAGCATCAATGATTCCCCGACTCTAGGATGAGTATGACCATAGCCTCCCTCAGCACAGAAACAACAAAGAATCTCTGCAGCTTCTTTCTGCACTCAGTTTCAGCCCATGAAGTAAACATTGTTTTAGTGATTCATCATCAGGACGATGGTCTACAGTAATTCACCTGGCTGATTAGCTTACAGCACAAAATAGGTTTACTTGATTATCATTAAAATGTAATTTTAGCTGAGAAATGTGGTTTGCTAATAAAATGAGGTTCTGCTTTTCAGCTGTATGCTATGTTCCGTGCCTTAACTCTTGATGTCACTGTGTCCAGCTCCTCAACAGGTGTGTCACATTCTGGAGGAGCTCAATTTTCAATGCTGCACTTCATGACACAGTGATTGTAAGAATTTATAGGGCTTGTGTCATCAATTCATTAAGGAGATAAACTCAGAGAGTAAAACACTTAGATCCAAGTGCATCAATGAAGATCACAGCTATTTCTAAAACACCTATGAACAAAGGGCAGTTCCTTTTTGTATAAAATCTATTGGTTCAAATAGAAACTCACCTCAAAGACATGCATTTAGTCAATTAGATTAATACATTTGATTAGCAGAACTTAAGGGGGACCAAAGCCGCTCCGTGATACTCTAGGGGATGATACTTTAAGATCTCTGCTTAAAGAATTTTTTTTTTTTTAATTTTATGAATTGGACTCATAAAAATAGGAAAGGCAGTGCCAAATTGCACATCAAGAGCTTTGAAGAAAATCTTATAATAGTCAATTTTTTATTTTACAGATGATAGAATGAACTGTCTTCCAGGTTAATGGCTGATGAGCATTAAAAGCTGGCTAAATCCCAAAAGTTTCATTGTGTTTTTTCTTCTCTTTTTAACTCTACTTTTTTGCCCAAGACTTTAATCTAATATCACAGCTTGCATTTTATTTCCTGGGAGAATGGATCCCATCTGTTTGCATGACATTCCTCTTGGCTAGCACTGTCTATATGATATATTTTAATATTTGTCTTCCAGGAGCAAACAGAATGCCTTCTCTGTCTGTAGCCTTACCTTTGATTTATGAATTTTCCTGGTGTGTACAAAGCTTTCCACCTGGATGCCAGAGTATCTATACCAAACTGTTCTCTCTGTAAGTATCACCACCTTTTATCTTTGGATCAGAAATTGCTTAGCAGCATTTACTGATCCTTCAAAATGTCTTTCTTAAGTCCCTGTTATTTATTTTCTGCACGTGGGGAAAACTGGAGACTAGTCTAACAAGACCAGGATCAGAAAAAGAGATAGGAAGTGAATGTATTGATTCACTAGAACACATCTTTTTTTTTTTTTTCCTCTGATGTGCTCATGAACAGAGGCCAGTTTGCTGAATGCTGTGCAGTGTGCACTTTCAGGTAAGTTGTTTTAATGACCAGTTATCACACTAGTGTTCATGAGCAAGAGAGGAACAGTTGCTACCCCATGTGTGAAGGGTGGCTGAAGTAAACTGAGCACATTCTTTCTCAACATATGACTCAGTCAACTCGTGTTCCATGGGTGCCAAATGGGAGCAGAACAAGTGGTGAAGCTGGGCCATATGGGTTGAGGAGTGGCAAGATGACATTTGGAGTTCTCAGAAGCTCTCCAATTGCTATAACATTTCTGGGCTCTCCAACATGTGTTTGTTCCAAATTACTGTTTTGTCCAGAATTTTCCCTCTGACACTGCACATGCCTGGTTTTTGCTCTGTATTAATGATTGCTGGGAACAGTGTGTGGAAAATAATCACAAACTAGCATGATCTCAAGGCCTTGAGTAGTATCTATCCAGGCCCCTTATTTCTGAATTTGTACTGAATTTGTACTAATTCTGTGATACTGCCTTGATTAGACAATCTCTTAGGAGAGTTGGAGTTGGCCTTTAACTGAGTTGTCAATAGGTGACCAAGTGACACAACAGTCACCCAATGTACTTAGGGTCAGGTAGGCCAGAGTATTGCTTATTTGAAGGAGAAAGATAATTTCCAGATACAAGAGCACCCTACTTTCCACTGACTAATCAATTACCTGCCAATGGGGTTTGCTGAGATGCTGCTCTTCACCTCTTAGGCTCCACTCCATTTATTTTCAATGTTTCCCCCCTACCACTGGCACAGAACTTCCCAACTCTCTTCAGCAGACACAGAGTGTCTAGAAATTAAAGGTGGCTACACTCATTAACCAAATAAGAAAATTATCTTCACCAGCTGTCATGACAATAACCCATCATTCATGATTTTCATGAAATTGCCATTTGCTACACTTCAGGACACTGACCCTTAGCTTCATGCTCACCTGCACTGCTGCTACCTTCATGGCTTTAGATTTGTGCTAAACTAAGCTCCATCTTATCAGTTCAGTGCAGCAGGTTCTCAGCTATCACTGCATGACCATGACTGACTCCTGAGGGGTTTTATTTATGTTTTTTTAGAATATTGGATGCTGCATTAAAATGGAGATAATATGTCATCATAGCAAGAAAGAAGTCACTTCTGTCAATGCATCTGTTCTAAGGGATAGCATTTATTATTCTAAAAAGGCATCACTTCCATCACTTTACAATGCTCACAAGCCCTCTTCCTTTTATTCCCCCCCCTTTTTCTTTCTTCATTTATAATAAAGAGAATTCATGCATCATAAATGCACTAGGTAAATATTTTCAAAATGACAGATCTACGGTCCAAAAGTGATTAGTATTTCATTACAGGTGAGAAGTCTGAAGAA
>WAAE01016894.1:0-22286 GCA_013400495.1 Nicator chloris
TAAAAATTCATAAAGGAAGAAATTACTGCATACTGCATGGGCTGCTGCCCATTCAGATGGAAAAAGTCCTTCTTTAATCAAATTTAATGGTAAGACTACATGTGGCAACTGCTCGATGTGCCAAAATAACTTTGTGTCCAGTATGACAAGGGTAGGAAATACAGGCATGGAATGATAGACATTTAGAAGAACAAAGAATTGGGAAGACTTAAGGAAAACTTAAATGGTAGCATTTTTCTCATTAACAATAAAGTGCCTGTAATAAGAGGATTATGTTCAGGACAAATGAAACAAACTTTGTGCATTCCCTCTAAAAGAGTACATCTTCACAGAAGTCTGAAAGGCAAAGCTTTAGATTCATAAGGCAGAATTTCCTGCTATGTGGAGAATTCTTAAGTCAATATTTCAGACATGCAGAAAGCAGAGGTCTGGTTTTTGTTTTGTGCCACTAAAGAACACTGAATACCTTGGAGAGTGACTCAGGAGCTACTCAAAATAAAGATGACTCCTATAGTTAGGAGGAATAACAGCAATTGGGACTGTGGGTGAACTAGCTGATCCAGAAATTCCTCTTCAGTGTCAGCTGTGATTTATGAAGGGCAAATGTTTATTCATGTTCAAAGTAAAGAGTTGAATAACACACAATGGGTGTGCTTGTATTAAAGCTAGAAAGATCTCAGTTTTAAACAATGTTCTATTAAAAAAAAGATTGATCTGAGACAAGCATTGTAAAAACATTCTCTTTCCAAGACTTCCCAAGCTAATACATATCACCTTTTGACTGAAAATTTTGAGTAAGGAGATTATCAGCATCATGACACAGAAAATGAATGGGAGCCTTCTTATGACTGCTACAGATTGTGCACTGTTCACCAGGACAGTGTGCTCACATTTGGAACTTCCTTCTCTCTAGGAAATCATACCAAAACATAATGACAAAACAACAATGTTAAAAACACAGCTATTACTTTAAGGAAGTAGGACCAGAACTTGACAAACAGGTGTGCTGAACTAAGTCAGGAGAAAATTCACTGGGTCTCAGATCCCAGCCTGCTGTGTCCAGCTCAAAGCAGCAATCAGATACAGAGAGCAAAAATAATTTGCAAAGCAACAAAATGATATTTGGAAAAAACTTTGAAGACAAAGCGTCTCCTAAAGGGACTTTCTTTAACTGAAAGCATTTAATGAGCCTTGTCACATCAGGGTTCTGTGTTGTGACAGGCCCATCCTAATCAGAAGGACGCCGACATGGCCACTGTTCCAATCCAGTGAAGCATATTCAAAACTCCATACATCAGTGCTTGCACTCCAACTAGTTTATTAATAAGTGATAGCACTTGATTGAAACCCAGTCTTTGGATACAAGAGTTGTACTGTTGGAGCTGATGTATCAAGACTGTAGAGCTTCTATTACTGCTGCTGAAAAACCAGTGACCTAAAAATGCCTTCCTCTGTAGTTCCAAGCCTATTAGCGTCTGCTTGAAGATTCAGGTGGAAAAATTCCCCAAATGGAAATTTACTTCTTCTCAAATCCACTAATTATGAGAAAACACATGGGTCATTAGAATCTCCCACTTGTTGCTGCTGGAGTTGTTGGGGGTTTTGTAAAGTGGCATTTAAAAAAAGAAATTATCTTGTTAAAGTCTGATGATGACAAGTGGCATTTGATTCAGAGACATGCAAAATACACTTGCTTTTTAATCCATGAACTCGTTCTGTACTACAGTAACATTTAACATTGAAACACTTGGCAGAACAACTGTGCAATGGACAATAATGGTTAATTGAACACTAGACAGAGGAACAGTGCACTGCTGAATCCAGTGAAAAATGCATCTCCAGCAACGGCTGACACCCAGTAACAAACAGGATGAAACTTTCTGCTCACTTTAAACAGACCTTCCTCCTGTGAGGGTTCTGTGCATGAAAGGTAGGGAGTTAAACTGCAGTGCTACATGCAAATTTTACAGTTCTGTTTCATTTTTAACCAGGCATCAGTATTTCATCAGCTCACATGTGGCCTTTCCAATTTGACATCTGCTACTCAGTATCACTAGAATTTACTAACAGAGGAGGGAAATCACTTCACCATATGGTTTTTAATTAAAATCTGATGTCAATGTACTTCTCTCAAGTTCTCTGTTATTATATTTGTGTGTCATGAAGACCATAAACCCAAGGGAAAATATAAGGCTATCAAGGCCTAAATTTCATTGTTTGAAGCTATCTGGAAATTTGTGTCTTAGTGATTCTCTCACTGTTTTAAGGTGACTATTTTAAGAATGTAACTCTCAGACCCCAAAAGAGCCTATTTGCTTGATTTTAGCCCATGTCCAAAGCAGAGCCCTTACATCCTTCTGTAGTCATTAACACTTGAGCTTTGGAACATTTCACATATGTTTACCATGAATTCTAAAGCACAAAATTATCACTGTTTTATGAGCAAACAATCTACACAACGATAAAACAGAATCTTGTTTTTCAAAGGTCTGTGTCAAGGTAATCACAGTCTTTACATCTATTCTCTAAGTGTTCACGTCAACTGAAAAATTAAAATAACTGGGCAAGAACTGATCAAGAATAACTTTTTTCTATTTTTTGTCCTGTGCAACATTAATGGTTTTTCAATGTCACTGCTGTTCATGAATTTCAGAACCATTTCTGGATTCAGGTTTTGAACAGATGTGCTATTGGCAAAATGTTTCACAGATCCCCCCTCTGCCCCCATCCCTTTCTGTTTTTTAAACTAGAGGGTACTAAACTGTTTATAGCATGAAATAGGAGGCAGCAAGGGAGATCACAAAAATAGAAGAGGCTGCTCTCAATGAAGGATCTCCCCAGAGGACTTTTGTTCCTACCAGGTGTTTGTTTTACCAGCTCCTCTTTGCTATTGTTATTAGCTTTCCTCTGAAAGAGGGACAGAATTTTTCATTTCTTTTCTCCAGCCACACTAAACAGCACATGAATGCTGAAATACAGATACAAAGAAAGAGAAAGTCTACAAGACCCCCTGGACAAGGGCCCAGTATAACAGCAGGGAATTTTCATAAAGCACCAAAGATGACTGTTTTGAATACAAGTTTTGGAAACTATGATACAAGTTTTAAGAACCATGTTCACAACAAGAAGAGTAAGGTAAGAGATCTGGGAGCGCTAGGATCATATGGAACCAGACTGCTACCCTCCTCCCTTCAAAACAGATCACATACTATAGAGACTTCAGTATAACAGCTTTTACATAAAAGCACAGATCCATGTTAGGCTTCAAGGAGGTAAAAAAACAAAGGAAAGGAAAAAAAAAGAAAGGATAGAGGGGAAGGTAAAAACCACAGGAGTCAAGCACTAAGAACTTCTAAATCACTTGGAAATAAAACCTTCATGTGGACAAACTATTTCAATAACCCCATTAAAGAATGGCAATATAAAAGCACAAAAAAAAAAGCTTAGGCTTTTGCTCATGGAGGCACAAATAAGGAAAATCAAGACTAAATCCATTCAGTAATTTAACATTTCAGAACAAAAATGAGAAGCTGAATATTTTGGTATCTTAAGAATCACTAATTTCACAGATCTCCCCTGATCTAGAGGTAAGAGCAGTGATGGAAGTAAGAAAACTTATCAGAGAATAGGCTTGTGTGGTATAAATGCTGTCCTGTATACATTAGAATGAAAATGTTCACATTTGAGACATATATAAAAGAACTCTCTACTACCCTCAGTTCACAATCAGTCCAGATTTTTGCTGTTTCTTAAGGACAATATAAATCCATATGAACATTTACCCCACCAGTAAACATTCAATGCAAATAATTTATTTCATCAACAACTCTTATTTATGTAAGCAGCAAACCCTTTGTAAGCCTATTTTAAAAAGAAAAAAATTGCTGGTATTTTGGTTTCAAGACAAACTCTCTATTCTAGCTGCTTGTACCTCACTTGGAACAGAAATTTCTCTCTGTGTACATAGTGCAGCCACAGAGCAACCAACTTCAGGTAAACAAGCTACTACTCTGCACACGAATTATGTTTCCATAAATATGTTTCCTACACAAATTATGTTTCCAAGATAAAGACTGATACCTCACAGAAATACACTCTTCAGCATCTTACCTGCTTTGTCATTTGCCAAACACAGTCAATGAACTGCAGGAAAATGGGGGATCTGTCAGCATCTGCGTGATCATCATCTCCATGTCCCACTCTCTGGAAGTCAGAGCACACTGCACTTCAGTGCTGTGCCTGCAGCACCATCCCAACACTGCAAAGCTCAGCAACTCTTAAACATGTTCCAGTAGTGGACAAGACAGGCAAGTCTTCCATAATGTTAACCTGCATTTTTCAACGACTAGAAATGCATCCCAATATTCACTTATGGACATGCCTTCAGTGTTGAGCAGAGCTGCAAAGCTCTACCAGTTGCTTCCCCATCTTCTGCTGCACAGCCACTGATTTCTACCAGTGGGTGAAACTGGCAGGAGTTTATTAAGGCTGAACTGAAAAAATGGTTACTCCACATCCACCTGTCGTAACTACATGCCATTTCTACTAAATCATCTTAAGAGTCAGAGCCCACAGAATGTCATAACAATTTATTCTAATTCCCCATTAGCCCATGTGTTAAATAAACACTTCAACCTTAAATCAGAGTAGTAACTCCAGCCTTTTTACACTTTAGAAACCTTAACTGTTTTCCTTGGTTCTCCATTCATAAGCTCCATAACATAAGTTACAATCCCTCATTCTCATAAAAGCGCCACATGACTTTTTCTCACCACTGCATTCAAACCACTTCATTTTTACTTACTTTGTATGACACATCACATAGAGGTTTCCTGTTAGAAATGAACAAGTCACAGTTCTCTGACACACCCAGACCACAAAAGGGACACCAGAGACAATGACTAAAATGCAGCAGAGCACTGTGAAAAAACGTGCTATTCAAAGTAAGAGCCCTGAAGGTGACAAACTGCACGCTCAGTTTTCCAGCTTACCATTGCAAATCGATGTCCAAAACTTATCCATTCTTTCTCTACAAGAACTTCAAAGCCCTTGATGGTTCTGTAATAGCTGTCCAGCATCAGCATGGCCAGTGCAGTGAGCTGTGCAGTTCGATCCCAGCCATCACTGCAGTGCACCACTACAGAGGTTTTACCAGATTCAATTTTATCTGCAATTCTTACTGCTCCAGCAAGAAGCATCTTAAACAAAAATGAAGAAACAAGTGTATTAAATACTACCAAAACTCTATAAAAAAAAAGGTTAAGATTACATACTCTTAAAGTCATTATGTTTTAACATTTCAGATTAATTACATAATCATCCTGATGACAATGCTTTAAATTAGAGATTTCCAAACAGTAATATGCATATTCCTAGAAACTGTGTGGACTCTATTGTCCAGGACAGAGTTACTACCAGATCTCCATTAGTAGCAGCACATAACAAATGAACCTGGGAATCCCTTCTCTAAATTAATTGATATTCTATATTATGATGAAAAGACACAAATATTGTAATCTTTTCCAAAGGCTGACGTTTCAAGGTTTTCGAAAGTTCACATTAATCAATCACTCTTTCTTGCTCCATTTTCAGTTCAACTGAAACTACTGAGTTCAGAGAAAGGGACAAATCATCCAGCTAATCTGTATCAAAACACAACCCAAACAAAGCCACAAACCCCTGGCTGGGAGCCTGCTCTGATTTGCTGCTGTATGAAGTATACCTTGTGTTCAGCTTCTGAGCTGCCCATCGACAGCCTGGACTGGGGAGCAATGCAGGAGAGCACAGGACAGAGATGGCACAGGACTGAGGTCACCTGTGTGAACTTATTACTCTTCTCCCCACTGAAAACCCCACATCTTTTGTTCCTTGATGCCACCCTCTAGTTTTTAAAAAACTTAAAATAATCTCTCTCCTATGAAGACTTGTCTCTAACATGCCCTATCACAGCACTGAGAAATATGTGGAGAAGAAAAACAACCACTAGAAATGGGACCACAAAAGAATTCCTATTCTGCATTCCAACACCAGAAAACAGAATCTTGCAAAATATTTGCACTTTTCTCTTCCTAGGCATGCAAAAACATCTTCTGGGAAGCAGGAAAGCCAGCATGTGCTGGAGAAGCTGTGCACAAGACCAGTCTTCAAACCTATGTCAAGAACCATGTTTTAGAGACAGTTTCCACTGATTCTATCTTTCACTGAGCATATCTTTTATGGTAGAACTGAAGGATGCCAGAGGGGAAATAACAAGAAACAATACAAAAGTGTCTATGAGAAAACAGAGTTTGTGGTCTGAACTAGTTAATTGTCAATTATTTCAGAGAGTAGAGAGCTCTACTGCATTAATACTGAAACAGTTTGGTCTTCAATAAAAGCAGAAAACTGATCTATTTAACATACAGGTATGCAATAGCTTGCTTTAAAGAGAACACAGATGCCTCTGAAGGAAAACAGCTGGAAATAAACAACAGAACAGGCACAGGAAATGAGCAGAGAATGGGAGACAGAAAACACATTTACTATTAATTCAGCAAGTATCTGTGGAGTATGTGAAGCACTTTATTCCACTTCAGACAACAGCTTTTAGAAAACAGCTTCCTCTACAAATTTATTGTTCTTTACAGATTTTTCAAAACTTGGTAACCATCACAGTATTTCAGTTAGGGCTCCTAACAAATAACTGGCTTTGGATTGGTTTACAAAATGAGAATTGAAAAATAGTTAATAGTACAACTTCTAGCCTCAGACAGAGAATACTCTGGGTATGGAATGAGCACCAAGTGCCTCCACTCATGTTATTACTACTGTCTTCACACACAGAGTGTTACTGGTGCCTTCACAGACACTCCCAGACCATCTCTGAAGCACTGTGGGTGCCAGGGGTTGCAAGATGTTTCCAGTAATGCATTGCATTAAACTGGGACACAGCCACACTGGTCTGAGCCGAGAAAACAGCAGATGTGTTAGCAGTGAAGCTGTGGATTGTTTGTGCTATTACAAGCCAAACCAAAAGGCACAGAATTCTTGGGAAAAATCTCAGAGATACACTATCAACACCGTTAGCACAATAATGGCAGCTTTTAAGAAACTGGCCTGCAGTTTCTGCTGTCAGTACCATTAAAGTGAAGTAGCATGTAAGGCACAGATCAGTGAAGAATGTCAATGTGTATCAACTCTTCAAAACAATTTAAATGAAATTTCCAATTGCTATGCTGTTGTCACCTGTCTGACAGTGGTATCAAAGTTCACTCCTGACACTGCCTAATCCAGGAATCCCACCAGAGTCAGTGGCAATGAAAGGTGACCACAGGCACAAAACTGATGACTGTAAAAGGCCAGGCTGATAAGAAAAGGTTTCCAGATACTTAGATTCCCAAAGCTGTTTCAAATAGTTCAAATTCAAGAGAACAAGAAAATCAAACTGTTCCCAAAGTATCATTAAATTTGACTCTTAATTTTGTGTTTGCTCCCTCTACTGGCTCTGCTGCAGTTGTCAGCAGGCACTGTGTAAGAGAGTCGAACTAATGAATGATCCCAAACGTGTTTAGCATGAGTGACATTTGAACCAGCTGCTAATAAAACAAATTACACTCCATTCATATTATTCATAAACAGGGGACGTGGTAATGAAATAATCTACTTCAAAATAATTTCAAAGGTTAGTGAAACTGACTGTAAAACTGAGTGTGGTAGTGATTTATTTTAATATTATGTTAAATAATAAGGCAGATGATAACCTGATAGATCAATGGCTACAAACAGCTCATGAAAATGTAGATGCCCACCACAAGAACTGCAACATTGCACTGAAGGAGGGAAGGATGAGAAAGACTGTGGAATTCACAGTCAAGTCCTTTTGGCAGTGGCTCAAATATAATCTGAAGTTCCCAGTGCATTCTCCCAAACAAGAGGGATAACCCTGAACTGCCCACAAACATTCCTTCTCAGGAAAATAAAGCACAGCAGTAAATATGATACTGTGTTATTAGGAATTAACTCACTATCTACCAGTACATAAAACTAGAAATACTAAGTTATTGTGGAATGTTTAAAATGCTGCATTCTAAGTGACTATTTAAAAATCATACTTTTCCACAAGATTATTCTGATTAAAGCAACATGCTCGAGTTTCAACACTATTTTAGCAATATTTTCAGAAGTGGAGGTTAAAAACATGGCTTAAAAAAGTAACTGATTTTTGACATCAGAAGCATTTTACCCTGATGTATTCCAGCCAGTGTGTGGAGTCCACGTTTGACAGCCACCGAGTCTCATCAATAGTAGGATAAACAATTTCTTTCAGCTTCCGCAGGGATTCTCTCATGACATGTATATTATGAATCTCCAGAAAGACCAGCTCTGCATTTGGGTAGGCACTTTCACTTTCATACCCACCACCTTTAGCCTGTCATGCAAAAGGTAAAAACAGACAATGAGAAGAACATGTATAGGACTTCAGTATAAGGTGGAGAGTTATTTTACTCAAGTTTCAGCATTTTCTAAGAGAAGGGATTATTTTACTGCTAATAAAAACATATTTTTGGCCTTTGTTTTTCTAAAAAAAACCTGGAGGTTTTTTTAGGTGCAAGAGATTCTAATTGTAACAGGCTACATTTGATAATACATCCATATACCTTCCCCTTTTTATTAATGAAAGCTTTTGTCTTCTGTGAGCTTTACTGCATAATTTCTCAGCTATATCTTCATGGTATCTTTGATTCTTGCCAGCCTTTCCAGAATGCTACAATCAACTTACCTTCCTTCTCCTGCCCTCTTTAGAGACCCTTTCTTAGCTGTTTTCAACATCAGGTTCTCCACATCCTGATATATGGCTCAAGCTTCAACCTTGTAACAAGGCTGATGAACTAATGGCAGTTGTGATACAAACCTACCTTGTTTGTATCTGCAACACTGTTCTGCCTGGCATCAAAGATGATGAGTTTATGTGACTGAGCATTGGCATCCATAATTGTCTGTAAATATTTTTCATCTTCTTTGCAACGCTTATCATTTGGGCCAACGGATGGCTGGCTGCATCGTGTTATTGTTGCTTGACTCTCAGGATGAATCCAGGATAACACCTGGAATAAAAGAAAATATTTAATTTACTACTCTACTATAAAAGCAGCAGGCCAGAGAACAACTAGACAATCACATTGCCTATTTGGCATTATTTCCTGGCAAATCAACAAATGCAAGTTTAAGGACAGGCTGATGCAAAAACATATTGACAGCACACTAGCACTGACTGCTCATCCCAAATCTGAGCCTCAAATACAGAGTGACTCTAAACACCTTAGCTTTTATTAAAAAAAAGGGCAATGGAAGAATAAAACTTGCTTCCATGTTGAAGACTACAGATCTGTACACTACCCTGCTAAGCATGAAAACCAACACAACCTAACATATTTAAAGGGTTTTAATGCTACCTTGTCTATTCTCAAGCAAAGCACTATGGCTATGACACATTCTACTCCAAATCAGAACACATGCCAGAGTATCAGATACCACTGTGGCCTAGAAGTGCTAATCCAAACAAAAAAATTACTACACAGCATAACAATTGTGCAATTAAACTCACACTTGAGTTGCTCCCTTCAGTTCTAAACCCAGTGAGTCTAATTCTTCTTTCTTTGCCCCCCACCCAATCTCAGGAAGGAATCGATGCCACTGTTATTTAATGAACAAAGCCTAAAAGAACACTAATAATTGCTTAAAAGCTACAAATTTCTAAAACACTTATATCCCTCTTGTACAAATTTCACTTACAGGAACTCTCCCTTTTGCTCTAAATGCTGCTACTTTTGAGAGGTCATCATCCTTTACACTGCTTGGCACAACAAGAACAGCAGGATATGTATCACAAAGCTCATAGGTGCTGTTAATTTTGGATATTTTCCAACTCTCATTGGGCAAGCCCTGTATGAAAACAAAACAATTTTGCATTTTTCAGGTTAGACCTTTACATATCTGAGTTTGGGGCAATGAAAAATTTTATGTGCTGCATACTCTTAAAAAAAGGCATGCCTACATTTTTTTTTAAAATAACTTACAAACATAGGTCTTCACACTAAAGGAATCATAAACCAATGGAAGTCTTTCCTACTAAATTGGTAAGGAAAATAACCATGTGGAAAATGTAGATTTACAATTACAAACTACACTTACTCTTCTGTTTAGTGATGCTTATTCAAATCTGATTTTTTATAAAGCATGTGTTTTGTAGAAACAGCACTTGAAAAATGTGGGTTTCAGAACCATGTTAAGTTAGACCAATTTGCCCAAGTACTCAGCACCTGTATTTCCACCAACTTTAGCAGGTGCCCAACACACTCAAACTCAGGCCACTTGCATTTTATTATCTAAACATGGGATGTAGACAGTCAGTCTGTGTAGCAAGAGCTGAAAATGATGAGTTTTCTGTAACATTTTTTCCTTGTTTAAATGGCTCTGGAGGTGATAGGAAAAAAAATACACCAAGGATTCTATAACTTACCTGCCTCTTATATTCTGCCATTGGATCATACACTTTCCAGCCATTGACAGCAAACTTTTCTTTATAGCTGAATGCAAAAAGAGGCTAAAAACAACAAAACAAAATGATAAATTACTGCCTGACAGGTTGTTTGTATAACTCCAAAACAGTCAACACTCCAGTATTTCAAATGTAACACTTCTAAAACTCTTGAACAACAAGAGTTAAGAGTTATGTCAGACATAACACCTTCTGTCAAGACTGGAAAAAACTGAGCTAGAAAGAAGACAGTTTTTTCCTTAAAGTATGAGTTGAAAGTTAACAAAACCAAGAGGGGAATCAGAAAGTTGAAGTTACTTGCCTCTCTGATCACACAACACAGCAATGGTGATGTCAAGATGAGAAAATTGGTTTCCTACCTCCTAACCAGTTCCTTACCCACACAAGCAAATGAAACAGAATTCTGCAGCTATGTAATAACAAGACTAATTGTACCTATTTGTGGTATAAGACAGAACTTCTAGATTGAATTATCTACTGCAGAAAATAAGAGTCAACACACACCTATTTTTAATCAGCAACATGAGGCAAACCTAGATCTTAAGGGTTATGTATAAATTCACCAATAGCAGGACACAGCAGTGTTTGATGAATTAATGCAAAAAGCACACAGGGCCTGCTGCTCTGCAACAGATTTTATGAATCAACACTTCAAAGTTTATCATACAGCCCTTGTATTTCCTCCCCTACACTGTCCCAAAAGAGAAGAGCCAGTGACAGCCTCCTCTCCATCTTAAGACTTACCAGCCCATTAGAAACAGGAAATGCACGTGTTACAAGGTTTTCAAAGATCTCCAGTCTGTTCTGCTCTTCCTGTTTATAGGCCAGC
The DNA here is from genome assembly GCA_013400495.1 of Nicator chloris. NCBI lineage: Eukaryota > Metazoa > Chordata > Aves > Passeriformes > Pycnonotidae > Nicator > Nicator chloris. The sequence continues at coordinate 11,367 of WAAE01016894.1, forward strand.
CGCAAATTTCTCATATCCTGTCAAAAATAAGTTACAGTTTTACTCTGTGATAAATTAAAAAAAAAGGTAGTTAGAAGACATTTGATCGAATGAAGGGATATATAGAACACTAAGTCACTGACATCATCTAACCCCCAAGAGAACAGAGTTCTGTAAGCATTCATATGAGATAACAAGGACTGTCATTAGAGATGCTTGATATAAAAATCACCACTTTTCCTTTGAATTCACCCTTCAGAAAAAAGGCAGAAGTGTTTAAGGCTGCAAGCATCATAGAGGAATTGAAATAAATGAAGCACAATTCAAATACAGGGAACTGATCAGACAGAACAACAGCACATGGGCTGGCAGACTCTTCTTACAGAAAAATGAAATGAAAATACCTTAATATTAACAAATCTCTGTCATGCCTTACCTTGCAAACTATTTCTATACCACATGAATTGTCTCCATGGCTCTGTACTCCAATTTTTTCAACCCTACTTATAACTCCAAGGGGGACATCAACAACAAAAGGTGGATCCTGAAATTTGTATATAAAACAAATGGATTTTATTACATTAGAAGAAATACAAATTAATATTATTCCTGTGCGTTTCATTAGAGCCAACAGTAATTCCCGTTTAGTAGACTGCTGTGAAACCTCACATTCACTCAATTTGTCACTTTCTGAGATCTATTTCAGCAACATTCCTACCTGAAACAACAGACTGATGGATAGTGAAGTCTTACCCTCTCAACACTTTTGATAAACATTCTGAAGTCCGTCACTGTGAGCGTACCACTGACTGCTCCCATAAATGGACAGATATACATAACATCCTTAGCTGCAAAACAGATCAATTAAAGCTTTGTTTTACTACCATACACATTTGTTCCGTAACAACCTATTTTCATTTGAAACCCACAAGATTTTGGCAGCTCCGTAAGATTTCCATGCTTGACCTCTTTAGGAAAGTTCATTCTTGCAGAGTTGTCTTTATCTCAACAATGAAAGCAATCAAATTTCTCAGCCCCACTGTTGCTGAGCAGCTCCTGAGCACCTGGGGCAGGGCTGCAGCAAGGGCAGGCAGGTCCCCAACACCTGCAGGGACCCCAGCACCCGCAGGGACCCCCAGCACCCGCAGGGACCCCCACCTGCAGGCAGCTCTGGTCCCTGCCCTGAGGTGCAGAGCACCCACACTCACAGACACAGAGCATCCAAAGGGGCAATGACTGACCCACATGCACCCAATCTCCAAGTAATTCACTGCTATGCCCATATCTTTGTTTTCACTTTTGTTTGCTGGTATTCTTTCCTAGCCAAGTACTGCACTGCTAACACAGAGCTTGCTGTCACATGCCAAAGTGAAATAAATCCCACTAAGAACTGGAAAGTAATTTTACCATAACTTCATCTTTTTTGCTGTAAGAATTTTTGTATGTATGACATATCCCTGGCACCCCCAAGCAGAAATACAATACATTGACCTCTGAGGAACAAAAAGATCCTTAGGAAAAGAAAAATTATCTATATGGAGCAAGTCATTCTCTGGATCTGATTTCTCCTTCCTACACTCAGATTTAAAAGACAAAGAAAAGAAATCCTCATCTAATCAGCTAATCTTAAGTGGCATTAAATGAAATAACAAAAGTCAAAAGGAAATAATATTCTGTTTTTAAATAAAGTAGCAATTTAGTAGTATTCAGTGCAGCACTCAGCAGTACACTTACCAATAACTTTGATTGATTCTCCAGGAAAAAGTGGAGCCTCTTCCATCTGTGCCAGTTTGTTTCCATCCCGCAGTGCCTGGCAAAAGTCCAAAATCATGAGTAAATCTCACTCTCCATCTGTACCACATCGATATATTTTGATGCAAAGTGCTTTTATTACCAGATTACTGGAACACAAGAAGTGTGTCTTTTTTAAAATCACACAACTGTACCAAACAGTACCACAGTAAAAGAAAAAAAAAAAAAACAAAAAAGCAACCAAACACAAAAGTTAGTATCATAAATATAACAGACATACATGTTAGTAGCATATTAGTAACAAAGCATTTATGCAACAATTAGTTTCACATGCTAGCTATATATAGCATACAAAAATATGAACAATAAGATCAGCCCAAATTACTAATTAATGATTTGTTAGTGTTTTGCTGAATGCAGGTATTATTTGGGGTATTTTATCTATTTGAGAAGATTTTAAAGCTTTTTTTTTTTTTTTAAATTCTCATATTGCTTATTTAAAACTTGAGTATTTTCATCTGAGAGAATTATATGGCCAAAACTTTATTTATTTAACATTTTAACTTAGTGATTCTGGTAGCAAGAAGCACCCCACAATGCTCTGTTTCAATCAATACCTTACTGAGGGTGCCACAGGTTATGGAATAGGCTCACTATAGGAATTTTGGATCCAGATGGCCAGATTAAGAATGAAGTAATAACAAAATACAGAAGAACAATTAGCAATTTTACCATAAGAGTTAGTTTAATAAATTTTCATTGAGGTAAATGGCTTCATTGCTGAATGATACATGATGGATTCTTTGGGTCCTTTGTTGGCAGCTAAGATTTACAATGTATTAAAGATTGTAATAAAGCATAAAACGGGTTGTGGGACTGTAAAGGACCATGTAAGAAAGTGATCTGTCTCAGGTCAAAATGATGAGATATTAAGGTTTCAGTTTTTTACATCCTGAATAAATATAATGGGCAAACTTGTTACAACAAACAACCCTCCCCTTGTATTGCAGCTCTGACCCACACAGAAATAACTGGTAGGATCTGTCTGCTTCCAAACAGACTACCCCAAGCTCTCTTTAACTAAAAAGTAATTTCTAAAAATATTTCAGCTGATCTCTGGCTTCAGATTTCCTTGGAAACTTTTGGAATTTTACATTCAGCACCCAATCACAAAAAATGATGTGCAGAGAAATAGCCAGTGCTTACAAACTGAGGATGGATGTGCTCTGTAACACAGGGCTTATGTCCAGTGTTACATTTTGGACTATGTGACCTTACAAGAAAACTCTGCCTGGCACATAACCAGTTACACACTAAATGCTTTCTAGGGCTTCTCTTGTGTGAGAAAAGTAAGATTTGTATGCTCTCTATGAGTACTAACTTATAGTACCTTGCTACATAGTTAATGAATGAAAGATGAGTAAAACTTGCCACCTGATCAGCTTCTGCTTCAGAATGATAGCCATTGTGTCCATCCTGAATCTCCTGCTTTGCATGAGGCAGCAGTAGGACAAGAGAGAAGTAACAGCAAAAAAATTGCAGACAACAGGTGAAAGGACAGAATCTTTGTTTCCCTGTTTAACATTTCCTTAAAAAGACAGCATATACTTTAACTCCAGTTTAGCTTTCCAAAATCTTCCGCTCCTGGCACACACTACTTTCCACAGAAGGGAATCCAAGCTCTTAGCACCATCCTTTGAATGTTACTTGGCACAACATAAAATGAAAAATTTACTCCCTGTTTCACAAAAGAGTCAGTGCTTGCAGATAAGAACATAAAAGTATGTACTGTCTTTTTAAGACAAATAACTTTACAATGAAGAAAATTAATTTCAAGTATGCCACATGCTTATCAATAGAAGAAACTGAGTACAACTTGCAATGGCAGCATTATGGGAAAACTCATGCAATCTTTCAGAGAAAAAAATAGGTCGACATCAAATAGAAGTACCTAGACACTTAAAAAAAGCTTTGCTGTGTAGAACACATTGTAATTGAACTCTCAACCTTATAGTTTTATGTATCTTTCCAGCAACTTGTGTTGTTGCTTGAAACTTGGCCAGTAACTTTACAGAATCTAAAATTACTATTCATAGCAAAATATGCAAACAATTCACATGTTAATTTATTTTTGCATCAATTGGCAGCAAATCCTGAACATTAATGAAATTTCTTTAATAAACACAAGGCCCTTTTGCACACCAGAGAAGCACAAATGTCATCGGGTCAGTTGAAGGAATTGTTTTAACATATTCAGCCAAAAATGTTCTTCCGTCTTCTTTAACAACTGGAGAGAAGTTGTGCTCATGACAGTCTATTACTCCCAGTTCAAATGCAAAGAACTTCTCTCTTGGTCAGACTGTAAAATCAGCCTCAGTCTAAATTTACAAGTGTTTGTTAGAAGTCAATTTTTCTTTTTACAGTGTTTTTACAGAACTTTCAAGAAACAACTTAGAAGAAGGACTTCAGTTATCTTCAGATAATTTGAACTCTACATGAGTTAAAAAAGTTGTAAGTAATTAAAAGACCTTCTCAAGTTACGAAGGACTACTGACATTTTGGTTTGGGTAGAATTCTTTTATACAGAAATTACTTGTATTTCAGATCATAATTATGTTGTTTCTGAAATCAAAGAAAAGTAGACATTGTGATCTCCGGAAGAAAACCAGCAGGACAATGAGCAATTAAAAAATTTTAAATATATGAAAGACAAAGAAGCAGAACAGACCATTCAAATATCAAAGCCTTTACATAGAACTGGGAACAACTGAACAAAATCAGTTTTTGTTACTCAACTCAGACCAATTATTTGAAGCACTACCTATTCAAAAGTAAAAAAAAAGGATCAACTTGTGGATTTGTATGGTTGGACTAAACACATAATTTTTGAATATGTAAACAACAGACGAGAAAAAGAAATCATTCAGACTTCATCTCTTGGTTTCAGACTGAACAAGAGGTCTTTGTTTCAATAAAAGTGTTGGACACATTTCATGAACAATGTCAGAACACTATCCAGATCATTTCTCACTCCATAAATGTTACTAAGAGAGAGGGGCAAGAAAACAAGGCATGCCCTTTATAATCTTCAATGAACAATGGGCAAGCCCTAATCTCAAAATTATCATTAAAAAGATGTAGGTCATTGCACTAGTGCCTAACTTCAAACCTAACTTTCAATCCTATTACAGCTTGGTAACAACTAATTTAAAACAAGTACAAAGGCAAGCATGAATTTGGAACTTCTTTAAATAGGACAAACACAGACATAATACTTTTACCACTGGTATTCTTTAGCATAGACATGTTAGAGCTGCTAACACAGTACTCTGCAGTCTGAAGCACGTAAACCTGAATTGCAAGCATCCATTTTGTCAAAATTAATGTAATACAACTGAAGTTAGTATTGCACATTCATAACATAATTTTAAAATATTGCTCTCTTACATGTTGACTTTTATTGCTCATGAAAACATTGTAATGTATATAAAGCATTTCTGTGGCAAAGAAGCTGTTGCACTGCATAGCAAAATGGTCTGACTGGTTCATAAAACCCATTAATGAGGTAAAGAACGCTTGACACACCAAGATCTCACACAGCACAAGAGACACACAGGTAGGAGGCTGTTCACTGCTAGCCAAAGGTAATCTTACCCGTACAACTGGCCTCCTGTACACCTGTTAGTTAAAATATAAAATGTTATCCAATGAAACACACAGATTTGATTTGTTAAAGATACTACATCTTATTCACCAGATTTTCGAAAGAACTCTACTGCCAAACATTTTAATTATACCTGGGTTTTGAAAGAACAAAACAAAACTATGCAGAACTAGTAACTCTCATTTGCAGAATTGTTTCGGTCTAAAAAAAATCTCAGCCACTTCATTTTAGTGATGTAACAAATTCCAAGCTCTTTGGAAACATTCATTCCTAATCACCCTTTTATCCTGCTACACTGTGCTATTGTTAAAAGAGAAGAAAGAGCCTGGTAATCCTTCTAGGTGGAAGACAATAAGCCTGCACTAACAACCATGAAGGAGAGGCACCGGACCTTTCAGAAAAAGACAACTCTCAGCTTCTGAAGGTGTTTGTAGTCAGCAACTACAATCTGAGCCATTTTCATTTATATGAGCCCTTCATTCAAGAACACTCTGCAGGCAGAGCATGTGTCAGGGAAGACACACAGAGCAGAGCTCAACTCCGACTGAGATCACGTTGCTGTAGGGCTTAGCAAGCAATAGCTCCCCCAGTGCTCTCCAGTTCTGACCGTTCCATTAGCTGCCCCTTTGCTTTCCTCCTCCCTGCTGAGGTAACTCACAGAAGAGTAGCGTTAGATATCTAATGCTGTTAGATACAAGAATCGATATATTTACCTGCTTTTACAAACATATGAATTTAAACAATAAAAAAGGGATAAAAGAAAAAATAAAGCAGTGAGCTCCTGGTGAATCCAACACAAACTAACAGAACTGCCCGACCAGTTCCAGAAGCAAACACACACATCCAGCCTGACCTGAAGGTTCTGAGTTGTAAGATAGTCTCTAAATGCAGCAATTCCAGGTAACCAAAGGTAATGAAGATCAGGAAAGTGCATCAAAAGAGAAAGACGTCTAAAAGGAAAACTGAGCTATCATATGGGCATTGTCTTTTCATGTGTGGATTCCACAGTAATAATGAATGAACCCAACCTGTCAGTGGTACTGGGTAAGCAACGACAAAAAATTCCATCACGTTATATACAAATATGAGATTTCAAATCACAGCAATGCAATGATGCTGAATACAATTCATCCATAAAAGTTCTTAATTTAAACCATCAGGCTTAAATCTCGTTCTTTCATTTCTCAGAGAGAGAGAATGAAGTAGAATTTTAATTAGGCCTTAAAAGATTTATTCCTGTTAAATAAAATCTGAGATGAGCTTGGTATAGAGATGGAAGTTGTTCAAAATCAAACAGTGCTCTTCATTCCAGAGGAATGCATTCTACTCAGGGATAAACTGAACACCAAGCTTATACACTTGGATTTTACTAAAATGAAATCCTTGGCAAATACAACATCAACAGATGCAATGCAAGGTTTCCCACAGTGTTTTACCAAAAATGTTGGCCTTGACCTGGAGCAAGCATTTGCAATTCAGCTGCTGTAGTATGGGAGGGCTACTCTTTACAAACTGCTGACTGTGCCAACAGTGTGAAACTCTGTTGAGGTTGAACTTTTAAATACACTACAGTCAGAAACATTTTGTGGACTCATCTCAGACTCAGGCTGAATCTGACCTGCTGTCACTCAATCTAAAATACACTGTTTTCAACATACTTTGCAATACAAAGTATGTAATGTAATACAAATTACATACTTTGTAAGACAACGTATTTTGTAATCACAGAGTGTACGTGAATTAAAATGTAGTTAAAACAAAAAAAAGAGAGAAAAATCTTTCTTTGGCCATTCTCTGTGAAGACAGTAAAACATACAAATCCAGGAAGAAAAAGGGATCTAGACAGCAGCAAGTTGGGCTTCTTAAAGGGAATTGAAACATGGGTAACTTTTGTCATGTTGTGAGAGGAGCAAAACTGCCCATGTTCCATTCTTGACAGCTGAGTTGAGTGGCTGCAGGAGGGGAACAGCGAGTGAGAGTGAAAGAACAGGGGCACAAAAGCACAGCCAGGGAAATCACACTGTGCAGTCATTACCTTAGTGACAAAAATGTTGCTGGGAGGGAATGAACAAGGTGATTTGTTTGTTTGTTTGATGTTAAATTCTGTGTCTCTGGAGAAACCCCAATCAAAAATTATACTGAATTATGTTCCCTGCACAGTAACAAAGACATTAATTTGTTTTTTTATAAAATCTGAGGAGCTCAATTCTGTACTCTGAATAATACACACTAGAAACCATTTCAACCTGTAACTATAATCTGCTTTACCAATTATTTTATATAGTAATCAAAAGAAAAAACAACTCACTTTTGATGTTTTATTCAAAACATTGACTTTTAAAAATTCTTTCACTACTCTGTTAATTTTTATTCTGTAGACTTCAATGGCACTATTCTAAATATGGAGGAAAACAGGAAGTAAACTCAAAAGACTCCTACACATAATGAGATGTTTCTGGTTCTGAAACTCCGTGATCACTCAAGTACTTACCACCAAGACAGCAAGGACCTTCCCGATCTTCCACTCTTGTATCTTAAAACAAATCAAAGCATTCCTCAAGTCACTTACCCTGTAGTCTCTGGACACACCCTCTGACGGGACAGACCCTGAAATCTGACTCGAAATGGTTGCAGCTATCAGCTGTTTACACCATTCCACGTGGGATCCAGTCGGGCTACAAAACCAGAAATTTCATATTATTTAGCAGTAATTCAAAACATGTATCTTGAACAGCACAGCAACTGAGCAGATCCAGAAAGCAACACTACAAGTGATCACTAACATAATAAAACTTAGTTTGCTTTGTGGGCAGAATGCAACTATCTTAATGATCAAATTAGGAAAAAGAATTTTACTAGATCATGTCAGAGACACAGAGCTGTCATGAGTTTAAGGTCCTAAGAACTTAAAAAATGTTCTGTTCCTTATCCAGTGTAATTTTTACTATGCACGTGCTTTTTTCTTAAAGCCATCCATGGAACGAGCTTGGCCAAGTAACAGGAAACTCCTTATAATGTCCTTATTAATATGTCCTGTTAATTATTAGTAAGTTAATTATTCTGTAAATCCTCAGAATTAAATTACTTCATGCTAGTATTAAAAAAATTAAACTAAATTTACAATACAATAATTTACAATATAATACAATAATATGTAAACTAAATATACAGTACAACAATGCTAATGCTGTACTCTATATTAAACGTTGAAAATACACATCTTCTAAAGGGTAACTTCTAGTTAGCTGCATTTTTTTTCCAATTAGTGAAATAAACCCTGGATAAATTTCAGGGTGGGCTCTCCCATGCCACAGCACTGACTTGCACAGCACAGAGTGTTTACAAGAACCCTAAAGAGTCTGAATGCATTAAACTTCAGGTGATGCAATTTGAGAACAGTCCCCTGAACCAGTGCTGCTCACAAGTAATGCAGGACTGAGAGGGAGAAGCAATGACAGCCTGAAGTGCACTAGGTCTGCTTCAACGCACACCGGGATCCAAGGAAAAACTGGGAATGCCAGAGGGAACTCTTCCCTGGGTGTTACCTGCAGCCTCAGCTGGTATCTTAGATAATTGCCACTTTTCTTCAAACCATTCAGCTGTGCTCGTCTACAGATTGACTGCTTTTTCAGATGTCAAATACAGGAAGAAAATGGTAAATTTTTTTTAGTTAATTCATAAACTAGCTTTGGATTCTANTATTCAGCTGTGCTCGTCTACAGACTGACTGCTTATTCAGATGTCAAGTTTTTAGTTAGTTCATAAACTAGCTTTGGATTCTATGAATGCTTCATGCCACTGAAGTGAATATACTTTCATACACTCAGCAGGTGCACCACACCTCAGACATTAAGAGGGTGGGGTAACAGTCTTAGATGACCAACTACTACTGAACAAGAGGTTTTTCCCTAATTAACTCTGCCAGTATAGCTAGGTATAAGGCACAGATCCATGCAACAATGTCATATCTGAAATGGAAGATCTTTCAAAACTTTTCTGATAAATTTAAATAGCTTTCTCCCCACCTGCACATTCTACACAGGACTAGATCTCATGATGTTGTTTTGCAACTAAAGCACATCTGTGATAGTCCTGCTTGAACAACAAAGATAAGCCTCAGGTTAGTGCTGAACTCAAACCCAGATTAACTCAGAACTCTTCACTAAAGTTTTGCAAAAGAGCCCAACGCCTAAATCCTACAGTAATCCTTTTCTTACCTCGTTTATTTCTCCTTCTCTTACATCTCTTTAATTTCCAGCGTAGCACTTTAGGGCTTGCCTAAGTTTCTTTTCAAATAAGCATTCACTTGTTAATTAAGAAAAGGATTTATTTTTCTATGGCTTATCTTCACAAGGAATCACTACATCAACAGAGCTAACAGCAGCAGGAAAACGAATATGAATGGAACCATCTCCCGAAAGCAGTGTAGGGGATGCGTCAGTGTTCCACACCAGGGACATCACACCATGCCCTAGTGGGGCACACACCAGTACTGACAGCCTTTGCGTTCTGCCTCACCTGCAGTCACACACATTAGCCTGGCCTGGTACAGCTCTACTGGCAAACAAATAAACTATATGACAAATGGCCATATAACCGGCCCAGGGTAGAGCAAGATGAAAATTAGGATAAGAAAGTGCATTAACAAGGAATACAAAGGTGTACGCTTTGATGGCAGAAAATGGACATTTGATTTCCACCCTCACTAGAATGAAATAAACACCCAGGTTTCTACTAACAGAAAAAAAAGAGAATACAGAGGCTGGAACCTAGCACTGATTTTAAATATTCTTTTTTTATTTAGTTTTCATCAGCGTGAGATTTCCACTCACTTCTACTTGTTTAATTTTAAGCTCAGTTCTGAAGTCTGCCTTCAGCTGGAAACTTCTGAGTGAAGGAGTGTCTCTGCCAGCGGCTGGCACCGTCCTGGTGAGACCCTGCGGACCCACTGCACACACTTAGAGACACACACCAGGGACACACCGCACACACTTCGAGACACACACCAGGGACACACCGCACACTGAGGGGGCACAGCGGTGCCTGAGGACAGTCCCACCTCTGCAGATTAAATACACACACGGAAAAAAAAAAAACAACCCCAAACCAATCGGGAAGAGACTCAAAACTCGCGGACGGTCTCAGCCCAAGCTTGCAGGACGCTGCCCCAATCCCCGGGCCAAAGCCCCGCGGCCGCCTCAGCCTCGGCCAAGCAGGCGGCGGCACTGCCGGCACACGGCAAGCGCAGCAGGAAACTTTGACAACAGCCGGTTCCCGCCGCGGACCACCTGCCGCTGCACAGCAGCCGCCCTCAGACTGCAGCTTCTCAGGCCGGAGGGGTTCGGGGAGGCCGCCCCGAGGCCAGGAGACTGCGCTCGGCCCAGGCCCGGGCCGAGGGGCGCTCGCCGCCTCCCCGGCCCAGCCCCGAGGGGCGCGCAACCCGCGGGGCCCCCTCTCCCGCCGCCCGCTCCGCCCGGGGCCGGCCCCGCTCACCTGTCCAGGGTCTCGGTGCTGGGCTGCCGCGA
>WAAE01016894.1:22579-41863 GCA_013400495.1 Nicator chloris
GCCGGGATGGCGGGCGGACTCCCGCCTCTCCGCGGCGCCCCGGCCCGGCCGCCTCAGCCCGGCCCACTAGGGCCCCGGCAGCGCCGAGGGCTGTCACCTGGCGGCGGCGCTTTCCCAGAGGCCTCCGCGCCGCCAGGGTGGGCGGGCGGCAGGGCCGGGCTGAGGGAGGGCCGGGCCCGGCAGGGGCAGCTCCCGCCCACCGCCCATTCCGGCCCCAGTACGGAGACGCGGCACACGGTGGGCGCGCCAGCAAAAGGGCTGTTGGAGGCAGAGAGTTCAGCACTGACATCTTTATTTTCCCCTCCCCGCACATACACGGCAGACGGATGATGTTCACTGCTCTCCCTCCGACCCAACGCCTGACACGTAGGGCCCGGCTCCAGAGCAGTCCCGCGGGATCCAAGGAGAGCGGCCGACATGGTTAGTGAGGAAGCGGTAGTACTCCTGCGCTGTTACACGTCATGTTTTCTCATGCACGACAGAATGCTCGCTGAGACACAACACCTGAACTCAAGGCAGAGGTTAACAAAACATCAGAAGGAGGTAGCACACAAGTCATGTCTTGGGTACAGCCGTAACAGTGATGCTGGGGGGAACGGTAAGGCATGAGCAAATAAAGAAGGCATTCAACAAATAACCTTTCTAAATAAGTAACAGAAGCCCAGCACAAAACCTAGCCATGGAAGGAAGAATACAGAAAACCTAAACTAGCATTCCAAGACTGACATTTCTGATGGGATATTGGGCATTCATTGCTGGTGATGTTGACACCCCAGCTCTGCTTTTTCACCCCTCCTAGAAAAGGCACTCAGCACCTGCAAGTCTCACATTCAGGACCTCAGAAGCTTCCCCAGGTGTGCTGCTGGCAGGGCACAGGATACAGTGTGCACAGAGGACAGGAGGTCTGTGCAGAACGACAGCCCAGAGCACCCAGTTATGGGGGAAGGGAGAGAGACGTTCTGTTAGCATTGATAAGTTTGTATGCCTACATTCACAAGTAGTATTTTCCAGAACATATTAGATTAAAATCAGCTTTATGTTGGTCTCATATATAAAAACAATTAAAACACGTATCTTATCTGCCGACTTGAAAAATTCCAAGCCCACACAGAGCCATGTTAGAGAGCTTCCAAGACAAATTCAGCTGAAGAGTAATACAAACAAAGTAATATGTAATGAAGTGCAAAAAGATTCTTTCCATTATATTACACTTTCCCGAATGTAATAGGTTTTCATGTAGTGTTTACACAGTAAAAATGATTAGATTTTCAGAACTTTTTCACACCGCTCAGAGACGTCACCAATATGTTAAACTCAAATACAGAAACTTTAAATATTCCAATAAAAATAGCGCTTTTTTTTAATAAACCACAAGTAAGTAGAAGGCAAATACACCAGAGTATGCATAGCTTTCAAAATGCAAAGTACCTCAGGAACAACTGAGTGTCCTTCTTCATTTATCTGATGTAATGAATCTTACCTTAACAAGTCAAGATGGGGGACAACATTGTTATTTTGGATACACATACTGGAAAGCATAGATGGGAGAATGAAATTTAGAGGACAAAAGTCATATAATTCTGTGTATTTAGAACATACATGCTGTATGCTCTGAACTTCCCTGAAAACATAGTGCAACTCAGTGCATATACTGAATTAAATCCAGAGGCGGTATATTTTTATTCCTTTGAAAAAATACTGTTTTAAATATTCAATGTCCTCTAAACTTTGACTTCTTTTATGGAACTATACCTTTAAATTTAGTCTTCATATGCAAAATATTTACACTTTATAAACTTGCAGCATTTCTAATAAACTATATTATATACACTTACACAAAACTTAATTTATATATAATCCTATTATATCTTGCAGATCAAAACTCACCACATGTACAATAATTTACAATGACAGAAGCCTCAAGCATCAAAATATCTCCTTTAAAATAACAATATTAGAGTCCTCTACAGATTCTGATTTGCAGTATTTCCTGGATTGCCTAAATATCATTAAACTTCTGAGAATATGCAACATTTTAATTAAATATCAAGAGCAAAGTTTGTGCTGTCATAAGAAATGCCTGTAACTATTTAAAAAATACCTGAAAGGAACAAATTAAAGATTTACAAAAAGCCTCTGAAAGGTAGGCTTGAAACTAGAGCTCATTTGAATGTTCAGTATAAGTGCACACACTATATGCAAAACCGAAGCCCCTTAAATACTTTAGAATAAATTTGCTGAACAGGAGTTAAATTAAACAGTAAAGTATAAATGTACAAGTTTTCAAAATTATTTATAACTGAGAATTTTTGTCTACTTTGGTATAAAACCTCCTTTAAACAGGCACATTTGTTTTTAGAAGACAAACAAAAGCTTTAATACTATGGCTATTGCTAGATATTTAAGTAATGTCTCTATGGTTCTGTTTTTAATTATATAAACCTTATTTTGGAAGCATGTAATTCTGTATTAATCCAAAGAATCAATACTGCCCACAGTGATAATTTGTACTGTACTTTAGTGCTGAACAGCTAGTCCAAACAAAACTTCTCAGAATCCAGTACAACTTCCATTTGTTTTTAAAAAATAAAATCAATTTACAATAAAAAAGTTTCTTTTATTTTGATATCTACTAAGCTATTTGAATTTATTTAGAAGCATATCAGTGAAATACCTTCCATATTTCTGTTTATTTAAAAAAAGGAAAATTTGGAATTCTTGGGTAATCAGAAAGTTGCAACACTTCTCTCTGACATCTTGCAATGGAATTTATTTTTCTCTCATGAACTCCACGAATGTATTCCTAACAGGAATACAGACCTAATTTTATACAATGTGAATATTCCTATTATCATTATTGTGTTTATTCACGACATGTAAGACTGAGCATGAATTTCCTTACAGAAACATGACCTAAAAAGTAATAAATTAAAGCATTCTTACGAAAACAATAAATCAATTTCATTTCAATTGTACCAGACCTACCAAAATAACTCTTAAAGCCCTCCATAGCTATGAGTTGATTAATAATGTTCCCAGTCCACAGGTTCTGAAAGGCACGTAATTGAAGAGTTGGGTTTGTTTTGAAGTCCTCCTCAAATGAAGACAGTCTAAAATAATTTGTGTTAGGACAGTCTAATGTAAGGCATTAGAATATTCCTCTTTATGCTATAGATCTATGTTAAGCACCACTTGCTATTACAGTATAGAAAGAAGCCAACATTTTCTTCAAAAATGTGTTTGTACTTGGGACACCATTTGTGAGGGAGATGTTGATGAGGCTGATGAATTGGGTATCTTAGAATTATTTGTGATCTGAAGCTCTTCAAGTCTCCTGATATAATCATCACGCAAGGCAAGGAGCTCCATGTAACGCTGCTCCACGGGGTTGGGCTGCTAGGAAGAGATCCATGTTAGTCTCAGCACTTCATTCCAACCACTTGTACACAGGCTGCTCCAGTATCCGGGGCCTCCTGGCAGGTGTAGCAGCCACAGCTAAACAGGAATGCTCACTGCTGGCACCTGAGAGCCCTCTGCCTTCCAGCTGGCTCCCCCAAAGTCAATCTGCACAAAACCATTTGTCCTAACTCAGTAAAATCAGCCACCACTTCCTGGAGCATATGGATTTTATTTTCTTGTTATTTAATATTGTGTGCAAGATAGTTACTTGTATACCTTGATCAAAGCTTGTTTTCTTGACTTACTATAATGTTTTAGAGTCCAGCAGCCAAATGTCTCAGCATCTTCCCTAAAACAGTGTTTAGCCAGGTTATTTTAGCTACACTGATCAGATTAAGATCCATGTCTTCACCTTAAATAACTTCTCTCACTGATGAAATTTACTTGAGTTTTTAATAGTTAAATTGCAACTTAGTGTAAATAAACAAGTGAATTTAAAAACTTTATTAGCAAATTTTCTAAGTAAGCTTGCATGTGTTTAAAATCAACTGCTCTGGCTTTCAGGAGATTACTCAGAAATCGCCTTTTAACTGTTTCCACTTTGGGCTTAACATCCTTTTCGGAGTAATGAAACAAATGGAAAAGAACTATTATAAATGTCCAAAGCAGAGAGGAAGCCTAAAGTTACCTTCAGCTGAATATACCTGTCTAGAAGTTATTGCTGTTTCACAGTTAACTGCCTGTAATTCAAAGCTATCAGCAGTGGAGTTTCAGCAGCAAATGGTTAAACACCTCACCAGTTCCAAACCAGTTCAACCAGCACTCTGAGGTGCACCACTCACTATGTACCCATGAGAGGATCGTGATGAAGGCTGAGGAAACTGTGGGAGTTGGATCAATGCTGAATGTAGGTACTAAGATGACTGGTGATGTAGAATAATAGTTTTGCTAGCAGAACTGTGGATCAATGCTGAATGTAGGTACTAAGATGACTGGTGATGTAGAATAATAGTTTTGCTAGCAGAACTGTGGATCAATGCTGAATGTAGGTACTAAGATGACTGGTGATGTAGAATAATAGTTTTGCTAGCAGAACATACTTCTAAGGAATAACACTAAGAAAGGTCATCAAAAAATATAGTTCAGGCCACATGTTCATTATTCAGTTGCTTAAGTCAAGATGAAGTATGAATTTCATGTGCAGAAAAAGAAGTTGCATTTTTTGTACAAAAATGGTGAATATGAGGGACCAGTAGTAGCAGCATGGAATACTGGCACTTGGGTTTGCATTTCTAAGGGGAAACTCCTGCCAAAAAAGCTCTCCTGAATAATGGGAAACTGCTGCATTTTTAAGTAGATCTACAGCTAATTTGCATGGCTTATAATCCTTCACTTTCTAAAATAAATCTTTATATTCACTTTTTGCAAAACACCCACATCATTCACAACAAGCAACAAAAGCTTTAAAACCAGAACTTCCAATTCCTATAGGCAATGTACTTGTAAAAAGCCATAGCAAACTGCCAGGCTTTCCTGAAGCCTCTAAAATGCTGTAAATAATACAGGAGATCAGCTGTGGAAAAGGAAGTGTATTGCTTGAAAACTACTGACTCATTCCAAGGGCTGGATTGTGAAGACTGCTTCTGTCAAATAAATTGCTCCTCTATCTTCTCCTACTCATATCTCCACAAGCTGTTAAAAAGGACAAAAAAGTCTCTGTACACAATCTTTATGTGCCACATGGCTGAGATTTCCAGCAAGACTGTAACAAACACTGAATGTCCATATGGATTAAAACCACAGAACTGAACTATGTGTCATTTGAAACAAGCTTTTCTGGACTTCCAATCTGATCCACTTGTATAATTTCTGGTAACAGCTTTCATCCACAGTGTAAACAATGCTGGGTCATCAATGTTACATAAAAAAATTATATCTTAGCATCAATACATATAGCTTTGAAAGAGAAAGGGCTCAATAGGTCATTTCATTTGTAAATCATTTCATACCCTCTCTCAGCAAAAGGAGAAAGACCAAGCAAATGCAACTGCGTTTGTGTTGCTAATGCCCCAGCTCTTCAGAGATCAGCAAGCCCCATTTCTAAGCATTGTCATTCAGGATTTAGTAGCATCAAATACCCTCAGACACGTGTCCAAGAAAAAGGGCTAGAAAGAGCTCAAGGATGACTGGCTACTAAAGAGGGAAATAAGTTCAATGAGCTAGGACAGAACTACAATAATTACTTTCACTTTTTTCTCCATCTTTACAAAGATAACATTAAAAACCTGAACAGATTACAGGTACTGCTCTACAAGTCAGTTATGACACAAAATCCTTATTTCCAATCTCTAACAGCATTTTTTGTATGTTATGGAGAATTTACTTACTTGTTGCCGAATCCTTGGGTTCCACCTGATGTAGTAATTGACCCAGAGCTCTAAATGCCTCATGCTGGCTACTGGATAGAGTGCTCGGTTTAGCTCTTTACTATAAAAAGGATTGGTGTATTTAGATTTTTCACTGTTTATCAAAGACCATAACGATAACGTTTTCTCAGTCACTTTCTAAAATGAAATCGAAATAAGAACAGTAAATATTTGCATAAAATCAAGAAATTCATCATAGAAGCCATTGCTACACTCTAAAATTAGTACACTTCTCGTTTCCTTAGAAGCATAATACATTGCTGTGTTAGAAAGATTCCAAACCCTCTGCTTGACAAGTATTTCAGTGACTGCATGGCACTGTTCTATAAGAGCCAGTTTGAAATCACTGTCTGCAAGGACTATAACCGAATACAACACAACCAAAAAAGACAGCAAAGCAATGCCACAATCAGTGCTTTGACTAACCTCTTTTTCTCTGAGAAACTCGCTGTTATACAGGAAAGTGCCAAACCGGCAGCTGTACAAGTGATCCAGGATTGTAATCAGGAACTGCTCATTGAATTCAAAGGCTGTAGGAAACTAAAACCAGGAAAGACAAACTCATTGTTTACATGGAAAACACAGGGGGATATGCACATGCCCTGGTTAAAAGGCTAAAGGTAGAATTTAGAAGTGTGGATACATCTACAAGTAATTTTTAAGGTAGTATTTTCTTGTACTTTATAGCAGACTAAGTGTTCCAATGACACAAGGTGTTCAACTTTCTCAAACTAGCCACTGAAAAAATCTATTCTCAAAATGTTCTACCTATCTTTAATTTATAAAAAGAATAAAATACAGAATGGTTACACATACACTTTTACTAGCAAGACAGAATAAGATCTCTTCAGTGCACTTTTACAATGCAGCACCATACAGGCAAATAAAGGTCCTGATCCTTAGCCCTAAATGGGCTAAGTTCACTGCTTTGTTTCATTACTTACTGACATTACAATCACAGCACTCAAAAGCTCCCTAGCTTCCTTTTTAAGCATTGACAAAACAACATGTGCCCCTGCAGTTCAAGGGACAGCTTCACAGCAGACCCCGTTAAGACAGCTGGGTGCAATTCCTGTAGAAGCTTTCTGCTGGGGATGAAACATCTCTCAGCATGTGTCAGAGAATCCCAAATCCAGGAACACCAGCCATGCCTGCACAGCCAGTGCCATGTGCAGCAACACAACCACAGCCTGTGTACCACTTTCACAAAAGTAAGTATACTCTTTTTTCACTACAGGTCAGAGCAGAAGCCTATGCTGTCCTCTTGAAATACTTTTTTCAAAAAAAGAAAGATGTAGGGTTTTAGTAATCTCTTCACACTGTTACCTTCTGAAGAACAACACAACATACCTGTTTAGACATCTGCCACACACAATCAATAAACTGGAGAAAGATGGGTGATCTGTCTGCATCAGCGTGATTTTTATCACCGTGGCCTATTCTCTGAAATGAAACAAAGCAGCCTCCTGTTAACTGAAACATGCTATTTTATGGCAACAGACACTGATTCTTATTTTGTACTAGAGCATTAATTCTTCTGCAATAAAGCAACCCACTGTAATAATTTCAAAATTAGTTACTGCACCAAGGAGGAGAGATTCAGATACACAGAAACACTGCAAAGCTGTTCCGAAGATGTCTGAAAAAATTCTGAACTGATAACTGGTCCCATTATAAAAACCTGCTGATTATTAGACAAGCAGAACTGTTGAAGCATCCATTACTTAACAAATAATCAAGACATATTCTGAACTATATTTACATGGTAAGTCTGTCAAAAGCCAAGTCGCATACTTTGTCTTCCTTTTTATTTTAAGCCACTGCAGGACCTAGATCATCAAATTATCCACAAATCTTCTGTTTCTCCTCCACACTTGAACCTTAACATTCACCCTGAGATAGTAGGCAAACATGAACAAGATCAAAAAAATTTTCACGTTCGTGACACAAAATTAACAGATTGTTAAAGTTTGGGTGAGCCCCTTATTCTGAGGTGCCCAAAGTAACAATCAAAGGAATTTGCCCCACAGACAAAAAGTAGATTGGGTAAAAGCTGTTTACTTCCTTTTTGCATTTGATAGCTGAGAACAGGTAAGAGATTCAGGGAAAAAGAGTTTCTATTCATTCCATAATTCTGTTTGAATGTACTTGCTGGAGGAGACAAAAGAAAAGCACTATGTTGACCTAAGATATTGCGTGCCTGTAAGATAGCAAACTTAATGCCTCAAGGACATGAAAAATCATAAGAGCTGTACACTACTCTGTACAATGGCTTGCAAGACAGTTTAAAATAATAGAATTGAATGGGAGGAAATAGAGGGAGATGAGGGATTGCAGCTGAATTCAGTCAACAGTAACAAATTACTAGAAAATGGCTATAAAGAAGAAAACCAAATTACCTTCCTTGCTCTCCAGTTTTCATGGTTTAAAAGACTTGTTATCCATTAAGAGTCATATGTGTTTAGTAAGGAGTGAAAGTCTGTTCACTTCCACTATAGTTAGCAGTTTCAGGATGTCTATCTTCCATCTATAATTATGTAGCATATTTGAATGCATAATTAGAATTAAATTCCACGTAAGCAAATTTATCATCTGGAGAGTGCACTAAACTCACCACACATAGAAAAGTTGGGCTAGGGAATTCCTTTTCAACAAGGAAGCTTATTTTCACCTCGATATAAAATATGGAGAGGAACTAGTAAGTAGTCTACTGTTTGGTTATTTGATATTAAATAATCCAAATTGCAATCTGATATCAGAAAAATATGAAGCTTGTGCCAACACAGACAATGTCAGTAACACTCTATTCTTCAACTCCCTACTAAAGGGAAAATGAAACAACAGCAGTTTCAGAGATGAGGTTCAGGAACTGCCCTAACTGCACTAAGTGTCTAGTTCTCACTCTTCAAAGTCACAATTCTATCAAATAATTACCAAGCTAAAACAGAGTATGAATATATCAAAATATTCTCTGCTTGCATTATGATTTTTTAATCACAGAATAGTTAAGGTTGGGAAAGACCTTTGAGATCATGGAGTCCAACTGTTAACCCGGCACTGACAAGTCCACCACCAAGCCATGTCCACAGGGAACACATCACATGTCTTAAATCTCTCCAGGGATGGTGACTCCTCCACTTCTACAGAACACTCCAGAAAAGACTGACCTTCACTGTAAGCTAAATAACCCATCAAATAAAAATTTACAGTACTCTCAGATTACAGCAGATGGCTAAAGAGTGGCTTCAACTGTTTCCAAAGATTGCTACTTGACTGAGCAAGTTGGAAAAATAGCAGTTCAAGAAAAAGCAACTACTTAAATCATTCTTATTGCTGCTACATTGTCAGACATGAACCAATGGACTGAGCAAATCATCTGGAAGGGATGCCAAGTCCTGCCTCACTATCTGGAAAAAACCCCATCTGTTGAGGGAGAACAAAATCCTTTGACTACCCAACTAAAATGAACAGTTTAACAAAAAGAAATAGATTATTTGAATTTATTAATAATGATGAAGAACACACAGATCTCTCTTAAGCTCTGTGTTAAACCATAACACACATTTGACTACAAGTCTCCTATTATACCATCTAATTTTATCTGCCTCCTGACTCTTTAATTTTTTTTAAGTACAAATTAAAATATGAGACTAAAAAGTCAAGGCACTGGCTTCACATTTTCCTGTGGCTGTACCAAGACAGACTACTTAAAGGTTTATAAAACATGTCTCTGCTAAAAGACCACAAGTAAGTAAACAAAAACCCACACTACATCAGGTATCACTCCCACCACCCAAAATACAAACCTCCTAAGCCTCAAAGCACCTTTAGAATGCCAGTTGAAAAACTGCCACAGCCTATAAGCACATATAAATGGTGAGGTGATTTATTCTGAGTAGCTATACACGGATTTCCAAATGACTGCAACACTGTTACACATTTGCAAATATAAAATGGGCATGAAACACATATAGGTATGTTTTTCCATTTCTTGATTTTTTCCAGATTTTCTGCTTTCTGAATTTTAGCAATATTAATATCTTTAGAATTTTCCATTAGGGACAAAATATCCATGCAAATAACTTCTACTGAAGTTGTAGAAACTTTTTACTGTGAATGACAAGTTTCAGCACCAACAAGCAACACTGTTGTAATGTTCATAGTAAGGAACAGCAGAGTCTCCTCGGCAACCTCATCTGCTCCTCCAGGTTCCTCATACAGATTTCCTGGTTAAATAGTTAGCTGCCACATTTAGAAAAAGCTCCACTAAGGCTTTGAAAAGTTCTCTAACACAAACAGGATGAACAGGGTCCCTTCCAACTCAGAATATTCTGTGAATTTTCCATGAAAATAATTCATGTATCTGTGAAATATTAAGGATTTGCTATGGTAGCAGGTACTTAACCTTCTGAGCTTCTAACCTTCTGCTCAGAAGACAACTGAACAGAAGTAGAGCCAGCATTACCAGTGACAGCCTCTTGGGAGTTATTATGACAAGTTTAGAATATTTGAGAATCACCCCACAAAATCTCACTTAGAAGATATTGGCCAGACATATTCATCTGCTTCTTGTGATAGTCAAAACAGTCCAAAGAAAAAGTGACAGAGAACCTCCTATCTCAGCTTTATCTGGTCTTCAGTTGAAGAATTTGAGAGGGCACAAATTTTCTGCTTCCTTATTTTCTTTGCTCAATAACCACAGTGACCCTAGCAATTCTATGCTTTTAAAAGCATGCAAAAGAGAAAATGAGTTCTCAGAGAAAGAACAGCAAGGAAAATATTGATCAAACAGGTCCAAACCCACAAGTTCTGCTCAGTTTACCAGGAAATGTTTCAGATCTAAATTCAAAAACAATGAAAGGAATTATCAAACCCTGACAGCAAAGCGAGCGGTTTAACACCACAAGCTTTTCAAAAAGTTAATACTGCACAGTCTTTGCAATCATATTCTAATTCTTACCGATGCAAACTTGTGTCCAAAGCTTATCCACTCCTTCTGCACCAGAACTTCAAAGCCTTCAATGGTTCTGTAGTAGCTGTCCAGCATGAGCATGGCCAGGGAGGTGAGCTGAGCCGTGCGGTCCCAGCCGTCGCTGCAGTGAACCAGCACCGAGCTCCGGCCCGATGACACCTTGTCTGCCACCTGAATGGCTCCTGTCAGCACCAGCTGCCCAGGAGCAACACACACCAAACAAACAACACAGCTTATTTCTGCTCAAATGGGAACTCTGTATCTGAATTAATGCTGTTTCCATTAAAAGACCTGAAAAGAGCAGTGTAGTTAATTGGAGAAGAATTTTCTAGGAGATCAAGTGAATTTCTTGCATAAAAATAGAGAAACAGATTGGTTCCCTAATCCCTTAGTAAGATCAAATTCATCTCACAGCAAATTCTTGAAAAACAGGGCAGAAAACAGTAACCTTGATAAATGAAAGAGCATAAGCTTCTTTTGCAAAGAAAGAGGGGATTTACCATAGGATATACTCTCTAAAAATTCACTGTTATTTCATTTGACTCCTTTCTTTGAATTAAATGACTGAATTATCTCAGTTGTTGGAAAAAGGAGCTTGCATCCTTCTAATATACTTATTTTCCAAATATTAAATTAAGATGAAAATTTTATTAAGCAGGATTCATTACATAATTCTCTAATTACTTTTGCACAGCTGTACTTGAGGCAAAAGGTTCAAAGGTCAACTAGTAAGAACACTGGTGAATTACCAGCTTCAGTATTTTATTTGTGCTACCAGATGAAAATTACAAAATTTACAAATAAATATACAAGATTTATTTACAAAACCATAATTCACAAAATAAAGTCACATACACACTGACAACTAAAGTATTTACTGATATTTCACAATGACAGTCATCTGCAGGCCTGTATTGAAAGAAACCAAAATCAATCAGTTTTCATGCATGTAAAGCCAATCAGACTAAGAAAGCATTCTTCTACTAAAGACTCAACTTGAGGCAGGCAACAAACATTCAATGTCACCTACTGTTGCCTAATTATGAGTCTCATAACATACTCTAAGATTAGTTGGCTAAAAAAGCCAGCACTCAGGGATGTTGTTTTTGTAGTCCAGGTAGTTTGATGTGTTCTAGGACTATTTCAAAGCTTAGCAAAGAAATCAAGTATGACATGACAGATTTGGACAAACATTTTTCAAACAATCAAGGAAAAGTTACCTTTATATGTTCTAACCAATGGGTTGATTCCAGACTTGACAACCAGTGTGATTCTTCCACATTAGGATAAACAATGTCCTTCAGCTTCTTCAAGGATTCCCGCATGACATGAATATTATGAATGTCCAAGAAGAAAAGTTCTGCATTGGGATATGCATCTTCACCTTCATATCCTCCCCCAGTTGCCTACAAACAAGAGATCTGAAATTAACTTCAGTCATATACACACTCTCTTCAACAGAGCAAGAAAGGAATGAATGTCATTTGACATGGAAATAGACAAAAGTGATAAAATGTTTGGCCAAATAAATTTAAATTTAAGAGTTCAGTTAAGGATAAGACACTTTTAATTTAAAAATTATGTTCAAGAATCTTAGATTCTGTTTTTAAGAAGTAAATTAGCAATCACATTAAAGTTTACGTTAAACTAAGTTTTCTAAAACCAAATTTTAGTGCTGAAGACTGAAGATATATTTAGACTGTTAAGATATTGAAGAGCCACATAAGTAAAAAATCTGTTCTGCTGCTGCTCTTTCAAAACATTTCACCACCATCACTGCAGAGGATGTGCCTGGTCACAAAAGGAAGCAGAAAACCCACACATATTTTAGGGTACAATGCCACCAATGAGACTTTCCAAAGAGAAACATGAAATTGTGTGGGTTGGAAAAGACCTTTAAGATCATTGAGTCCAACCACTAATCCAGTAGTGCCAAGCCCACCACTACACCACACCCTTAAGTGCCACATCTTTTAAATACTTCCAGGGACAGTGATTCAACCACTTCCCTGGACAGCCTTTCCACAAACAAAATTTTCTTGATATCCAATTTAAACCTCCCCTGGTACAACTTGAGGCTATTTCCTCTTGCCCCATCACTTGTTTACTTGGGAGACCGACCCCCACCTGGCTACAGTCTCCTTTCAGGCAGTTGTATAAAGTGATAAGGTTCCCCCTGAGCCTCCTTTTCTTCACACTAAACATCACCAGCTCCCTCAAGCTCAGAGAGCTGCAAAATTGCAGCATTTCCTGCAGACAGCAAAAACATGCCATGAATTTGGATAAATACATTTTGCCTTTATATGCCACTGCAGCCAGCAGCTGTACATCAGACAAGAGCCTAAAGCACTGTGTAGCTTTTCCCCATGAGTGCCACCTACACTGCTGTGCAGCAGCACAGTATCTCTATCCTGTGCTCTCCATCTCTCTTCTCAGACATGGGGTTATTATCAGAGCTGCCAGGATCTGCAGTGAAAGAAGCAATGAGAGTATTTTTCTCTTTGAGTATTATGAAGTCTTTGTGAGGAATGATTGTAATTTCAGCATCAGGGCTGCTGCAGCTCCTGACTGTGCCTTGATCTATGTGCAAGGAACACAGCAATGCATGAGTAGCACAGCCCAAGATTTTGCTTAGACAAATCTTCACAGCTGTTCACAAAATATTTTCAGTGCTGATCAACACTGACTTGCACTTTTTATGTCATTCTCCCTCAGACCCAGAAATGTACCCTACTGTGTCTACTGCTCTGATTGAGCATTTCATATTTAGACAGATGAGGAGCTAATTAAAACATGTACATATCAAGTTTGGCTATTTTGGCTATTCAAGACATTACCTAGAATTTTTCCACAGTTCTTGGACAAACTCAATTTTTTACCCTGTTTGTTTCAAAGATCTAACTGACAAACTTTCCACAAGGCACACAGTAAAGCGTGTCTGGAAATCCACATATGGTCCTGAAACTCTGCTTAGGGACCTACTTTAGACACTCATGTCCTTTCAAGGCCTTGAGCCTCAGTAATTGATTATGTAAATTTATTAAGATTACTACTACTCCCCAAAACCTCCTCACAGAAAACTTCAAAGTAAGTCTCCTCCTCATTCCCTTTGAAAACAAGACATTAGAAGCATCTGCTTACCTTGTTTGCAACTGCATTGACATTGGGCCTTGCATCATAGATGGTCAGTTTGGAGATCTGCCCGTTGGCCTCCCTGATGATATCAAGGTATCTTTCATCATCTTTATTCCGCTTGCCGCTCATTCCAACCAGGGGCTGACTGCAGCGCATGATTACAGCTTGGGTCTCTGGATGAATCCACGAGAGAACCTGGTCAAACACATAACAGAAAAAACTCATTTTAGTTAAAAAAAATCCTAACTTAAAGCTGTATTCCTTAAAATACACAGTATGAAAATTAACACCTTTCTTTTAATTTCTTCAAAATGCAATCCCTTGACATCTCAACTGCTTCTGGTCTTATGAAATTTAATAATAATCTCCAACAGAGTTCTCTTACATATTTAATGCTTACTGAAATCATACTTACCTATATAATCCAATGTATTTTAATATTTTCCTGCAAGTCTTAGGTTACACAAATAATCCTGAAAAGTAAACTAATAACAAACGCAGCAATCTTTGCAGAAACTAAAAACAACTCGGGAGAATGAACTCATTGTAGAAATGGTGACTAAGATGCTCCAATTCTACAAGAACGACTTTTCCATTTTTTTGGATAAGGAAGGGAAGTTGAACCTTTCTGCAGTATCTTGAATGTTTTCTTTTCTCTTTAAAGCACATTTTGTTCCTCAGCCCTCTTTACAAAGAGGAAGCACTGGAGCGAAGCACACGCTGTCTTTGTTGTTCTGAGCCAGAGAGGACTTGCCACAAAAGACAGTGAGCTGCCCAGGGAACAGATGCAGTGCCAGAGATTAAAGATAAGCAAGAAACCCAAGAAGCAGAAGAAAAAAAAGGAAAATTCATTGTTGAAAAATATTAAGAAACAGTATTCTCACCCACTCTGTAAGTTGTGGGTTTCAGAGTGAAAGAATATTAGAGTTCAAACAAAAAACCCCCCCAAATCCAATCCTTAGAAAGTGTTCATTCTTGAGGTGTAGATCAGAAACAGGATCTGCCATTGGGGGGGGAGGAGGGGAGAGTGAGGATGAGTGGCTATTTCTCGACAAGAAAGAATGAAATTACTATTTAAAATTACTATTACCAAGGCAATTACTCTCACTGTACAGGCATACCAAAAGGCCTGTCATGAATTTTGAGGTGACAGGGATGACACTGCTGGGTTATTAGAACTACATGCACAGGCTATACATTACACATATGTATTCTATACACATTATATATTATACAGATATATGTCTGTGTATATATAGTAAATTTATAATTATAGACCTAGTCTGTCAGTAAATACCATATCTAATAAATATCTGTCATATTGAGCTGTGCATCTGTTTGAAACTGAGACTCAAGGCAGCTTTCTGATACTGTCTAAGAATCCAGCACATCTTCCAAGTTTGCCAAAGGGAAATACCAGTTAAAACAAGTACTGGGATAGAAATTAGTATTTTCTATAGTGCTGTAAAGAGCTGATACATAAAAATTCTCTTACTTCATAGAATTTTCATTACAGAAACTCAGCAAGTCAAATGGGTTTCTCTAATTCTACAGATTAAAACTAAGACTTCACTAAAGAGACTGTGCATGAGGTCCTATTTTAGGACTGACCAGTGGAACTATGTTTAAATGCCATGCGGTTTGCCTGCAGGACATTTCTGATTACTTTTCATGGGCATTCAGCAATAGTAACCAGTGCATCTGGCAGTGTAAGGCTCATTCCTCATCAAGGGAAACTGCACTGCTGGCCATTGTTACTGGGTAAATCAAGTTAAAACTAATCAAGCTGTCATGGGTGATTGCTACGGGGGAAAAACAGAAATGTGGTTTGACCAAGACACCAGTTTCAAGCAGTGAAAACCACCAGCCAATCAAAACTATTTTGCCATAACCATTTCCAAAAAAACCCCATCCTCTGCGTCACGTTCAACAAGAAGTTGGTGTAGCTAGTTTAAAGTTGCATCCAAGCACCAGGGAAGTTCCATCACCTAATACTCACTGGGATTCTATTTCGGGACCTAAAGGCAGCAACTTTCTTGAGATCATCATCTGTTGCATTGTACGGCACGACCAAGAGCGACGGGTACGTGTCACACAGGCCGTAGTGCTCGTTAATGAAAGTCACTCGCCACCGCTCGTTAGGCAGCCCCTAAAACATAACAGGAAGTTATTAAATTATTATTATTTTTGGCTGAACAAGTTATAATCCCCCTCCTGAATTTTACAGGACATTATAGCCACATGGCAACAATTTAACTGAGTACCGTTTCAAAGCAGGAGAAGCAAAACAGATTATAAGACCACACAAACCAGTTCATTGCAGATGGATTC
Organism: Nicator chloris; assembly: GCA_013400495.1. Lineage (NCBI taxonomy): Eukaryota > Metazoa > Chordata > Aves > Passeriformes > Pycnonotidae > Nicator > Nicator chloris. The sequence continues at coordinate 38,843 of WAAE01016894.1, forward strand.
ACAGCCTTAAACAGCTGCAGAGCCATCCCATACCCTTATGCACACAATTTTAGCCTTATGGTAAGTTTCAAAACAATGACTGGAACTAGGAGATGTATTTCTTAAACTGTGTGATCAAGGAAAGAAAATTACTTTCCCTTTTTCCCTAAAGCTCTGCTTTTCCACCTTCCCTGGTGAAGAGACTGTGGGGGAGGAAGTCTCACTATAACCTTTCTTCCCTGTAGCCTGATACTGCCCTCAGGTTAAAAGTAAGATTCAGGGTAACTTTCTTATTGAGAAAGAACAACTCCTAGTTGCACTCTGCCCAGTAAGGCATTTCCAGGAGAAATACTGGTCCTCCACACATGCACAGTGGGGTTTGTGGGGGTGTTTGTATTTTACCTTTTTTTGGGCCTTTGGCTTCTAAACCATGAATCAAAAAAACTATAGAGGGTAAGAAAAATTAGGGGGTTCTTATTGTTTGCTATTTATTTTTTTTTAATGTCATACTTTAATTACCTAACAGATATTTTTAAATGAAGTATCATCCTCTTTCACTGACATTTTTCCAAGAGCACATAAAGAGCAAGGAAGAATACTGATAGACATCCATAATTTTTGTAAAGCAATACTGTTTCTAAAACAAGCTGGTTTTTTTTCCCCACTTCATTTTGGGAAAAAGAACAAATCCAATCCATGTTTAGGTCACTACAGTTACATATTTGGAACATTCTCCCCACCTCTGCTCACTTAGCAGTGGCATATTGTAAGAGGCACCAATAACTTCCATCAAAGGGCAAAAATTACCTTCCTGTGACATTCTAGGTTTTTTTAAAGGCTCATGTGTTTTATTTCTTGTCTTTACTTTCCTTCAAGTTGCAATTCCATTCTTTCCCAACAGCTGATAAGAGAAATGTACAAACAGTAACTCCTCTAGGCAAGTTGGGAGATGTGAAAGCACCCGGCAGTGGCAACTGTAACAACTCACCTGTCTCCTGTATTCAGACATCGGGTTGTACACCATCCACCCATTTTCAGGAAACTTTTCTTCATTTAAAAAGGCAAAAAAAAGCTGTAAGATATAAAAGAAGCTCGTTACACCAAACTCTGACTGCAAATTGCAAATATGAGGGCTCAGTTGCATTTTATGACCTGTGTCAGTACAAGCCTTATTTAGCACATGCTTGGACATTATTTCTTTTTGTTTGAAACAAAATGTGGTAATGAGCCATACGAAGTAATTTCTACTGAGTAACATTTTTTGTTGAATTGGGTATTTTATTATTCTAATGCAACCAAACTGATAAAGCACATTATAGTGAACAAGTAAAGGTGATAAATACATATTTAGATCCCAGAAGGGTTTGCTATAGTTCAGATTAGCTTCACATCTGCACTAACGACCCACGTATTTCCACTTTTTCCTGAATAATTCAAGATTACAGATTAAATGCAATATGTTTGTATCACAGTCTCAATTAACTCAATGCTGCTGAAGCTCTCGCCTCACAGTGCAAGAAATCTGAATGCAATTCTACAGTGCAGCAGGCAAACGGAACAGAAACAGGAAGGAGAAATTCTGCCATTCACAATATAAACGTGCGTAGCTTCTCTTCATCACTTGATGTAAGATTTGAGAGGCGCTATCTAAGTAAAATTACATGGCTTAGCTTTTTGTGGATACAGGTTCCTTCACATTACACATACTTGCACATGGGCAGGAAAGGAGGGAGGTCACACCACTGCCCTAGGCACTGAGTACAGAGCAGCTGGGTGTGTATTTATAGCCCTCCGATGCAGAGGGCAGAGGAAGGTCGGAGAAGAACGACACGAGCTCTCAGAATCGTCTGGAAAAGCCCTGCCAGCCTTTCTCAGTGCACCATTATTCACACAGGAAAGCCTTTCAAATACCAGAACAATAAAAGGTTGGCCAGTTCTATGCTTTCTTAACACATCTTCCCTTCAAATCTATGGTACGTCCCTGCTAGATCCTCCTTCTTCCCAAACAATACTCAGAGCCTCCATCCTGACCTCCACTCATTTCTTCTTCCCTCCACACACAAAACTCCATTCCTTTCTCTCATTGATAATCCTGCCTCTCCAACAAAAGGCTCTTCTCTGCACCTCCTGCTGCACACAGTCTATCTTCCCAGGAATTAAATCAACTGCAGCTTCATCAGATGTGTCCAGATTTGAGTGGAAATTACAAAAGAAGTAAAACCTACATATGAAAGATATTCAGGTTCAGAACAATATTGCAGTCAAACAGAAGCATGTTTCACTGTGGATTTTTTGAGATCATGAATAGATTTTTCAAAATCAAGAACATATAATCAAAAAGCAGAACTGTATTTCACACAGGTGCACCTGAGACAACTCCACGAGTTTGGCTGAATAATAAGGACAAACAGCAGCACAAGCTTCAGGCAGACTACCTGCTCAACACATCAGTGTTTCAGGCAGGAAGCCTGAGCTGGCATCCCTCCTCTCAGCACTGAGACTGGCTAGCTAAAAGCTACTTAAATAAAACACAGATTTACCTCAAGTTATACTGATTATTTATCTCACATCTTGAGTTCCAGGTAGGATAATCTGCAGTCACTTCCAATGCACTGATCATATCTCTTCTAAGTTTGATGGAGATTAATACTACATGCTTGATGGAAGCCCATTAACTCTGATTAGTCTATCAACTAACTAAAAATTAGTTTCAAATTCTTTTCAGCTACCACGGGAAACAGAAGGAAGAAATCAAAGAAAACATTAAACAAGTAAGAAATTAAGGAAGTGTAGTAATCACCACTCAGAACACTTTTTGGGTGCAAAGTTTGTGACTTTTCAATACCTATAGTTGGCAAAACCAAGCAAGACTCACCATCCATCAGCTAAGATTTTTCAAAAACCAAATTAAAGCCCCTGCACAAAATGGAAGTAGGGATTTCACTGCAGATCCACAGCCTAAAAAGCAGATGACTACTACTTCACTTGAACCAGAAGGCTACTACACTTCAAAAAAAAGATCTTTCAAATCTTGTAACATTT
>WAAE01016895.1:0-102944 GCA_013400495.1 Nicator chloris
GCCCGGACCCCCCGCCTTCCCCGGCGCCTCCCCCGGCCCGCAGCCCCGAGCCCGCCCGGTCCGGAGCGCGGCGGCGGCGCGGCCGGAGCGCGGCCATGGGCTCCCGGCTGAGCCGCCAGAGCAGCCTGGAGGAGGAGAGCGGCGAGGAGCCCTGCCCCGGCAGGCTGGAGAGCGGCAGGGGCGACTTCCACCTCTCCTCCCTGCTCCTGCACCCGCAGAAGCTGCCCGGGGTGCTGCGGAAAGCCTCGCCCGCGCCCTACGTGCGGCGGGTGGGGTGGCTGCGGGAGATCCAGGCCACCATCCGGGAGCACAAGCGGGAGCACGCCGTGCACATCCTCCGGCTGCTTAGGAAGGTACCTGCCGCGGGATGCGGGGCGGGGCGGGGCGGGGCAGGGCAGGGCAGGGACAAAGGGCCGTGCGGGGCCGGGGCTGCAGCCCCCGCCCGGCGCTCTGGCGCACGGAGCCGCGGTGCAGGACCCCCTCCCTGGCTCTGGGGTTTGCAGCCCTCCTTGGCGGGGCTCTTTGTGCTGCCTTTCTCCGCTCCATGCCCTGGTCCTTTCGCCACTCGGTCCCCACCGTGCCGGGCGACACCAGCCGCCTCCCCGACCCCCAGCCTGGGCGAGGGGCGCCTGGCCCGACTGCCGGGGGCTGAGAGAGGGGCTGGGAGGGAGCTGCAAGGGGGACTGTGCTGCACGCAGAAGAAGCGGGCTCCGAGCTTGGGCTGTGCTCATCCACACCCCTCCATGCCAGCCCGCGGGGGTGCTCAGGATTGATGCCCTCCAGAAAAAGCCACTGCCGCCCCACTGCCACCACAACCCATAATGGCCACTCAGCCAGTCTGGCTGAGATATGTCTGGGAAACCCCAAAATGGTTTTGGAGGAGACCTCTGGGACAATCGAGGCTGAGAGGAGAGGTAAAGGGGTCAGTGTATCAGTGGGAGCATGTTTCTGTCTGCCGCCATTCAGGAACAGAAAAGGCAGTGTGCAGACAGTGTGGTGCCAAAGTGATGCTGAGGATGCTGAGGACAGAGCCCAGCTGCTGGAGCAGAGCCATCTCCTCCATCTCTCACTGCTACCATCACTTTCCAGCCAAACTCAGCTGCCCCAAACTGCAGGCAGCTCTGTAACTGGTAGCACAGGGGACAAAGCCCACCTCTGATAGGGACATAAAACACCATCAGTTTGTAGCTTATGTTGCTTCATTGGATAATGATCGACTTCATCTTGGGAGCATACGTTATTTCTTGCCTTAGTAGCAAGCGGGTGTGAGTGCAGTGGAGCAGGGACTGGCTCACTGGATGCTTGTTCACCCACACCACCAGCTGCAGGGAGCTGCGTGAACAGCCCTGTCTGCTCTGCATGTCCAGGGTTGTACAACACATCTGACAGTGGTGTGCACTGCCCTGGGCTACCAAGAAGTTGCACACTCACAAGTAAGAATTCACAGGACCAAAAATTACATCTCTGCTTTTCCTGTCCACTACTTTAGCATTCACTTGAAGATTGTTACCGGCACCACACTCTTCTTGCCACACATGTAGACAGATAAACTCACAGCAGAGAGCCTCTGTGTCTGCACCAGTGTGGCAAACAAGGGTTGAATAAAATTTTGAAGGCAGTTTTGGAGAGGCCCTATTGCAAGAAGCTTATGAGGAAAGAGAGGCAACCACTCACTTCATGGATGTGGCGATGTAGCATGAACAGACTTTACTAGGGTATGCCAGAGGCCAGAACTACAGAATGTCATTTTCTGTAGTGCTCAGCACCCCTCCTGGAGACTGAAGCACTGAAACCCTCCACAGGCCCTGGAGGTCTCCAGGTCCAACTGTGAACAGACAGGGTTTGAGTGCCAAGTCACAGGGCCATATGGAATGGAGGGTCATTTCTAAGCTCCTTTCAGGATCAAACACTTGGCTTCCCCACATCTGCACTTGAGAATTACCATGTCCTGAACATTCACATTTTGCCTGCTGCCTTTCCAGTTCCCCGTGTTATTCTTGGTCCCCATCTCTGCCTGCCTGTGCTGGAACAGTGACTGTCTGTCCATCTGCTCACAACAGAACAGTGGGACACGCATCCTGTAATCACAACATCTTCTGCCACGCAGGACGGGAACCCATCCAGCAACACCCAAAGCCTCTGGTTCATTGAGTGCTCAGAGGTTTCAGAGACAGAGGCTTTACACCACTAACATGTAGCACACCCCCAGCTGCCACACAGTCTGGGGTCATGTAATCACCACCAGTCCTCCTCACACATCCAACGTCAGCTTCAGATCAGCCTTTTTGCTAACTTACAAATTGTCCTCACTCAAATGTCCACAGCTACATTCACCCCTTAGCTTGGCCCCTCCTTACCTTGGCAATGTCTCGCTCTCGGGAGTCACGGATTAATGTGTCCCAGGTGAGGGTCTGTTTGTTACCTGTAAAAAGAGAGATACCTTGTTCACTCTAGTGGACAGGGAGGATATTTAACACCACACCTCGTCACTGTGCCCTGGCCAGGGTGCAAACACCCCAGGGAAGGCAGAGAAATGGTGGGATTGGAGCTGCAGCCTCCTCAGGTGAGCAGACAGCTCAGTCAGACCGGAGAAATGGGATCCTGTGTGTGCCTCCTGCTGCTCCCAGCACACACCCCCCTTGCCCAGCCCTGCAGGTGTACCCTGCTGATGAACCTGCCAGTGGGTTTTGACCTGTGATCTGCAGATTTCAAAAGGCTGCAGACTATTCCTAGGATGTTCAGAGGGTGTGATAATGTAAAGCAAGCAAGCCAGGCAGAAACAGATCCACTAACAGAGATGTGAGATCCCAGCATTTTAGCAGACTGCATGGAGAACAGCTGCAAACCACAGGTGCACATGTGCTTTGTACATGAACACTTGGACAGCTCCATTGCACATAATCTACCCCAGAAATGCCCACCAGCAGAAGCCAGATCAGCTTTCCTGCTGATCTAGGTGGGCATCACTCAGCTGAAGCCCAGGGAGACATTAGACTGACACCAGCAAAAAGCGTGGTATACTCTGTTTTCCCTGTGCTGAGACAATGGCAAAGTGTCATTTTTAAGACAACAGCACTAAGCCAACTGAACTGGCAAGAGTTATGATATTCTGCTGTCTGCAGCCACCCTTTAGGTGGCACAAAATTTTTCAAGAAATGACAGAGAGAGAGGGAGGGAGATAGGGAAATAAGTAAGATGAGCCATAAAATGCCTCTGGGCTAAGAATTTATGGAATATCAATGTGAAGTGAATATTTACAGCTATATTACTTACAAAACCCTCGCAGGCAGGATTTATAATGGGAATGCAGATTCATCTTAATGGTATAGCTCCAACTGGGGGAGTTTAATTACTGCTCTGACATCCACTGCTGCATGCCCAGCCATGCCATCCTCACGGCAGCTTTCTTCATCTGTACACATTACATTTGGTGTAGGAGGCTCCATTTCCCTGAAGCCTTATGGTTAAGGGAGACACTGGCATGATGCCTTGGTAGGCTCCTGGCCCATATCCAGCAGTGGCTGTCTGTCTTTCAGGACTGATCCACTGCTTGGGTTCCTCGCCTGCTTACGGGTGTCATTTGTGTGCACGGAGTGATGGGGCTGTAAAGTATTTAATTTATTCTCCCTTTCTGTGTCTCTAGCCAGGGTCTCTTTGGGACTGCTTTCTGCTCCATCCAGCATATCCAGAGCAGGATACAGCACTGGCTTTGATTGGTGCTTAGAGTTAAGATCCCCAACCTCTGCCAGCTATGGCTCTGTCCCTGTTGGTGATGTATGTGCATATATCCAGCTTTTTTTCCCCCTCTCACTCCATTTTTTTTTTTAGCTGTCAGTCACTGGGTGGTGCCTGAAACACACTCAGTAGAGCAGTGTGAACATATGGGGCACCCATTTGCTTATTCAGTTCTCCTGTCAGCCGCATACAGAATGGGGAGAAGATGTTTCCTCCCTTAGCTGAGCCCTCCTTATCAACTGAATCAAACCCAGCACTATCCCGACTAGGGAGTTTTTCTGTTCTACATTTCTACTCCTAGGGCTGGTTTTTTTTTGCCCCTGTGACACTTTCATGTGAATATGTGAATATGTGATCTTTCTTTCCCACATTTTTTTTAATATTTTGTTTGTTTTTCACAGCTCTGTGGTACCTTCTGGTTGTAATAACTGTGTCAATATATTACCTCTTTGCTTTCCTCTTAGCAAGAACAACTTAGTTCTTCTCAGTATCATCCATCTAGCCCTGGGGAGGCTTTTTGTTCCCAAAGATGCTGACGTTTCCTCCAAAGGTGCCCCATCCCCTAGTCCACACAGACAATGGACCACAGATTTTCCCCTAACCCACATCATGGAAGATTGAAGAGGAGTTCCTCTGACTGTGGTGTAAAGCCACCTCTAAATTTACCATTGCACCCCATTGCTTAGTTCGTCCTGAGAAATTCACAGCACAGCTAAACTCATACAGATGGGCAGGACTTCTGCTCAGCCAGCCACCACCAGGGCATATGGCAGCATCTAAATACCTGAGAAAGGTCTGATTCTTCCAGAAAAGCTGAGATTGGAGAAGCAGCTTTAGAGCCAGCCTTCCTGCTTGGCTTCTTCAGCAGATTCACACATAGAAGCTGATAAAAGTGTGTTTCTCTGAAGTTAATTCTCTCCAGGCTCCAGCCAGCCTGGAAATGATAGAATTCTCACCTTCCTGTGGTAGGTGGAAATGAGGTGGTCAGCCCTAGGCTGAGTAGCTCAAATGAACACTGCATCTCCTTCAGCTCTCTGGCTGCCTGCACCCCCCAGCACAGCAATGCTGGGTCACACACGGCTGCTTCACCTCTGCTGGATAATTCCCTGCACTGGGCATCCAGCTGGCACCACATCAGATTTGCTTTCTGGTTTCAGAACCTCCCATGGATATAGCTCTGAGGAAGCCTGTGTGCCTGACTCTCTGTTTTTTATGTAGGACCTAGGACTGGAAGGAACATTTCTCAATGAAGTGCTCTACAAAAATGCAACTTTCCTCAACTTGGTGGATCCCATCTCCCATGACCTGCTGATGAGCCTTGCTAGAGATCTGCAATGTCCCAAAAAGGTGAATTCTCCCTCAGCTCAGTGAATACTTTGTGGCCCAGCACTGATGCAGAGAGCCCTACTGGGGCAGCCAATGCCCCAGAGCCAGGCAGGGTGTGCCCTGGGAGAGGCAGCATATGGATTGTGGGGCATATTTCTGTAGAAATCAGTTAAAACGACCTCAGAACATGAATGCAGCTGAAGGAGGGGGTGGTTATGTGCACAGATACTAGGAAATTGCTTTTTGTGCCTATAGTAAACTTAGTGACAGGGCAGAGAGCCATAATCACTGGTGTCACAGGAGTTCAAAGCAACTAGAGCTCATGGGGGGCTCATGGGGCTGCAGAGGAGAGCAGAGATCTCTGCAGCAATACCTCCTCTCCCTTCCTGGGCCCTTTGCCATATGTAACTACCTCAACCCAGCATTATTTCCCCCCTAAACTCTCAGAGTTCCCTGTAGAGAAAGGTGCTGTAGGAATATATTGCCACTGGGGGTTTAGGAAGTAAATGTGTTATGTGCACAGTATCCCTGCATGCTCCAATGCTTTTCTTCAGAGGATGAGGAGAGCAGAGACAGAAAGGCAGGGCTGAGAACAGACAAACATCACAGATGTCCCAGTCCCACTGCAACAACCAGCATCTATTTCTGTTACCCTTTGCCACCACAAACACTTGGATTTGCAATGTATCCATTTGCTCATTAGGCTTGGCAAGTGTCATGTTTGCTTTAGAAGGAGAGGAATAGAGTGAATTTCTTTATTCAAAGAGAGATATTAAGTACACACAGCTCAGAGCAAGCAGCAGTGCCCCAGGGAATCCACTGAATGCCTGGTGTAGATTAGTGGCATTTCTAACCTTGTTCTGCGTCTCCTGAGGCTCACTGATAACAATTAACCAGTGTGGTTTGTCATGTCTCAATAGACAAACTACATTTAGCCAAAGTTTAATCATCATTATTGGGCTGCAGCACAGCCTGAAAAAAAAAAAATCCAAGTGTAATGTCTGTGTAATTCGTGTAAGCATCTGAAGGAAGGGGTGGGTTGTAGCAGTGGTGTCTCTTTAACCACACTTCACTTGACCTCATCTCCAGCTGTTCTACCAGACCATCTCTGAGCCTGTGCTGGGCAGTGCCCCTCAGGGCAGGCAGCAGGAGGGGATCTTACTCTAATCCAGTACCCATGTGTTTGGCAGATAACACGATGATTTTTGTACACCTGCTTATACCCCCACTCTAGTTTCATGCCTTCTGTAGCACTGACACACAAACCATTACATAAGAAATTATTTTCTCCGTTCCTAAGGAAGATGTTGAGCACCTGAGTCGCCCCTCCAAGCCAACAGAAGTTTAATTAAGTGGTTGTAGAAATGCAGTAGCTACAGCACCAGCACCCTTCCCAGAACAACGCCAGACCACGTCCCCTCTCCGACCCTGGCTGAGCATCTGGTGGGTGTAACTGCATTATAGGCAAGCAGGCTGAGTGCAATTCCCAGTCTGTCAGTGGAAATTAAATCACTGAGGACACAGGAAAGAACAGGAGGGTAACTCTCAGCTGTGAGCCAACAATTGCTCGCAGAGCTTTGTGCCAGCTGCTGTACTGAGCCTGGTGTGCACGTGCACCCACTTGGAGAGATTTGCTGTTGTAGGTGACAGCAGAGTGCCAGCTGCAGCCCTGCCAGCACAGCAGGAGCCTAGAACAAGGCACCTAAGCCAAAGGCATGGGCCAGTCCCTGTGGGGTTCCTAGGGAAGCTGGGATGGGGATCATGGGATGCTCAGCTGAGCAGAGGGCTGGGATCCCTCTCCCCTTGGCACAGAACTGCCCCATGCTGGCAGTGCCTCTCTGGGGAGTTCACTGATTCAGGGACTGCTGAGCAAAGTCACAGTGCAGCTGTTGGCCCCAGTGCAGCACTTTAACCACTCGCAGTGAGGAATAAATCAGTGCATTCCCTGACAGCTTTACTGGGTGTTTACCCATCAAATCCCTAAATGCACATGTGGCACCATGGCTGGAGGGCTGAGGGCTGGGAATGCAGGTGTCTGTCAGCAATTTACAATAGAGAAGGCAGAAGTCCCAGCCTTCAGCAGCTGCCATTTGCCATTCTGCTTCAGCAGAGGAAGAGGTTCTGTTCCAAGTCATGGCACTAAAGAACATGTGCAAAAATAACCCAGGAAGGCAGCAACCACGTGAGTGCCTTCTTTTCCCAACAAGTTAGTGCAGGGGCAGGAGGGAACTGCTGGCATTGGAAGCTCCCAAACTGGAACCTCCAGTAGCAGAGTGGAGTGCAAGGAAGTAAGAGGGACTATGGGGAAGTAGCCAAAGCTCCCTGTCCTGACATCTCCCAGCTAGAGCACAGGAGGTCGTGGAGTCAGCGTGCTCCTGCAGGAGGAGCAAGAAGCACCCTGGGGATGGGGCAAGGGTGCCAGTTACTGACCTTTCCACATCAGGGTATCAGATAGTCCAGAGACAGAGTTTGGGGAAGCATGGCAACAAGGTAATTAAGAGAAATCTAGCACGGTCCTGTAACACAAGGAGTTGGCAGCATAGGGGTCCCTGCAACAGAGCATTGTCAGTCTCCCCTGCCACAGCCCTAGAAAATGAACCCCTCTTCTGAGTTTCACTTGCTCCTGGGTAGGCTGTGAAATTGTAGCCCTGCTCCGGGCAGGAGCATGCTGGCTGGGCTGAGGGTCTTCCTGGCAGTGCAGAACTCCTCCTGCTCGTCCTCCACCCCAGGAGGAGCTGGTGAGTGGCAGAGGCATCTCAGGCCTTCTCGCCATTCCTCTTTCATTCTCTCTTCTCTTCATCCCCTCCCTTACGTACATGACCCTGCTCCACTGCCATCCTTATTCCTTTCCCATCTTCCTCTGCCCTCCTCCTTTTCTCACATTCTGCTATGGTGCAGGCAGTCTAAGCTGTCCCTTTGCTTTCAGGAGTATGACCCCTGGAAATCCTCAGACAGGATCTGCAGGCAGCTGATCTACCACCTCACCCCGCACTCGAAATGGCACCGGCACGGGATGCCCCGCAGGAAGTCCCAAGTGTGGTAAGAACTGGCAGGGATTGTGTGCATGGGCACAGGGGGCTCTGCCTGGCTGCTGCAGCCAAGCACCATCCCAGCCTGCCAGCACTGCCCTCCTCAGAGAGAGGCAGGACTGAACACAGTGCACAGCAGCTGCGGTGCAGCCTCTTCCAAAGCCAGCCCCAACACCCCTCTCTTGGATCTGTTTTGCCGTTTGCTCCTTTCTGTGTGGTGTTACAGTTCCTCACCCTCTCCAAAGCGCTGAAGTCAATACCCCCAAGTGCACAGCACAGACAGCCCTCCTGCAGGGCTTGCAGGGTGTTTGGCCAGGGCTACCAGCCTGCAAAAACACCCATGTGCCAAACAGAGCCGTTCCTGGCTCTGCATCACACTCTGTCCTGGTTTAAACCTTCCCTGACAGTGGGAAAAGTGTCCCATTACAATGCACTACCCCCAGCTGATCACCCCATTCAGCAGGAACCACTCTGGGGTGGCTGGCAGAGAGGTGACCATCCTTCTTACCTCCCACTTCTCTGCCAGCACCTGGAGAGGGCCCTGGGATGGTGCAGATGCACAGGGAACCCAACTCAGGGCATGTTGGTCCCTGACAGCTGCTGGATGGCAGCTGCTTTTCACTGCTAGAAGTGTAATCAGACACCCAGACTTGTTCCCTCCTCGACACTTGCTGGTTTTTCTGCCCAGATAAAGAGCAATCCCCACGTCTTTTAAATCCACCCCTCCTCTTGTCATTTTCTGGAGCAAACCCTGTTCCTGTGACACAGATCACCACTGCTGAAGAAAAGACAGAGAAGTGACTAAGAAAAGAGCTCATGTCAGCCCCATTAGCTTCACAGGAATAAATGCAGGATTGGATAAAAAGAAATGCAAAATCAGCGGCACTCTTGAGAATGGCCTTGGGCTTTTCTGATGCTTTTGGTCTTTGATGTGTGTGCCAGCAACTTAAAATCCCCCATGGGAATTGACATTTCCATCATACCTTTCATTCTAACTCAGAGGCAGGTTCCCAGTTCATCTTAAGGAATAAAATCCCCAACACCATGACTTCCAGGCCATCTGCCTCTTGCACCTGTAGCCCCACTTTGGCACTGAGGCCAAGCACCCCCAGTGCTCTCACCCCCAGCACCCCACAGGGCAGGAGTGCTTGTGCTGCTTTGCAGGGAGTAAAACCACAGCACAGAACAAGACTGAGGTTTCAGAGCTGAGAGAGTCCTTTTCCAGACCCACCCAATGACATTTTCCCTACAGGATCCTGCAGAATACTGGAGATGCAGGATATAGATGGCAGTTCTGACCTCATCCCTGTCCCCTCCCAAGATAAGTTTAAAGATAAGAAGTTCAGGACTCCAAACTCCTGCTTGCAGGCAAATCTCTTCTCCAGCTGGACTTCAGGATGAAGAGTCAAACTGGAAGTGTTCCCTGTGATTGCACAGCCTGGGGACAGCAAAGGACTGCAAACCCATCACGTAGTAACAACAGAGAGGAGGTTTGTGGCCAGAGGAAGAGCTCTGGGTCCAGTGAGCACCCCACATAGAGGGGTCAGGCCTCAAGTATTGGCCAGGTACAGAACATCTGTGAGCACAAGCAGGGACAGGGCAACAAGGCAATGTGCAATGGAGGGAAATAGAGGTCTCAAATGGGCAGCCCTGCCTGGCTACCACAGCCAGTTACAATGTGTTACATAAGGCACAAATTAATTTTGATTAAATATTTAACAGCAGAGCTTCCTCTTTTAAGTGTGGAGATGAAATGGTTTGCAGTTTGCAGCAGAAGACGCCTGCAGAGCTGGCATCTGAGGCCGCTGCAAGAAAATGGGTGTTGCCAGTAGCAGGAAGGCAAGAAATAGCTGCTTCATTTGGAGATACCAAGGCCCAAGTTTGTTTAGGCAGGCTGTTTTTATGTGATCCAAATTCTCCACTTCCCTCTGTCTGCTAGTGGGAGTATTTTACTATAGTGTCTGTCTCAAACCCCGTGCCCTTGGCTTGCACCCTTCCTGCTATTGAGGTCCTGTAAAGAGCATGGGTGTAGCAGCAATACTAAGGATTAGTATTAGTATTTAGAAGGAATTCCTGAAATCTAGTGGGGGTTAAGGACAGCAGGGAGCAATCTGTGCATGGAGACCACATTCAGAAACCAAATTCTCCTCTCGCTTTTGCAGCCTCCTGGGCTTTGGCATCTGGCTTTCACAGAGCTGATGCCGGACTCCCTTGTTCCCTGAAATGCAATTTCTGCTTTCTGGCAGCATGTTAGATGGCTCCAGGAGGTAATTAGCAAGCCCAGCCATACAGAGAGCTTGGAGTATCTGCCAGGTTTGAATTACATTTGGGCTGTTACGGAGATGTGGTACGGGAGATGGAGAGGACCTGCAATCCTGGAGTTGGATCACACACCAGGTGTTTGTCCCCACTGCCAAACCAGTGGGCCACAAACAAACTAACAGTAGTGACATCCCCAGCTGCTCTCAGTGGGACCTACATCCAGCAGGTACAAACCTGAGCCACCCATGAGCTGGTAAAGCAAAAAGGGCAAGATACATTTCTTCAAGCACTGCTGTTTCAGTACACAGGCAGAGCCCATACAGAAATGTGGAAGGAGAAAGCTCATTGCAGGTCCATGGACTCAGTGCAACAGCTGCTGGGGGGAGCAGGAGACACCCAGCTCAGGCTCTCTCTGGTTTCTGTGCTTGGCTACACTGCTGAAGGTGAAGCTGGGAGGCAACTTGCCCTCTCTGTCCATGCCTGTGGGTTCCTTGGAGTGGCTGCATGCCTTGTACAAGGAAGGGTTGCAGTCCCCAACTGTGCAGTCACCCAAAGAGACTATTTCAGCTATACTAACTATATCCAGGTGATAACTCAGACATCCTTGAAAAACTGAAAGGAAGGGGCTCCTTTCCTGCAAAATTCTGTCTCAAATTTGCAGCCAACAGCCTGCACCCCACTGGCTCTGCCCTACTTGGGTTGGCTGCCTCACCAAAGCAGGAGGATGAGCTCTTGCAGATTTACTCTGGGGGTTTTAAAATGAAAAGCTCAAAAGCTGGAGGATAAGATTTCTGCAGCAGGGACTAACATAACTACTGCACAATTTTCAGTCCTTTATATCCTAGAGGGAATTTAGTTTTAGCACCATTTTACAGTTGTATAGATCACTCCCACTTAACGAGCAGATTACATCCTAGAGTGTTGTATAACTCCAGCTCCACTTTCTCATTAAATTGATGTTTAGTGTGTAAAGAGTAATGGATTAAGAAATGCTCCTTTATACAGGCATAGACCTTTTAGGCTATCAGTGCCTCTTCTGTGGCATTTTGACAGATGCAGAACTTTTAGATGTTATTAATTCTTGTCTTCAGAATTCTTGGAGCCTCCTGCCGTGCTGAATTCAAGAAAACTGTCACCATCTGCTGCCAGAACAGGGTGGGACCCAGAGGCTGTATTATTTTCTGAGGGCCAGACACACTGGGCTGCAGTTCAGAGCAGAGAGGGAGAAGGGTATCAGGTGAAGATAGCCTTTGTCTGGAGAGCTGGATCACTGTCTGCCACTGTGATCAGGAAGCTCTGGATTACAACTGAACTGTCTTGGCAAGGCCGTGTCAGGGAACCTTAATGTATCTTCCACTTGCATCATCCCCAGAGCTGGCTACTTCAGAGTAACTGCTTCCATTCCTGAGTGCCAAGGATCAAACCTGAATCCACAAAGCAGGCAGGCAGTAGACACAGCTTCATAATTGTGACAAAAAGCCCCCCAGATGTTTCACACAGTGGCTGGTTCTGGAAGAGCAAAGGCTGTTGTGTGTATGGAGTTAACTCCCAAACCACATGCATATGGCCTTTCCTTTTCACAAATCTCACCACAGCTTTCCTTTGCTCATCTGAGTGAATTTCATCATGGCTAATTCCAAGTGGGTGGAGAGCAGAGTATCCCTTCTGGGCTTATTGCTCCCTTTCTGTTATTGATGTGCATTGGCCAGACATTGCGGCATTCGATGCACTTTTAAAATGCACTGAAAGCACTCCTGTCTAGAGGACTTCAAGGAAACAGCTCTAAAGGGCTTCAGATCTTTTTTTTTTTTCCTTGAAAACATCACTCAGTGCTGAAGCTGACAGTTCTGGCAGATGAGATCCCAGCTTTCACATGGCATGAGGAGAATATTAACTACAGCTTTGTGTCACCCTTATGCAACAGGGTAAACAGGCACCATCATTCCTGCTTTAGTAAGAGGAAGCCAAGTCAGTTAACTAAAGCCACATGGTAAACATCCTATGGGAGTACAGGAACTGCCCCACACACTGTTTCCAAGAAGCTGCTGCTCACAGAGATGTCAGATGGACAGAC
Organism: Nicator chloris; assembly: GCA_013400495.1. Lineage (NCBI taxonomy): Eukaryota > Metazoa > Chordata > Aves > Passeriformes > Pycnonotidae > Nicator > Nicator chloris. Next base: position 12,427 of record WAAE01016895.1, read on the forward strand.
ATGAGCTGGTGCATGAGTTGTGGACAGAGGCAGGAATTGTGCCCTCATCTTACAGTGCAGAGCATCCCAAACACTACCCCTGAGGAGGGTCCCCAGCAGCATCAAGAGGCCCAAACATTTGGAAGGGCTGTTGGAGGTGGCAGAAAGGGTCACCCAGCAGCTTGACACTGCCCTGGCAGAGTCAGGGCTAAAAAGGCCAAGACTGGCAGGCAAGAGAGGCAGGCCACTGATGCAGAGACAGTGGCTGGCTGGCAGGTGGTAGTCAAAGCAATCAGCAGAGACCTTGTGTCTGTGTGACCCTTACCCAGTGGAAGGTCTGACAAGGACATGGGTCAATACATGACATTTACAGCAAGGAGGCAGCCTCATTCCCTGCTTTGCTAGGAGAGGCCTAAATAATGAAGGGACACAACCTGAGGCCTTGGACAGATTAAGTAGCAGCAGGAGGAAGGCCAAGGGTTCACAGCTCTCTTGAACACACCTTCAAGGACAAAGTGACAGCAGAGGCAGAAGGACAGAGGCACTCAGCTGCATCAGCAGCTACAGATTTCCATGTCCAACCCCAGCTGCAGAGGGATTGAGATAGTAGAAGGGCTACCTTTGCCTCCTCTCCACAGCTGCTCAAAAGAGCTTGACACAAGGCACAAGGATGGAGATGTGACCAAGGGACTTCTCATGGAAGTGACCCATGTGTGCACTGTCCCCACCTTCACAGCAGGGCCAGGCCCAGCCTCAGATCAGCTGGGGCTGGGTTAGTCTAGGTCAGTACTTTGGAGGCTTCTCTTTCCTTTCTCATGGTGCATTAGAGGCAGCTAAAGCCAACCCTGCACAGCAGCACCCTGTGCTACTGGGGAAGCAAAGCAAGCAGATTATGCTAAGTAGGCAATTAAAAAGCTCAGAATCCATCCCCTAAGTCACTGCTCAAAGCAGGGAAGCCATCCAGACATGCCTGAGGTTCTGTGCAAGAAAGAGCAACTGAGAGATACCTGACTCACGGCTAATTAGCCACTACTGGCAGTGCCTGTTAATGACAGAGGGGATACGCAGTAATGGGGATTTCTGGCAACAGCAAAGTTTTATATTTGGAGACAAATTTAATGTAAAAATAAAAGACAGAGGGGTAGAAAGCTGGTAATTCTCCAGAGAAATGGGCATGAAGTAGTGAGCACCCCTCGTTAGCAAAATTCTATCTGACTCTCTCTGTGTCCTCCCAGCCTTTCTCCTTAGCATGGAGACAAGGAAATGAGCTGAGACTCCAGGAACTTCAACGTTCTTGGGCTGAACGAGCTCCCCTCAACCCCACAAAGCTAACAAGAGGCCAGACACCACTGGGACTGCTGCAAGTCCCAACAGGGCTACACTCAGGAGCCATTACACCCCTTCCCTGCAGCCACCAAAGATTTCAGCTGATGAGCAAGAAATTGACGGGATTCGGTGCTAATAAAAAACCCCAAATGTGCTGAGCCTGCAGCTTCATGGACTCAAAGAAGGGCCTGGAAGATGGCCTAAGGGTTAGTTCCCTTGGGACAGGTCCTGGAGACAAACAACTAGCAATTAATTTCAGGTCTCCTAATTGTCCCATTTCAAGACAGCTCTGTATTTGCTTACACTAGCTGAGTTCCCAGGAGGCTGGAACAGTGGCTGAGTGTTAGTGGAAAAAGGAAGATTTTTATCCCAAAATAAAGCCTGGGGAGGCACAAGATGGTTTCACCTTTTTCCCAGCCCACATTTCTCACTGAGAGGGGTTTTTTTCCCAGACACCCACAGGTCTTTCAGGACCCTGCTCTGTCTGGACTGATCCAGGGTGGATCTCCCGTAGCCAGGCTCAAAGTGCAGCCTAGGGACTGCAGGTAATGCCTGCTGAAGAGTAGAGTTGGCACCCAGGGAAGGGATAAGTGGCAGTGAGGGTGGAAGGAAGACTGCCTCCTTGTTCATGGAACAAAGGCCAGACCCCAAGAAGGGAGTTGGGAACAATGCAAAGTAAAACCTTTCACATGAGAAACAAGGAGGTGTACCTCAAAGAGCTCCCATCCCTCAGCAGGGCTGGACAAGGGTTGCAAGCAGGGTGCTGATTCCTTATAAAAAGGACTCTGGGCCAGCACCATTCCTCACTGGATGCTGCATCCCCAAGCAGGCAGTTGGGAATGAGCTGCTGATTGCCCTTGTTTCTTGCTCAAAGTTTCCAAGAATTTCTCACTTGCAGCCATTTCTCCAGCATCTGAGGCAGTGGGGGGTTGTTTCCTCTCCAAGCTTGCTGCAGATAACACAAACACAGTCTGCTGTCCTGCATCCAGGGTCCAGATCCTTGCTAGATGCAAATCCTCACAATTACAGATGTGCCCTGAGCACCAGTTGCAGAAGCAGTGGGTCAATCCAGCCCCCAGTGCTCTGCAGCCGCTGTCCACAAGCCCCACGGGCATCAAGAGCCACGTTGCTAAGTAGCTGTTGTATCTCACACAAAGGGAAAAAAGCTTCTGCAGCTGAAGCAATCTTAAAGCCTGTTTCAAGTGCAGAAATTAGGGGATAATAGATGACCCATTTCCCTGGAAATAAAGCTAGTATTTTCTCAGCTGCTGCACAAGTGACTGAGAGCTTGGTGCCATGTGTATCATGCCCCTCTCCCTCCAAGAAATAGAGCTTAACAGAGCTCCAAAAAAACCACCAAGTGTCAGATAATTCAGAGTAAAGCATCTACCCACATCTCCTTGACCCATTTCTGACTGCAGACACATTTACCTCTAAAGCAATAGAGAGTGGGCAGCTATTCTATGCCTTGCCCTAGAGTTGGGATTTAGCTGTGCCTCCTGGAGCTGCACAGAAACACCAGGGAGGCGAGGAGGAGGCTGCCAGGGTTCACAGCATGCGTGGGGTGTTGGATCTCATGCTTCAGCACTTACCAGAGAGCTGAGGGCCTGGCTGTGTCCACCAGGATAAGGCTCCTACAGACACATCCCTACAAGAGGCATTTTTATAGGCAAGAGGGCAGCTTAAGTACAGGAGGGAGCCCCCAGTCCTGAGACGGGAGGCCCACAGTCACCCTGGCAGGTACAGCAATGAGGGCAAAAGGAAGCAGCAAAAAACACAGGAAAGGAAAGAAAAACAAGCCAGCAAAGAAGGGAGGGCGGGCTCTGGCACAGGACAGGAGGGTTTAAGCACATTCAGCCAGGAGCAGTCCAGTCTGGAGAATCAATTATGGGAAGATAATTTGTCTGCTTGATTAAAGCCTCCTTGGGGTATTGGGCCGTGGCTGGGGAGAAGCAGAAGGTGCCTGTTCTGGTGAGAACAGCACGATCTGTGACTTATTACTGCAGTCTCCGCACGGCACTCACAGGAGGGGCGGCTTGGCGGGCACAGACAGACGAGCACATCGCTTCTGTCTTTGAGACATTTCCCTTCAGTCATCACTGTCTGCACTGCGAGCCAAGTCGCTCCAAAGGGGACCCCAAGAGCCTTTCAAAGTTGCCCCCTGTTAAGAAAGCTGCTGCTGCAGACGCGACAGGAAAAACGGCACCTGAATGCTGAGGGCGGCAGCGGAGCGGAGCCGGCTCAGACGTGCCCTCCAGTGGTCCCCACTCCCGCCTGGCTCCCATCCCCACTCCACACCAGTGCCCTGGAGCTTTAGAGAAAGGAAGGTCTGAGGAGGCCTTGCCCAGACCGAGACAAGGCTTAGGGCTGGGGAAGGTGCCCCTATGCTCGTGTCTCCTTTCTGTGTCCCCCACCCAGCCAGGAGCTGCCACGGCTTGACAGCACTGGGGAAGAGCATGTCCAGGAGCCACAGGCTGCGTTCATACAAAACAGGCACTGAAGTAGTTACAGGCTTATTTCTGTGCTTGTTTATCCTGTATTCCCCACGCTCCCAAGAAAGCCTTGTTCTAAACCCTACAGGCCAGAGAAGACTGCTGTATCTCTTGTACCAGCCCCTTGTGGATTCAGGGGACAGTTACCCTGTGCACTCAGGTTCACCCTCCATTTCATTTCTCCCTGTTTCACCTGAGCCATATGAATGCACACCTGCACTGTGCACTGGATGCTCTGTTCTGCTAGAACAAGTACTCCAGATCAAACACCCAGATAAAATACCCAGCATGGCTAAAAGGATAACTCCTGTTGTGCTAGGGGAAACCTGAGATGTTTCCAGCTTCCAGGCTGGTCCCTGATAAATTTCATACAAGATGAACCCTCTTGTGGTAGACCGTGCTACACCACTGCCAGTGATTGGTGACAAACTATACCAAAACACATGCATTGTTTATCAGGAGAGTTGAAGAAATACTTCAAAGCTCCCAGACAGCCTGGGCTGATCTGAAGCATCCCTTGGATTAGCAGGAAAAGAGAAACTTGCTCAGTGCCACCCAGACCACAGTATGCACAGTTCACAACTTCTGCTGCAGCAGGTGAAAGAACTGCACTGCTGCTACAAGCAGTGTGGTGGATTAATTCTTCACAGTCCCATCTCTGGGGCCCAGATAGTGGAGGAATATCAAGCACCATCTTCAAGGCCCTTTGGCAACCTCCCTTGTGTGCTCAGACCAATTATTATTCCACAGTACATCAGTCCCTGCTGTTTGACAGTACAGACAAGCACCGCTCCCCTTGCCCCTGCTGTGATCTACTGAGGTGTAGTGTGGGTCATCTGAGGTGTAAATATTTAGTAAGTAATACATTTTACTTACAATACTTTAGGTCTGAGTAGAATTTAATTCATGCTGTTATTAGCTGTCTGCCACGAGAGCTCATTAGTCCAAATGCATGCTTGCAGATAGGGTTTCAGCCTTGCACAGTGAATTCCCATGGGAAATACAGGGACACATAGAAGTAGTCTGAGCAAAGTACTGCTAAACCCAGAGCAGGAATCTGTGGGCTTAAGAATTGACAGGGTAGGTCACGAGGTCTGTCTGCCTCATGCTCCTGCAAGAAGTGCAGCTTCAGATTTGTGCCTGAATGTGTCCACAAAGGGCTGTTGCCTGCACCGGTGCACATTTACTCCCTTGTGTCAACACATGCTTATAGGGGATTATTAAGGGCTGAAATTTCTAGGATGCCATGAACTGTATATGTAAAGCAAAGCTACAGAGGCAGTGCCACGTCCTCTGCACAGCTCCAGCAGAGCCTGGCAATACTGAGGCTTGTAGGGACATTCTCACCTGCCACGGGAGCTCCTGCGGTGCTGTAGCCTCCTCCGAGGAAATTGCATGTCCCCATGAACCCATTGCTTTCAGGGACTGGCTGTGCCTCGGGTGTGCAGGACACTACAGAGAGCCAGATAGGAAGAGTGGGGACCTTCGAAGTGGTGGTTAATGCTTAACCCACCCTGATCCTCCCAAACTCAATAAGGCACTTACAAGACCCCCTGAGCACATGACTGGGGGGTCCTACTAAGGCTCCCATGCCCTTAAGGTAAGATGTGTCTGAAAGAGCAGCAAGATTAACACAATTTACACTAAAGGATTAGGTTCTCCTATGTTACACCAACACGTTTCTACTCAATTTTGCACCACATCCCCCAGCAGCTCCTGAAGCCCCACAGTTCCCACCTCTCACAGCACTGTTACAGACCCACAGTCCATCACTAAGCTCCACACCCCACTCCCTGTGCATACCCAGCAGCCTCACAACTCAGCTTTCCTACCTCCTCCTCACTCTCTTGGCCAGGCAGACAATAAAAGAAATGGCTGAAGCCATCTCTTGGCACCCTTATGCCCGCCTCCTCGTAGCTGCAGCAGATCCCAGATGATCTGCTGACCACAGAGACCCAAATAGGCAGCCACTGGTGCTGCTTACTGACTAAGTGCTGCTTGTGAAGGCTTTTAAAGGGACACGCAGTAAATCCATTCCTGGAGTGCAGTTTGCCTATCTATTGTTTTCCTGATGAAACATCCATTTCGCAGACGTTTAACACTGCTCTCCTCTGTAGCACAGACCTTGGCATTCACCTGGAGAGGCGGTTCACAAACAGCCCCCACACAGTGTAAACCAGTGCTCTTGGAAAGTTTGCTTGCCTTGGTTATTTTTGCTTTCGATGCGTGAGCGCCTGTATGGGCACATACAGACAAACCCTTTGGCATTTGCTAGTGGGAGACACTTCAGCAACCTGTATTTAGCCAGTTCTGGCAAAGCTCGTGTGTGAGTGCTGAGAATACACAGCAAAGCCCCAGGACAGTCTGCCCTGAGGTATGGTGCAAATGTTTGCTCCCCAGTGAGCTCTATTAACCCTTTCCTTAACATTCTAGCCCATGTTGTTAATGAGTTCTCCCCATCCCAAGTGCTCTCTCACTTGGGTGAGATGGATGGGAGTGCTCCCCTAAAGATCTCTCTGTCTCCCCTTCTCCACCATCAGCCTGAAGACCAGCCTGCAGAAGAAGGTGAGCCAGGACTCCATGGATTTGTCAGGGATCCCCCTGACCATGCGGGACGTCCACCGCATGGCCTACTACCTGCAGAACAACGGGGACCACCTCACCTCGGTGGACCTGAGCTTCACGGAGCTGAACGACGACATGGTGCGCCTGCTGCTGCCCTTCCTCTGGGCGCTCCCCAAACTCACTCACCTGTCCCTCAACGGCAACCGCCTGACGCGGGCCACCATGAAGGAGCTGACTGACACCATGAAGGACATGAACAAGTTCCCTTGCCTGGCCTGGGTTGACCTCGGCAACAACGTGGACGTCTCCTCCATGCCGCAGCCGCTGCTCGTGGGCCTGCGCAAGCGCCTCAGCCAGCAGACCACGCTGCCGACCATCTATGAGGCGCTTGACTGCGACTCTGAGATCGCCGGCGGGCATGAGGGCAGCCAGCCAGAGGATGAAGCAGCCGGAAGCACCCCGCCACGTGCTTTTTCTCAGCAGGGCTGCGAGAGGTGACTGAACAACGGGCCGGCGCTGGCACGCTGAAGCAAGCCCAAGGAGAAGTTTTGAGTACAAACATCAAGCACAGGGCCAGCTTGACCGGCTTCCCTTGGCTCTTTTCTCTCGCCTTCCCTGACATCTTCCCCCCCACCTGCTGTGAGACAAAAGCCTGTCGTCCCCCCACAACGTGCTCCGCTCCCTCCCCTCGCTGCCAAACCCATTGCCCACGTTCCAGAGAGGAACCAGTGACTTACAGTGAACCTGGTCCCCAGGCAGGGTCTCACTGGAAGACGGGAAAAGACCTGTCGGAGTCAAGAATATCCTCCAGCAGCCATTGGGTTGAGGGAAAGGGACTGGGGGGAACCTAAAACAGAAACAGGCTTGTAGTTTACTTCCTTTCTTCCTTTTCCTATGCACCTTGGAAACCTTGGGACCTGCAGCCTTGAGTGTAAAAGGAGGTACTCCAAGAGCCTAGTGCTATGGAGCTTAGTGGAAGGGCTCAGAGGCCAGAGCTGGAGCCCGGCAGTGTGTCTCCCTCTTGTGTCTGGCTCCTTTTGTTTTGTTTTTTTCCTATTGTGTGTTTTGTATGAACGTCTGAACAAAGGGACCTGGTCAGAGACCATTGGATCACATAGGCTGGGGCGGACACATGGCTTGGAACTGCAGCATCAGGATATTTGCTGTGTGACCGGGGTGAGAGGGAGGGGAAGGAGGTATGTGTTGGTGGGAGCATGGGGGATGGGATGAGTTGGGATGGGATTGGGAGGAGGGGGGAGGAGAGGGAAGGGGAGCAGTCTTGTGGATTAGTGGGATTGGTTTCAAAAAGCGTGCTTTTGTACTAAAATTACAACTTGCGAGGTACTACAATTGCAAGTTCCAAGTGGAACTGAGGAAAAGCTGACAGCTCTGCACCTAACTGTGACACCAGAGGAACAAGCAGTGAATGTGCCAGAGGTGGGCACTTCCCAATGGGAAGCACAAAGCTTTGGCTCCTCGTGGCACATTGCACACCTCGTCATACAGACATGACGGGAGCAGCTGCAGCGCCATGCCCAATGCTGCCCAAAAACCAAGGCACTGATGCAGAATTTCCAGTGTTTTCCACGTTGCTCATGCTCTGTGTAAACATAATAAAGGTTCTCTTGGACACGAGCATGAAGCACTTCAGAGTCTGAGTATCTGGGTTGTTTGCAGATCTTGGAATACGGAGCAGAGCCCTCATGCAGTGCCCGAGGGACAGGATCAGGTACCACTCACATTGGGCAGTGTGGTTCATTCCTTTCAGGAAAGAGAAACGTGGGTGCTCATTTGTGATAGGCTACCATCCTTCATGTGTCAAGGGGCTGGTAGAAATAACCTGATGAGATTTAGCTGATAAGTCAAGTCCTCTCAGTTTTCTGTCCCCACAGGAATTCAGAGTGGATGAGTTTTTGAAAGAGTTAAAAGTTAAAGAAATGAGACATATTAAAAAAAACTTTTAAATCCTCACCCTTTTAAATTAACAATGGTAACTTTGCCTTCCTCTGCTGATTGTCTCTGTGAGTCTCAGAGCAACATATATAAGCAACAGTCATATATGAAAACAACCCAAATTCACATGAAATAGATACACCTTTCATGCTTTCGTGCTTTGGAGGTTTCTCCAAAATTTGCTCTAAACCAGGACAATGCTCTTTACTAATTCTACAAGAAAGCAAGAAGTAAATTGTAATTTTGCAACAAGTAAATTGGTGATATTTTTCAAGTGATCTATTCCCTTTGGACCAAGAGTGTGAGGACACTGGAAGGTATTGGTGTCTCTGGTCAACCACCAAAAGCCCCAGATAAAACCAGTTCCCTGAGGAAGAAAGGTGGGATTAGACACTGTGCTGAGCATTACAATCTGGCACTGCAAATGCTGGACCCAGTCCTATCTGCACTCCAGTCACAGGTGCAGGACCTCATAACCTTCATGTTAACCTGCACAAAGGTCACCACCTGCTCTCTTCTCACAACTCATTTTTCCCTTCTCAATGTAGTATCTTTAAGAATGATAATTTTTTTCAGAAAAGACCTTTGAGTGGAGTCCAAACATTAACCCAGCACTGCCAAGCCCACCACTAAACCATGTCCCTGAGTGCCACAGCTGCACCTCTTTTACTTAATTCCAGGGATGGTGACTCAACCACTGCCCTGGGCATCCTGTTCAATGCTTGACAACCCAGTCCGGCTGGCCACACTATGGCATATAGAAGCCACGATGCCACTGGCCTTTTCCAATCAACAGCTTTCCAGCTGCTCTTCCCCAAGCCTGGAGTCCTGTTTGGGGTTCTTGTGACCCAGGTGCAGAACCTGGCACTTGGCCTTGTTGGACCTCACATGATTGTCCTTGGACCATCAAATCCAGCCTGTCCAAACCCTTCTGCAGAATCTTCCTACCCTCCAGCAGATCAACATTCCCACCCAACTCAGTGTCATCTGTGAATTCAACTGAGGATGCCCTTGATCCTCTTATCCAGATCATTGATAAAGACATTGAACAGAACTGGCCCCAGTACTGAGCCCTGGGCAACCCCACTAGTGACCAGCCCCAGCTGGCTGCAATTCCATTTACCACCACTCTCCAGCCTCAGCCCTTCGTTTCCTTGCCTCTTGTGGAAGAGATGGTATTAATTTTTTCTTTTCCTTCCAAAATACCTTTCAGCAAAAATGAAAAGTATTTCAAATGTCAGCAAGATCTGCTCAAACTCTTACAGTCTAAGCAGAGCAGCACTCTGCTCTGTGCCAAGAAGAAAGCATTTAAATGAAGGCTTGGAGCTGCCTGGTGAGCCAGTGCATATCTACAAAGAGGGAGCAGTGCTGCTGAACATTTGGTCTTTGGCTCTGAGCACTGTCCCCCTAGGGTTCTGCAACGAGGCATCTTCACAGCTTTTCCATAACAGCAGCACCCCCAAAATGAGGTGAGACCCTCAGTGTGTAGTGCACCCCTGACACAGCTCTTCCCTGCAGAGCCCCTGGCTCAGCCTCAGCCTGTTTCCAGCCCTGCTCAAAGCTGTGCTTTCAGTCTGAGCTCTGCTACCCAGCAGGACAGGGATGAGACATTCAGCCCCTTGCAGAGGAATTCTGTGCCAATCACTGGTGATGGCACCTGCCAGCTGGCAAATCCAGGATCTGGAGATAAAGCAGGAAACACTGGTTCAGCTGAGCAGCTGTGGCATGCATGTTTATTCCTCTAGATGCACTTGGTTGCTTTGCCACAGAGAGCTCCCCATGGAGAACTGGTTGTGAATAAATATGTGCAAATGCAAAGAATGAAGTCACGCCACTGGTTCTTGGATGAACTTTGATGGGCTGTAACTCAGCAGAAAGGATCCCAGCACACCCAGCTACTCCCTGCCAGCTCCTGATCACGTGGACAGGCAGGGGGCTCTGGGCAGCACAGTGCACCCAGCTCCAAAGCTGGGGAGCGCTCCTGGGCCCCCTGCAGATGAGGGGCACGCTCAAGGAGCAGACCTGGAGGCCCCAAATCTGCAATTTTAATAAAAGCTGAGTTCACCAACCAGAGAGGATGACACAACTGAGATGAGCCTTGCCTTCACTGAATGAGAACGCTCAGGGCTCTCAAAGGCTATTAAAGGGATGAGCAGCTAATTCAGGTCTCCTCACAGACAGCCAGAGGGACCAGCTCAGTTATGATGCTAAATCAGGGGACACCTGCCTTGCAGTGAGCCTGTCTCCTGCCAGGTAACACATTCAGCAGGACTGAATACTCTCTTCAGGAGGTGCTTGCTGGTGCAGGGCTGTCATCTCAGGTACTTAGAGCAGCACTCAGTGTCAAGACTCAGACACCAGCCTCTCTCCACCATTTTCAGTTTGCCAGCCTCCCTCTCTGTGCAGGCTGCAGATGGTCAGCCTGGGATGGGACCCGTCTGTAGCAGGGAGGAAGCTGAAGCTGCACAGATGGTACCACAGCCCCCTCCCCACCCCGACCTCCCACCAGGTGATCAGTGTCACCACAGCTCTCAGGGAGACATTCAAGCACACCTTTCAGCAGCAGTCTGCTGGAAGGAGAGGTCACCAGGTGTAAAGCACCTCCCCTGAAGATGCTGGTGAGCACTGTCAGCTGGGGCTCCACGGGGCTCAGGCAGCAGCAGAGAGCTCCAGCAGCACCAGCCTGCAGAGCCCAGCCACACATGGGGAGATAACGAGCAACAGCACAGCTGATGAGGCCATTGGTGCCTCAGAGGGAAGAAGGAACAGTTACTCAAACAGAAAAGCACTTATTCTCTCCCTACCTAAGGGACAACACCTTCCTTGCACCTCCATCCTGTATTTGGCCCCTGCTTCTGACCACAAAAGCCAGGTAAGCATTGTGGCATGCTGCAGGTAGCAATATGCTGAGCACTGAGTTCAATAAAAGCCTCCCTCACTTCAGTGACTCTGTCTAAATAAGTGGTAATTATTTTGTTGAGGTAAGGATGCAAAAAGCAGCTGGAAGCACAGGCTTGTCTAATCTATTTTTTATTTCACACACTTCAAAACCTGTCAAGGCCCTTTGCTTTTGCACTGCCAAGGCTCTTTTTCCAACTTATAATTCATCTGGCATCACAAGCACTAGGAAGATAAAGGAGTTTGCACTGTTTGGGGCAGGCTGACAAGCTCCTTAGTGGACAGCTGCTGACAAAGATGTCAAAAATATAAATTGTTTCATCTTAAGAAAACAAACAAGAGAAGATTAAACATTGCCTTTAGAGATTGCTCTGCTCCCTACCAGAGGATGTGATTCAGAGCTTGGAAGAAGCAAAGTGCCCCAATACAAAGCCTTACCATGCAGTCCCTGGCAGTGCAGGGGAGAAGCCTCCAAGGGCAGCTGGCAGGGAGCCCAGCCACCCCAGCTGGGCCATTACCCAGAGATAAGAGAACCTGGTTTGCACTTTTACTGGCCTTAAACAGCTGCTCTCAAAACTGATGCAGTATCTGGTTTAAGGCTGCCAAGAAGCAGTTCACAAAAAACCAGGCTGGAACACTGCTAGCTGAGGCCAGTGCTCTGGAAGGCCACGACTGCATCTTGAGCCACTGGGAGACACCAAGTACTTGACTGAGAACTGCTGCAGCTCCTCTCAGACCTGACAGCATCCCAGCTCAGTGATGCTGATTCAAAGCCAGAACAGCCACAAAACACAATAACCACACAGGAACTCTTCTTCAGCAGAAGAGATCAGAGGAAAGTCAGCTTTTCTACCATTTAGTCCTTTTCCCAAAGCCTGGCACTCCCCCTGCTGCATCCAAAGGGGCCGCAAAAGCAAGTGAACCTCAATGGCACTGACATTTCCTTCCACAGCAGCATGGGGTTCATTCTGCTTGCATGCAGGGTGTGTCACAAAGGTGGAAGAGAGATACTTTCCTGCTGTCTGAACAGCCAGTTCCTCAGTTTCTGGGAGGCTTATTCCTACCAGCCCATCTTTGTGTCAACCTGCCCCACCCACACTGGACACAACGATGGGAAGCATTTGAAGAGCTATCAAAAATGACATGGGCCTTATTCACAACCTGTGTAATTCCCCTGAAACACATGGTGTCTCAACAACAAAAACATGGCACAAAAAATGGGGAAAAGGCCCTTTCCCAGACTAGCAGAGGCAGCTGCCTTTGGGGTTCCATGTCAGACTTCTGAGCAGAGCTTTGTTCTTGATCCCTGAAATCTTTTGGTTTGCAGAGCCAACAGTTTGATGTGTGCACCTTTGTCTGAACTCTGCTGCAACTGAAAAACTGAGCAAGTCACAACCCATCCACTCATTTTGCCAACAGTTCTTTGGGGTTTTACTTCTTCAGAAACTGCAAGGGAAAGAGGGTGAAGTGGAGGCCAAAGGAACAGGTTTCATGTGTAACCAGATACTCAGAGACAACAGCCCAAAGGGTCTCCAGGTCCCCTTGCCTGGGTCTCAGCCCTGGACTGGCCCATCCCTCAGCTCCAGTATGAACCCCAGTGTTTTACAGTGTCACTGGCAGCCCCAAAGCTCCTGCTGGCACAGGGCCAGGTGCTCTGGAGCTGGGCAAACACTCAGCTCTCCCAAGCAGGACAGCAGGATGGACACCCAGAGCTCCTTTCCAAGGCATCCAGCTCAGGCAGGGGCTGCAGGGCCAGTAAAAGCCAGGCTCAAGTGAGGCCATGGAGATAAAGTGAGATCTCCTACATGGACCCTCTCAAGAGCCTCCAGCCAGAAGCTTCAGCACATCCCATGGTATCAATCTCAGCCTAGGTTTAGGATTAGACTTCACATATTTGGAGCCAAATTCTGAAATGAAAAGCCTCTAATGAGTACCCTAGAGCTTCATCCACTTTCTCCATGTCAAATTTGGATCATTAACTGGGGAAAAAAAAGGTTGCAGTGAAAACACAAAACAAAGACAGCCAGTTTTAACCAATTTTAACAAGTACCAAGAGAAAAGGAAGAAGCAACATTTCCTGTAAGTCCAGCAACTCCTGTCCCCAAACCACAGCACTGCTGCTGCTGCATCCAAACTGCCCTCAAAAGCAAGAGGTGAACAAGACTGCAGGCAAATGACACACTCCTGTCTGGTTCTGAGGATGCATCTGATGTGCCCTTCGATATGCTGTTCTTCAAGGGGAATGACATTAACTTTTGGCTGAGCTTTGCAAAAAAAGGCTTGTTGTGGAGCTGTTTCAGAGACATGAGACACAAAGAAGCTCATTTGATCATGAAGCAACAAACAGCAACACCTCTTTGCTCGAGAAAAGTAAAAGTCTCCGCCTGCCAGTTCTGTCTCAGCTGGGTATGGTGTCAGGGAAAAAAACCCTGTTCACCCTACAGTTTACTCAAGATTTTAAGGGAGTGTGAAGCTATCAATAAGCATTCTAAAATGCCACCATATGGGTCTATGCATTATCACCATGTCAGCTTCACCCTGTCTGTGCTGAGGGCCACCAGCTGCAGTGCTCCAAAACCTCCCTTAGGCTGTGGGCTCCACTCACTCCCTATTAACATTTTAGGCACCAAGGGACAAAGTGTAAGAAGTTTTGCCTCACAAGCAGTGGCTTGCTCTGGAGTAGATGTACTGAGCTGGAGTTAGGGCAAACCCCCAGCCACACAACAGATTTTAAGTCCCCAGGCAAGGGAAAATGAAGAACAAATTAAATGCTCACTGCAAGCAGTTCACCAAACAAAAGAACAATAATAGTGTTTTTCTGCAATTCTTTTCATTTCTCCCAGCATAACTACACATCTTCTGGATACAATCTGTTCCTTTGCCAGGGCTTTGGCATTCTCCCCTGAATTAACGATGCTGGAAAATCTCCACTTCTCACAGGCTCTGACAGTCTCTGCTGAGCACCAGAAGGCTGCACAATACTTGCTTATGCAATGACTGGTCCTGTGCCAGGAATAATAGCCCATCTACGAGGAACAAGCAACTCACACACAAACTCCAAACACTTTTCTCATTAAATATCTGAATTAAGTGGCATAAACCCCCCTCAAACCTACTGCTCATACTGCACACTCATGTCAGCCTCCACAAGGAGTTAAATAATCCCACACCCTGGTCTTTGAGGAACAGCTACCATGAGCAGGGAAGGGTGGCACTTCCTTATTCATCACCTCCAAAATACTCTTCACTCTATCAAGAGCTCTTATTACAGGGCTAGGCAACAACAGGACACCTGGAACAGTCACAACACAGCTTGACCTGGAAAATACTTGCAGACAGGCAGTGCTTTGGCCACTTCAGGCACCAGCACGCTGCAGTTGTCTGGTGGCTCTCCTGTCTGCAGGCCTGAGCAGGTGAAGTCTCCTCTCACTTGCAAAGTGACCTGCACACACTGACCCATCAGCATTTCTTCAAGGCTGATGACCATGCCCTTAAGGTGGTATATCTGCATTTCCTTCCAAAGAATCACTGAAGGCAGGAGGGTCCCATAAAGTTTGATCTAATGCTAGAGGAGGAAGGCCAGGTCTGTCTGAAATCAGGTTGGCTGCAATAAGGTGCAAGTTCAGATCTAAATGTTTGCTTCTGTCAGGATGGAAACATCAAGGGCCCCTGGGAGAACTCTTTCCCTGCTTTTGAGCCTTGCCTGAGAAATAAACAACTGAATCACTGACACTCTCTTGTAGACCTCAGAATTCCACCCACTGCTACCTTACCAAACCATTGCTCCACTGGGACATCAGTCTTCCACCCTTGCTCACATTTTACTGGCAAAAGAAATAGGACACATCTATTTTACAGGAAAGCTCACTGTAAAGCTCAAGTAGCAGAGAGATACAGACTGGACAGTTATCGTGGCTACCAGCACCAGAAATTCACACTTCCCACTCCATTCTGCCCTTCTAGAAGAGGTTTTCTGAAGAGCATTGAAAAATGAACTA
Organism: Nicator chloris; assembly: GCA_013400495.1. Lineage (NCBI taxonomy): Eukaryota > Metazoa > Chordata > Aves > Passeriformes > Pycnonotidae > Nicator > Nicator chloris. The sequence goes on from WAAE01016895.1 coordinate 27,638, forward strand.
AAGAAAAGTACAACTTTAGGATCAAATATAAGTTAGACACACCTGGACAGAACTGTGCATGGATGGGATGAAAGCAGCTGGTCAGTGAGGAAAGATCCTACAGTTCTGTGCAATTTTTTTCAAGTGATGCTTTCTCTAACTCTTCTCTGATGTTATGCCATTCTCATACCAGAGCACAAGTGTGGTTTTGACCCTGGAAGCCTGGGTGAATTTCTACCTGCACCTCTGCACACACCATTTTGCACAGCTACAGTACAGATTCTCTGTCCCACGAGTACTTCAAAGGCACCTCCACTGGTGTTATCAAAGGGGCAAGTTTAGAACAAGGCTTTAGGCCAGTGCTTGTCTCTCTCTGTCAAAAGCAGGAAACTATGGAGAGCCCTGAACCCACTGAAGAGTGTGAGATTTACAAGCCCACACACAGTGTGATGGCAAAGAATGAAAAGAAATGCTGCAATCTGTGATTAAAAAAAAGCGACAAATAAGTGCAGATGTTAAAAACAGCTGCATCAGTCCTCAGTATCTGCCATCTCAGGGAAAGATTGCTTAAGTTACTGAACTGAGGAATCTACACGATCTAAGTGCATTTGCCCAATGAGCCAAGTACCAGGGAAACACAGCATCAATCAGCAGATGGAATAACCCAGCCATGCAGGAAGGCAGCACTCTGGGAACACTGACGAAGGAAGAAAATAAGGTATTTTCATGCTAGTTTATAATAGCCCTTGAGTTTATGGACTTTATGACAGAAGTCACATTTCTTGCATTTTTCTTTTCCAGAGGGTTCTGGTTTGAGCTTCATTCTCTTCCCAACAGAGCCACCTAGTGGGTGAGACTTCGTCTGTGAGAAGGAAATTTTGATTTATCACATTTTAAGTACACATCCATCACAGGAAGGCTCTGGAAAGCAGCCTGTAACAAACTAGCATTCCAGTTACTCCAGTCAGAAATTGCTAAGTGCTGTTTGTCTTGGCTGGGACTTTCCTACCAGCGTGAAACTTCAACATTTTTAAAACTAAATTCACAGTATCTTTCTGAACAGTTCATCCTGAACTGAGCCTCAACCTGAAGTCAGTGTAAAGCTTTTTGTTTATGCAGAATCCAGTATCTTCTTCAAAGCTGATTTCCATTAGAGATGCTTGCTTCAAACTTCTGAAAGCAGGTACAGAGTTTGTTCCATCAACCTCCTGAGAAGGGTGACTGAAAGCAGGCAGAGTTTGTTCCATCAAACCTCCTGAGGAGGGTGACTGAAAGCAGGCAGAGTTTGTTCCATCAAACCTCCTGAGGAGGGTGTTCTTGCAGAAATTCGTGGTTGTCCCCCACCCTCAGTGCTGCTGAACACCACATCCACTGCTCCTGAGAGAACAGCAACTTGGCATTGCTTAAGAAGGAGAAACAGGGGCACTTTAAGAGGTGAGCCAGGCACCCTCCATGGAAGTGGCCCCTGTTTGTGAGGCCTGCCATCTTTTGGACACATTCCTCAGGAGAGGCAGAAGATGACACTACAATGTTTTTATAGTTAAGCTCAAGTATCCCTTAAACACATTCTAAGGTTTCCATTGCAAATATTTAGGATCACTACTACCCAGAAGAACATGCAGCAGGGTTTTCCCCTGGTGATGCAAGACCAAACACAGCTTTATTTACACACAATTCAACAAGTTCATACATAGTTCAACTTTGCTGTCTGCACACAAGGGAGTCTTCACAGCATCCGAGCAGAAAAGCAAGAGCAGCTCTTTTCTGTGTGTACAGACTGATAATTGACTGTATGCAAGGAAGTGATTAGGTACAGAAGGGTTACATTGAAACATTTCAACCATTTAAGTCAATAAAAACACCCACGCTACACTTTAAGCCAAATAAACTGAAGTTGCAGCTACCTTTGGCTTCCTGCAGATCAGCTGATCTACACACAAATATGTATAGATGGTAAGATCAAAAGCTGAAAGTGAGTTTTGTTCAAAACATCAGCATTTGTATTGAATTGTGTTTAATGCACAACTATTAATGAGACTTTCCTCATACATCTGCACTGCCTTTCAAATCTACAAAGCATTTCAAATTCATCCTGGAAAATGCCTATTTTATGTTCTGTTGTCTTTTCCCAGACACAGGGAAAAACTGCTAAGAAAGTGAGAATAGATTTTTTTACTGCAAATATAGATTCAGTCTATCAAAGTTGTGTGTTCCTAATGAAAAATTCTCCCCATATCCAAAGAGAGAAGTAAGAAATGCAAGAATACAAGTTCAATATACCGATCTGAAGATGGACCTCTATCTATTGTAGGTCCATATAAAGGAAAAGAACACGGGAAGCTTCTCAGGAAGCTGCTTCTGTTTTGCTGTATTTTCCATAAATGCAGCTGCTAATAAGACTTTATAATGTATGACTTAAAATTCTTCATTAAGAATGCCTTCTAATTCTTTAGAGAATAATGACAGCAGGACTAAACAAGAAAAAGGAAACATAATGATCTTTAAAAACTAATGCACCACACAAAGTGGTCAAAACTAGATATAATGAAGTCCACTGTTTTCCAAAGCTGGCTTGACTTTGAAATCAGCCTACAGTGTATTTGCCCAAGAATTGTCCTGTCAGGTAAGAGCAGACGAGTTTTTGTCAGAAACATTTATTAAACAAAACTGAGACCAATGCACACGTAGTCAAGTTAACACCCCTAATACAAAAAGCAATTCTGCCAAGACCAAAATTATCTTCGCTTCTGGAAGATGTTGCCACGGCCCATACCACGGCCTCTTCCTCTTGCAGCCACTGAAGAAAGAAAACATCAGGGATGACATGAATTTGACATAGCTGCATATTTATCTCAACAACCAACAAGCAAAACATCAACAACACTCAAGGTCTCTTGCTCAGAAAGTGATGTGAGAGCAAGCAGCTTTCCGTGAGAAGAACCAGAACCTGACAGTCCCACAGTGTGGGTCCTCAGAACAACTGCAGTAAATATTCATACATCTCATGCTCCTTCCGACACACAAATCTGTGTCACCCAAGAGATTTGAAACCCCGTGCTCTTGCAAGGTTTTGCAGCATTACTCAGTAAATTAGTCCCCCATGTAAATGTTACTGCACACAGAAGTTAACCAGGGAATTTGTGGCACGTGGCTGTTACTCAACTACCTAATCGCTAGATTGATCCCCTGAGAAAGGCACAAAGGAGAGTGAACTACAGAAAAATGAATAATTACAGCTTCCCAGTAGCTTAAGTACCATCTTTGTAACTCAAGTTGTCTTCCTACAAAAGCTTAACAAGAACACCTGAATCCTTCCCTAAGTATTCCAAACAGCTGGGGGCCACAATTGCAGGAAAACAGAACTCTAAAGTTTAACAGAAAGGCTCTGTTTAACAAGACTACTCACTATCTCTAAATTACTGTAGCATCAATATTACACAGTCAGGTAATTGGGACAATTTGAGTCTTGACTCTCACTGTAAGATATAACATACAGAAAAACACTGTATGAACCAGTAATCTTTTCACTTCTTACTGCTTAATCTCCTCAGTGGCAGAGATGAGTTTTCCAGTTCTACAGAAAAATAGGGGGAGGGACCACGAACAAATTGTGCATACCTTGAGCTTTGAGAATAGCTGCTTTCCCTCGCCCAGCTCCAGAACCCTGGTTTTTATTCTTCATGCTCTTTAGCATAGGAGCATTCTTCAACATATCTGGTAAGATGAGAAACCTTATCTTGCTGCCCCTGATGTACACCTGCTCGAGCTGTGCCACCCGTCCATCTCTGTACGTCACTGTTATGTTGGACATCTGGAAGGTAAAGAGCAGTCAGTGCTCAGACAGGCCTCAGCTGTGACACGAGGCATCACCATTAACCATTTAAACACACCCCATGCCTGCTGCCCAGGATGTTTGCTTTCTCCCCAGTTTACAAAGAAGCTTTATCATCATTATTTTTGCTTTCTTATATGCAAACAGTTTTAGAAGCTTATCTAATACTATTAGGAAAGCATGCTGATTTCAATGATCACTTGCCTGAAGTCAAAATTAGGCCCTCTTGCATGACTGAAGTAATGTGCATTAAGTAAACTTCAGTTTCTTAATTCAAGGTCTTTTTATTCTTACACTCAGTGGCTTTAAATAAAGAACTCCAGAAAAACTCTGTTCACAAGAAAGAATCTCAAGATCTCTGATCTTACTGACAGGGATCCCAATCTTACTCTGAAACCGGAAATAAGCTCTGGCCTCTTTGGAGCACTCTGTAATGCTGAATCCACTTCCCCACGGTAAAAAGTAACAGCACAGTTTTCTTTATCCCAGAACTAAAAGCAACAGTCTTTTAATCAAATTTTCAGCATTCCCAGGCCCAGATCGGCCAACCTTCCCTCCATCCTTGTGAAACAAAAGATACCTGACAATTCATGTTGTCTTCAGCTTCGATAAGTTTGCCTCGATAAACTTCTCCTGTGTTGGTCTCACAGGTGACGATGTGGCCCTCGGCCTCGTGCAGGACCTTGATGGGCACTCCAATGGACATGGCTGCAGCGCTGTGGCTCTACACCTGAGGCACAAGGAAAACAAAGGCTTCTGTTACAATGGAAGATGAAGAATAAGCTCCAACTACACAATCCATCATCCTTTCCATTAGGGTAAAGCACCAATTCTCTCACATTTAAACACAACATGTGCTTTGACTATGCATCAATAACACTTCTCTAGAGACGTGCCCATGGAGAGACTTTAAATATCAATAGCTAGTCTTTTCCAGGTCTCTCCTAAGAAATTCACTTGTAATGACCACAAAACAAACCACTCGTACCTCCAAGGGAGGAGCCCCAGGTCCATCCCACAGCGGCACAGCCCCTGCGAGCCCCGCGGGCAGCACGGCCGCGCTCGGGGGCCCCAGCGCCAAGCACCGGGCCCTTTCGTCAGGGAGCCGGGGCCACCCCAGCCCTCCCGCACCTCGCCGCTCCGACCCGGCCCCCTCCGGCCCCTCGGGACGCGAGCAGGCCCCACAGGGGGACGCGACGCGACGCGGCCCGGCCCTCTCAGCCCGGCACTCACCGCCCGCACTCTCGGCTAATGGCCTCCCGGTCCGCCCAGCCCTGCTCGGGCCGGCGGGGCCTCTACCGGCAGGGGGGCGGCGGGGAGGCGGAGTCCGTCCCGCGGAACGGGCCGGGGGCGCACGGCGGGCGGCGGGCGGCTCCTGCGGGCCCCGCCGGGGCCTCTCGGTCCTCCCGAGCTGTGGTGCTGCGGGTTCCGTCCGCAGCAGCCTTGTGGAATTACCGGCTCAGTCGGTAAGGTCGTGGCGGCCAGGAGCTGGCAAAGAGCAGAGGGGTTTGCAGGGTGAGTTACAGGCACGGCATAGGCGGGCTGGTACCTCGTCTCGGGACAGCCGACAGCCATCGCTGTAGAGCTCTAGGTGTGTTGGGAAACAGGTGACTGGAAGCTGGCCAAGAAAACTTGTTATTGCTCTCTGAAGCTTTCACGTACAAAACATGTACTCTTGGTTAATGTGGGACTTAGTACAGGCCCTGGCTGTTTACAGTAAGGGGACAGATTAGTAACGTGCCAAGAAAAAATTATGATAAAATACTTGAGAAGTCCTGGTTTGAGGACAAGTGGGAATTGGTTTTTTCTTTTTTGTTATGATACTTGAGAGCAGCTTAAGCTAGATGAATTAAAAAGACTGAATATATCAACCGGTATGGCATTCTTTAAAGTCATGGTTAAACAGGGGCACAACTAGGAAAAATATAACAACATTATCTAAAAAGTTTCATAAATAATATTACACCAAAACTAGATGAGTCCATGTGATGTCAAATGCATTTTTATTCCCATTATAAAATGTAGAGGGTCTTGTTAACAAAACTTCTCAAAGGCCTTTTCTAGATCAAAGGTTACTGAGAAAAGCCCTTTGTGACTTTGGTCAATGCTGAAGTAGCAATGACAGGCACAAGTCTTCAAGTCCTGCTAGTGGTGAGGGTCCCAAAATACAAGCTCCATCCTCCTGCCTCTACTGAGGCAGAGGATGGAGCTTGTATTTTAGGACTTTTTGGCAGAGATGATTAATTTTCTGTTTCTATTGAGGTTTTGACAGAATTAGTACAAAGGAACAACTGGTGCCACTTGTGGGTTTTGTTTCAATTCTGTAAATAACCATCCCTGAGAAAAAAAAAAATCTATAGAAAAGTCTTCAATCTGTGGGGCTTCTAAGAGATTCCTGCCCAGAGTCTTGGTATGTTTTCTCCCTGTTTGGTTTAAGTCCTCCTGTGGCACAGAAGTACAATCAGACACAAGAGGAAGAATGAATACCAGTGTCTTACCTGCTGTTATCCAGGAGGAGACACAGCTTCAATTCACCTCACCAAAAAAAAAAAAAAAAAAACCCACACCCAAAAAAAACCCCAAAAAAAGTTTTTCCAAGGGAAAAGGGGGTGGAAAGCCAGTGATCTAGGTATGGAACAATAAAGGAGTATGAGATTAAACCAAATGCTTACCTGTACAGAAATACTAAATGCACATTCCCCTAAGAAAAAAAAAAATCCACCTGCCAATCAGACAAAACCACGTTCCTAAGTTTCTGTGGCTATAGTGCTGAGGACAGGCTGACTTTTAGTGGCATGGAAAACCATTCCTGTATGGACTGACATGGTGTTCTGCTCACACAGTTGACTGCATCCAGCTGAAAGTGCCAGTGATTCAGCAGCTGTACCACTGGGACTGCGGGCTGGCCTGCTCCAGGATGGTGCTTCAGTAAGTGGCTCTCTTAGTGGGAAATACCCTTCCATGGGGAGGGGTAGCAGGAAGCAAATCCCAGGGAGAAGAGGTGTGTGGAGGCAGCCATGAGTTCAGTCTTAGGAGAGCAGCAGTTTCTTTGAGGTACCCTTGGACAGTGACTGCTGCTTGGGCCTGGCCCAGCTCTCCAGCAGGAGCAAGGGAAAATATAAACTGAAGTGAACTTTGGACCCTTTTGAATAATTGACTAATTAGACATGCAGAATACCTAATCAGCTCTATGAACTTTGCAGGCTGGTATGCATAAGCTCATAGAAAGTGTTGCCCCTTTCCTGTTGTTACAATTCAGAACTGATAGTTAGCTGTGACTCACCTGATTCCTTTCTGTGTTTCCAAGTGATGGGTAGGTGTATCCCAGTTTATGAGTGTGTGCTGTACCTGAACTACCTCTGTCCTGCTGAGCCCCAACCTGTGGGATGAGTGTTTATGTTCCAGGACTAGTTTCAGCTTCAAAATTGTGTTGCCCTTTGGGGTTTTTTTTTTGTTTATTTTTGGTTTTACCTTTTTTTGAACTAGTAGCTGCCCTGCTGAACTCCTCTTTCCTTCCACAGAGGAACATGAGCTTAGGTGCAGGAGAAATACCTATTTAGATGTCCACTTAGTAGATATGAAGCAGAAGATTTTCATTTCTCTCCATCCCTTCTGCCAAGACGTTAGTCCGTGTGCTGGTAATTTCCCATCTTGACTACTGTAACCTCTATTCCCTTTACCTCTTTGCCACTCCAGTCTGCCCAAAACTCAGCTTCCAAGATTAATCTTCTCACCCTGCTGATCTGACCTTGTTTGCCCTGCATCCTCAATTCTAGTCCCTTTTTATTTTTCATCATTTGCTTCCATTCCTTTTCTTACTTTCAGAAGTCCCTGTAACTACCTTGCCCCACCCCCTTGCAACCTGTCCCAAGCTTCCCCCTGACTTCATCTCCCCTTTTCTTCCTTTTATGTCATCAGTGCCTGAGACAAGCTTCCTTTGAATATTTACTGAATTCCTTTACGGCTCCTCCTTTTGAAATCCATCTGTTGCGTGAAGGAAGTTTTAGTCTTTAACTCTTCTTTTTGTGTTGGCTCTAATACACTTGTACATTACACTGTAAACCCTTCAAGACAGTTCTGTACCAGCTTGCCTCTGGTACAGCACCTGTACACTTCTAGCACTCTAAAATACTCAAGGCACCACACATTTCCAATTTTAAAAAGTCAGTAATAAATCCAGTTAAATATTCCCTACTCCCTTCCCTTAAATTTCTGTCTCATTTGTGGGTTGGTTTTCTGTTTTTGTTTTTTATTTCGTAGCCAAGCCCATCATTTCAGTTTTTATGTGCTGTGATGTAGAGGCTTGGGCTGCAGCACACATTTTGCTTCTCCTAAGGTCTGTGCTTCCCTTCCCCTGCCTTTCTTGATATCATAGGTACCTGAATCATTTGGACAATGATGAGTTTCAGAAAGCCATCCAGGAACTCCAGTTAACAAAGAGTATCTGGACTATTGACCTGGCCTACCTAATGCGGCACTTCGGAGTCAGGCATAAATTTTGCACCCAGACACTCGGAGTGGACAAGGGCTACAAAAATCAGGTCAGTATTCTCATCTACAGGGGGAGAGCAGGCAGCTTTGAAAGCCTCAAATATCATGCTACAAAAGCTCTGTGGTGTTACTGACAGTCAGCCATGGTTAATTTGACCTGCTGCCAGAACTGGCACAAATCTGTTCTAAAGGCAGTATGATACCACGTATTGATTCCATCTTTTTAATTTTTAAAAAGTTTGCATGTAGTGTTCATGAAAGGTTCCAACCTACTTGACAGCCTTGGAGACTGAAGCCCTGTATTTATCTACAGAACAGGTACAGCCTGGGCAGCAGCAGTGTTTAGCTTCCACACTTTTCCCACCACCGTGCCTCAGCCTTGACCTGGAAGATCCACCTCTAGAGGTGAGAGGGAAACTCAGCCTCCCATCCACTGAGAGCTTGGCCTCTCCAGGACTGCCCACAAGGGGCCGAGGAGGGCCTGTAGCAGTGGTGACTTCATTGCAAGCTCCTGCCCAGTTTCTCCTGGAAAACCAGACAGGCTCTCTCATGTAGGCAGCTGAACAGCCACTGGATAGAAACTGCCACAGTAACTGACCAGGAGTGATTTGATTGGTAATTCAGAGCAGAAATCATTGTCCTGTTCCCAGGGAACTAAGGGAGAGATCTTCGATCCCATAGCCAGATCTCCAAAATATGCAGGCCCTTGCTAGCAGAAAAAGTGGTGGATTACCCAAGGTAAACACCATTCCAGTTCACAACTTCTGTTATTTCCCCAGTCATTTTACAGGAAGCACTTTGACACAGAAGAGAATCGAGTGAATCAGCTCTTTGCACAAGCCAAAGACTGCAAGGTGCTGGTAGAGAAATGGTAAGCTCACTGTTTTCTTTCTCTCTGGAGATTCCTTGGAGGCACCAAGCTAAACTGCTGAAACAGAACGAAATCAAGCCCTAAGCCTTTTTTTTTGTTGCCAATTAGTTTTTTTTCCACTATATCTGTCTCAAAAAACCCCATGCACATCAAGAGCTAATAATGAAGTTTGAAGAAAAAAATTAGTCATGATGCACAGTAAGTGATATGAAAATGCTGATAGCAGCTGTGTTTTGAATCTGGTTATCCATTACACTTAGGCAGTAGGGCGTGCCTACAGGACTCTAATTGGTCATTGTTGGAATTAAGAATGCTGTACAGGTACAGAACTAATTGTTCCCAAAGCTATACAAACATGGATCTCTGTTCCCAGACAAACATGCAAAGTGTAAGTTAGCACAGGAGCTTTTGCCAAGGGGACCATGAAATAAGGAACTCCATGAAAGAACTGCAACCCAGAAGAAACGGAAAAACTGCAGAATTTTCATAATCAGCAGTGAAATTCTATTGGGGAATGACTAAGCATCCAACTTGAGCTGCATCCCTTTTTACAGGGAAGCTGGATTTGGACCCCTGTTGTCGACGTGGGGTAAATGATACGGGGTAAGCAAAGAAGAGAGGATATGGGGCAGCCACAATAGCATTTAAATGCTGGAATGTAACTTCTACTTAGCAGAATCAAGTGTCCTTTCTAACATGTGTGGAGTCACCATCACTTTAACTACACCTGTGACAGGACAGAAGGGACACTCAGTCCCTCTTGCTTTTTCAGTCTCAAGACTGTGGCCTTGATCAAGGCAGGGACAGAGGACACAGCTACCTGTGCAGTACTGAGGCTGCATCAGAGTGGGGAAGTGACACTGGGAAGGATTAAATAAAAAGCACATGAATTCAGTCAGGTGGTGCACGCAGCACAGACGTCTGGAACAGATCAAGTGATGAGTTTCTCACACATACAGAACACACCATCTGCCTCAGTGAAGGACAGCTTTTAACAGATGAGGTTGTAGGTGATGTTTGGTGGATACTTACTCTCTGTAGAAAGAAAGCCTCAAGAGTATTAAGCGATTCAAAACTTTGGCTTGGAGAAACACAGTCCTGTGTGACACAGGCAAATTTGGGCACATCTTAATTTGGTTAGTGGTTACACCATATTTAACCACTCAGCTGATAAAGATTTGGCGTTCCAGAGATAAGGTTTTCTAACAGCAAGAGAGAACACTTCACTTCAAATTTTCCTACAACAGAAGTCCCTCAAGTTACTGAGTTGGCAGCTCCTAATTCTCTTCTCTGGGGGATCTGATATGTCATCTCAGAATGTGTTACTGCAGAATCCAGAGCTGTTGCTCTGCACTTCAGTACCAGAAATGAAATGAAAAGGCCCGGAATGCTACAGATCCTGTCGGGCTTTGTCCATAGCAAAGCCTGCAGGGTTTAACAGCAAAGAGCTGTACCTGTGATACAGAAGTATATCTATAATGTATTTATAGAAATGCCAGCTGCACTGTCCCCCATCAGGCACTTCCTTTACACCAGCCTCTTTCAATAAGTGTGTCTTTTTTCTTCCTTGCAGCACAGTAACTGTTCAAGACATCCAAAACCACCTGTCCCAGGGTCACATAGCCATTGTCCTTGTGAACGCAGTCCTGCTGCTGTGTGATCTTTGCTCAAGTCCTGTCAAATACTGCTGCTTCCTTCCCATCGGACAGAAGTGCTTCTGCAGGAGTCCTGACTACCAGGGCCATTTCATTGTGTTATGTGGCTACAACAAAGCCTCAGGGAGTATTTACTACAACAACCCTGCCTATGCTGACCGTGAGTAGCCCGTCCCTTTTGGGTGGATTCTCAGCCAGTGCATTACTAATGAGTCTGACACAGCTGGACCTCCCCTCAGTGCACAGGCATTCCAAGCATCACTACCCAATTAGTCAGAAGGGGTTTTGCCATTACATCATTACATCAGTGCTGCATTTTGCGGTGTGATTTAGTTGAAGCATTCAGATAGGCATTCTAGCAAACGGCTTGTTTGCCTTTCAGATGGGTTAGGGAGAGATGCTGAAATGTCTATGTGCAGAATGTAACAGAAGGGTCAGTTTGCTGCCTATTTGCAGCATTACTTCAGTGAGCTCTTTAAGGTGAAAAAATCTACCTGAGTAAAGCTGTAACCTGAGCTGCTGGTGTAGTCTCTGCTAGTCTGGTTTGTGGATGCTGTTACATCCAGTGTAAGAACCTTTCACTGCCAAATCCTTCTGAATTTTTTGTAACATTTTGTTCCTCCTTCCCAGGAACATGCTGCACCAGCATCAGTAACTTCGAGGAAGCCAGGACAAGTTATGGCACTGATGAAGATATTCTCTTCATCTACACAGACAGCTGACATCCACAGAGGACACTCCTGCTCCTTCCTGCACAGCCTGCACGGCAGCTGGCTGCTCGTCTCAGGACTCCCCTGCACACACCTCGCTCCTCAACTGCAGTGGGATCTTCAACAAGGGAGGCTTTATAGACATTGACAGGACTATATTGCAATGCTGTCTTTACCTTTTGTTTTCTGATGATGTATCTGATTTTGCTATGTCTGCCTCTGGTTTTTGTTTGTTTTTGGGTTTTTTTCCCCTTATTTTCAACATTGCACATTTGACAGCTAAAATACAGGCCCAGAGCCTGTTCACTTTCAGCTTATTTTCAAATTAAACACATAAGAAAAAAGCACCAAATTTATGAACTTTAACACATGGTAATATTTGCACAGGTTTAGGTAAACAAAGAAAAAAAATAGAAAATACCTGTTTCTCTCTCTGTCAAAGTATCAAGGGCTGCTCTTTATCCAAAATCCATGGATTTTGCTGAAGTTCAGCAGAGTATTATAAAAGGAAAAAAAAGTTAACTTAAACTACTTTTAAATAACAAAAAAAAGGGCCTTGCTGGCTCATCAGTATTGTCTGCAATGTAGGAAACTTCCCATGTACCAGATTCACAGAGATTTAGCATTTATGCAACTGCAATACTGGAATTGCTTCCTTGCACTACAATCTCTTTTGGCTAAATCCTCTTGGATGACTGCTCAGAGCTCCAGATTGCTCCAAAACTTTAAGTGGAAAGATTTTATTTGCACTTGGAAGTCTTTATTGCTCTTTGCAAAAAGCTCTGAATGTTATGCCACCCACATATGCCAGTCTCTGCAGAATCCATTCTAAATATGAATGTTCTAAATATTTAAACTTTAATTAAGCAAATGCAGAAAGTTATCATCCACACTAATGGCATATATTTTGTGTGTAAAGTGTAAATATCTGACAGCATCTACTGCATTGTACCTAAAATGCTGAATCATAATTTGAGCCAAATTTTGCTGTTGGTTCAGTGACCTTCTAAGAAGAGCTAAAATCAATTAAGAGGAAATACCAACATAGCTGCTACAAGTAAGAAGGCAGGAACTTAGATTTTTGTAGCTCTTATAATACAGCTGTATTTGGATTAAGTTGTTGCTGTATTGAGACATTAGGTGAAACTGGTAGCAGCTCATTCATAGCCCTTTCCTCTGTTACCTGAGGAGCACTCTGAAGGGTAAGAAAAAGCCACTTATTTCAGCTTCATCTATCCTAATTTCCTGTAAGTCTCAGTATTCAGTCCTGCCTATATGAAAGTGAGTAGGAAGATCAGCACTGAGGTAAAACTAGGAATACTTGCACTTAAGACAAAGATCCCACATCTCTGGCATGGTTTTAGGAAAAGAACTCTTCCAATTTCTGGAACTCTGTGGAATCACAGTAAAAGGATATTGTTACTGACTGGTGGATCTAATAAATAGGAATCTGCTTTCAGCATAGGAAGTTCTTTTACCAAGATAAACATTTTCTTTTTATCAGTTGTTGACTAACTGAAAAGTATACAGTGTTGACTAAGTACTTAGTAGAATCAAAAGTGCTCCTTTGTACAAACGCGAAAAATAGTAACGGACATCTAAAATGCAGTAACCCTTAAAAAACTCCAAACAAAAGTGCATGACAGGAAATTCTGTGCGTGAAATTTTGCTTATAACTGGTGAAGTTTAAATATATTCTGGCACTGATGAGTAACAGGTAGGACAGGATTTATGCACCAGCAGAATCCCTCCAGAAGAAAGGTACAAAACCTGTTGTAGATAATGCCTTTCAACTCCTCCAGAGTAAGTAACCGGAAGACTCCTGATCTGGGAATTTTTATGGCCATGGCCAAAATGGTGATATTTGATTTAGAGACAGTGTATTAGCTCTGCTAGTAATTAACAGCTATGGAAGCTACAGGATGTTAGAGCACTTCCTTAACCCATGCATTTTCAGGTAGGTAGTTCATTCAATACCATTAAACTGCCACAGGATTTATCTTAGAGCAGGCTTGATTAGTTGAATAAAAACAGTTCTTACAAAGGCTTGTAATTGACATTCAGCACCTTACTGTTTCCACTACCAAAAGTGAATCCTGGATGTATAGAAGACGTGAACTTCAGCCTAATGTTCTGAAGTGCACACACAGGTGTAACAATACTGACTGGTGTTTGGTACCCAGGGTTTAAATGCTTCAACAAAAGTGAAGGATGAACAAAGCTGTCTTTGTCTCAAAGCCAGTGCAGACAAAAGGAGAGGTCCACTATTGCAACAGGATCTCGTACAGCTGCCAAATGGAAGATGGCTATGAGAGATGAAAACAAGGAAGAAGCAAAAGCCAAGTGAAAAGCCTGAGTGTATGACACAAATTCAGCTGAAAAAGCAGCTCACTGCACAAGCATCCAGAACATCTGCATTTTCTGAAACTTAGTTTCCTATTACAAGACTGTCTATCAAAACATTCACCTGAAAATGTTCTGTTGCTTTGTTTCTGTCAGGATGTCAATAGTAAAGGAAGGGGATTTTACATGCAGGGATTTTATACATAAATATATTTTTGTTTGTAATTAAGCCATTCTCAATAAAGGTTAAACTCACAAATAACCCTGTAACATAATGTAGCAAGTGCATTTATTAACAAGTTTATTAGGAAAAATGTTTCTGAATATCTGAAATTGCAATTTAGAAAAACAAAAACAAGAGTTCAAATATTTATTACAGCTATAAATTCAGAGTTGCTGGGCTGTAATTATATTCAGTCTGCATTACCTGAACACCTATTGCCCTCACCCAAATCATATGAGGCAAAATTCAGAATACAGTACTACCTAAGAATAGCAGATGTCTCATTAGTACCTGTATTCCACAGCTGGTTTGTTTACTCTGCAGCCACCACATACCCCACTGGCGTGCAGCCCCAGGCAAGGAGTTTTTCTTACCCATCCTGAGCTTTCTGTTCACAGTGAAAAGCATGCAGCTGCCCCAGCCTTGCCTGTGCATTGGCCAGGGTCTCTGCTTCCCTTCAGGGCACTGAGCTTCAGAAGATACCAAAGCATCTGAGCACAACTTCTGCACCTTGAAGGGGCCCAGCCAAGACACTGCTCCAGCTGTGATTGTGTAAAAGGCAACAGAACCAAAGTGGTCTTCCTTTACAGCACCCACAGATCTTCAAATAACTGGCATATCTGGGACATTACTTAGCTGTAACAGAACTGTATCAAGTAGTTCATAAGCAGAAAAAGCAAATACAACCCAGATGAAAACAATTTCTGCCTCCTTTCTCCCTAAATTATGCATTTGGGGAGAGGGTAAAAACCAGAAAGCAGAAATAGATGTACAATGCAAAGTTTAAGTAAAAATTTTCATGTCCTCTGAATTCATCCTATCAACTATATCACAGAACACTGTATGTGTTTCTGCTCTAGAAAAACATTGGATGTATTTCTAGCAAGGAACAAAACTTTGGACTCATTAGTGTAAATAACAAACAAGCAATTTCAATTATTTTACGTAACATAGTTTTGAATCTTAGTATTTAAAATTGGTTACATGAAATTAAACTGACAACATTAAAACAGGAACTTGTGATTCACAGTAAAACTATCATCCAACAGTAACTTCAAATTTGTCTTGTAACATTTGAGTGTAATGAGTTGCTCTCTCTTACTCTTTGATGATATTGGGTATAAAGAAAGGCTGGATTGCTTCAGCAAGCTTTTCTGCATACATTTCATATCTACCAGTCATCTGGAAAAGAACAATCAAAGCTTCAGTACTTTCAGTGAGCTACAGAAGTACTTCAGTAGAAAATATTTCTATCCACTGGTTGGTTGGTTTTTTCTATGACAATACATGATTTAATTGTCCCGAACATCAAAACCATAATTCCCTCAAAATTCAAGATCTCCAGTGCCTTAGGACAAATTGTTTTTTATAAAAGAACTCATATTATGTTGCCCAGGACTGTATTTCTATCCAAAAAAGAAGCATAGTTCCACCCTGAAAAGTCAAACTTTTAAATGAACACCCTCCTGTTTTGCAGCTCTCCTTCAGTGACAGTCATGTCTGCTGACTTACTACTTATTATAGCTGTTCTGGATAGCTGAAAGTTGAACCTGAAAGGTGGACTTGCTTTCTTTTACATCAACAAGTTTTTAAGTTATGTCAATGAAGGTAAAGGAGTGTCTCTGTAATTAGGGTTTCATGTCATGTCCTTGCCAACCAAGGAACCCTGCTGCCAGCACTGAGTTTGCATATATGCTACTGACAGTGTTGGGGTTACTCTTACTTCACCTGTTAATAATACAAAATATCAGTGGTTTGGGCAACAGAGCAAATGCTGCAAGTGCTGCAATACAGCACCTGATGTGCTGCTGTTGTCCTCTCCTGAACAGCACAGCCCACAACATTGGCTCTGGGAGAGGCAAATCACATCTTTCTTTAATTTGTTTAACCCCTTTGTTGCTCTAACTTTAGCAAAGACATTCTACAGAATGTCCCTTCAGGCATCACTGGGTGCAAACTGCAGATTCCAGAGCAGGTATTTAACCTGGTATTTAAGGGTTCCTACTTGCTGTTAAAGGTTTTCTGCAGTGGTAACCTGTGACCACTCTTCATTCCCCTCAGCAAGAACTACCTCTGTCCTGGCCACAACTGAGAGGAAAAGGAAACAACTCTCCCCTGTCACATGAACTAAACCACAGCTGTGCCTTATGTGCCAAAACCCAACAATAGCACTCCACACCAGCAACATGAAATTAAGGTGCTGAAAGCACAGGACTTGAAGACAACAAAAACTACACAAATCAGCCGAAGGCCAGTGTTTTGCTTTTGCTGTTTGTTTTTCCTAATCAATACAATCGCTTTTGTTCAGATACCCCTCCGAAGCTGGTAGAAGCAATGCTCCATGTGCTTCCTGACACACCAAGCCTCTACTCTGCAGTAAGGGCCTCACACTCTGGTGGCAAAGCAAAACTAAATGCCTGCCTGACTTAAAAAATGAAGAATCTCTCAGCACAGCTTAATTCCATTATGGCAATAACCACATGCCTACTACAGGCATCTGTAAAATAACAAATGCAATTCTGTTCC
Organism: Nicator chloris; assembly: GCA_013400495.1. Taxonomy (NCBI): domain Eukaryota; kingdom Metazoa; phylum Chordata; class Aves; order Passeriformes; family Pycnonotidae; genus Nicator; species Nicator chloris. The sequence continues at coordinate 44,268 of WAAE01016895.1, forward strand.
AGAAGACGACCTGAAATTACTTCTTAGTTTTAGTCCCTATATATGGATTAGCAATATTAGCAAAGAAATTAAGCTCTAGATAAGAAATTACTATTTTTTAATTAGAAAGCTTATCCAGCATTTCAAATCCATAGAGACTTTTCAGTTTTATGTTAAACTGACAGCAAAACGTTGAATATTGCACCATACTGTAAGGCACAACAGGCAAATAAACCAGCTCTATAAAATAAATGTCTCCTTGCAGTAGCATGATGTTCAAAAACTGACACTCCTTACAAATGATTATTCATTTTAAATACTAGGTGATCATTAAAGAACCTACATATATTGTACAGCTCTTCGCCAGGCATTCTGGTCTATTTTGTTAGGATTCAAATCATGCTGATCTTAAGAGTGACTAGAAAAAAGTTCTAGTCTTTAGCAGTACTGAGGACTACAACAAAAGATCTGTCTCCACAAGAGCAAGGAAGATGTTTTCTTCATCAACAAAGCCTATTTCCAAAGTTGCCACTTCTTTTCTTTTTTTGTTCCAATAGGATATTTGTGTGGCCTGTTGTAAACTTGATCAGAATAACAAAGGAACTAGAGTGTCATTTGTTTAAAAAAAATGAATCTGGTCACTCCACTGTATCAGTATACAATACAGCACCTCCATAGTTTGTATTGGCACAACTGAAGGGCTAGCAAGCTGCTGTGCTGAGGCTGCCATTTCTTCAACCAGCACTGCTGCTGGACAAATGAAATCCAATTATGCCCTCTGGAAAGATGAACCAAATTAGCTTTACCTCAGAATACAAAAAAATAGTAATAAATAAGGTTTGTTAAAGCCATGTGGAGTGGCTTGCAGCTATCTTAATCTGATTTAGATAAATTCAAAAGTGTGTTAAGATGCTTCAGAGATGAATATATAGAGTACATGGTTCTTTCTCTGTAGTTTCAACAAATCCACAAATTTAGAAAGTTAACACTGCAAGAATTTTGCCTTCAAAAAGTTCTCAGAAGCTTGTGGATTTGGTTTTTCACTAAATTTTACCAAAACTGACAATGAAGGCCTTTAAGAATATATAATAGTACCATGTTAGATTGATCCAATGCCTGGCTCAGCTCAGCAACAAATGACTACGTTCACTGCATAAGGAAAGCACAAACTCTTCAATGCCCAGCAATCCTCAGAGCTGCTGGCAATCCACGTCAAGGTCCCAAGGCTAAGGTTTTCATTTGAAAGCTACTGGCCTAGTTTCCCTGAATTTAGCTACTCCTTTTCCAAATCTATTTATGCTTTTGGCCTCCATAACATCCTGTTAAATTACTCTAACAATTTAAGCTCTGAACTGCTTAAAAAAAAAAAAAGGCTGCCTTTTAACTACTGTAACATCACAGAATCATTATCAAAGCTTGTTTGTTCTAATATCATGTTTTCTTTATAATCAGGCTTACCTTAAAATTCCATTTGTCACTGACTTGCCTGCAGAGGTTGAGGTCCATCTCCACCACCAGCAGCCCATCCTGAGTGCGAGACAGTCCCGGGGTCCTGCTGCCGTCTGGTGCAGCTACGTAACTCGAGCCATAGAAATGGCCCAGCTCGTGGTGTGCTTAGAGAGATTTTTAAAAAGCATGTATTGCCATCTGCCAACAGCTATGGAACTTAACATGCAGTGTCCCACAAAACCTGACTCCATTTCATGGGGACTCACTGTCCTTTAGGCAAGATAATCATCTTGAAGAGTCACACCATGATCCTAAAGTAACTGCAGTATTGGCCAGTTCTAATTTTCATGCACAATACACCATCAAATTATCAGGAAAATCTCACTGCATTAACTTTCAAATAATGTACCATTATGCTTTCCCGTTATTAAGTCTCTGGACTAAAGGCTTTGCTTTCATTACTTTTTACTTAGCATTTAAATGAATTCTAGTTGTCAAATCATACATTTCCAAAACAGCTGACAGAGATGCACCCATTCTATTTTCAATAAAAGGTCAGAGGTGAAAACACTGGGATCTGAGGCACAGAAAAGATGTTATTTCATATTGCACAACTCTGAGTTGTGCCAAAAATCAATCACATCTGTTGTACTACTAAGCAAGAGACACCACCGACCTTTTTCACGCAGCTGCTAAAAACACTCAGCTCCAAAACTGGCTAAAAAAGGCTCAGGCCCACTCTGGATGGAGCCACAAGCAGCCATGGTTTTCACACCACAAATTACTGTGTTTCAACATATAAGTACATACAAGAAAATCTCACACTCCTCATTGATCTTTCTCTTTAACTTCCAGCAAATACAAGAACTGGTACTGAATGTGATCTCTGAACATACCTTTTCCACCATCTCCAGAAGTAAAGGCGTTTTTGTAGTATTCCTGTGAAATAAGAAGAATCCATAGGTGGCAGTATAATTCCACTTCATTCAAGAAATCCTTGCTAGTCTATCATATTTTGGAAATTTATTTAAATCTACAAATATTTTTTTCTGGCATATGATCAGCACTGTCTAAAGGGAGTCATCAGAGGGGCCTAGTTTCTGTGATGGATAGCATGGAACACAAGGTCTTTTTGTATCACTGCCTGTTGTTCATACGCTTTGGGGAGCACGCCTCGTATCTATTTCACAAGTTTAAAGGGGCAAAAGAGGAGATATTTAACCAAACACATGTTTTTGAATCACAAGAAAAGGCAAACATTCACACAGCAAGCAAGGACAAGACGGGAATCTAATTTTAAAAATATACACGTAGCATAATTGGACTAATCTGAAGGTAAGAATGACCTAATGCATGCACTATTAAATTTCATTATAGAATTTTACAGTCCAGAAAGAGGTAGTATCTGTACAACAGCCATATGTTGTGTACTGTTGACTTGAGGATATATTGAAGTTTCAGTCATTTTGGCTAAAAGAATACTGATTTCACCAGAGAAACTGGGAGAGTTAGGAAAAGGGCGGGTGCCTATTACAAAGATTCAATTCAAGAACAGGAAGCAGCTGCAATCAAAAAGTAGGCTGCCAGCAACAGGGGCAGCTCTCAACCTCTTCATCACTGTCCATCTTCAAATCACATCATAAACCCTACTATAGTGGTCACACAGCAGAGGAACCCATGCATTCTAGTGCTATCAGTCCCTGCCTTGAACAAACTCATGCTCCAAGCCCTGAATGATGGAATGAGATGAAGCAATGAAGATACAAACCGTTCCTACTCTGTTGATGGGACACGTGAAGCAGTGATTGGCTATAGCAGCATTTCTGGCTTCAATTGGCCACAGCGCCTCGCTGCAACACACAAAGAAGCAGCAGGTATTCATTAATTGTATATTTCAGTGCTAAATCTAGATTCTCACTGTCTCACACTGCACATTTTCTGTCAAAGAAGCCAAAGCTAGCTTTCAGGAAATCAAGCCAGTAGGGTGCAATTAATGTTAATCTGCGGAAGATTAATCTCAAGGGGCAGTTTACACTGGTCCTGTCTGGTTCATGAGGCCTGATAATCATAAAATTGCCAACAGTCTAAAAAAAAATATTTCTGAGTAAGAAGTGTCTCAGCTTGGTTCTGAAAACTGCAATTTCATACCACACTCTTAGGTGGACAATGCAAGCTGGTAAAATAAGCCTGAACACGACCACTACCTATTATATAGCAAAAATATCACATTAAAAAAATCTAAATAAACTCTTAGTCTTCAGAACACCAGCTAGATGCTGGTTAATGTTGTCTCAGAGACAGGAGACCTGCTGATGTACCATAAAGTTCCGAAAGAGAATCAGTTACTGGGAGCCCAAAATTGCTGGTGGAGAATGCAGGCTCTTTTGTGAAGACAAAACAAGGAGACTACAGTTCCAAGACCTCAGCAAGGTGCCTTTTGGGCCTCAGAGGTTCAGTTCACCCACAAAGGGAGCAATGGAACAGATCAGTTTGTATTTTACCTGAGTGTCCCAATAGTGGCTGAAGGGTTGAAGATGATCTCTGCTCCATTCATGCTATACATGAGCCAGTTCAGAGGGTGGTGGCGCCCATAGCAGATGTTCACAGCAATTGCCCCAAACTGTGTCTGAAACACTGGGTGTCCTGTATTTCCTTCCATATAGTAAGTAGACTACAAACAAACAAAAGAAAAACAAACAAACAAATTCCCAAGCAATCAACAAAACCCGCAAAGGCAGACTTCTTAAAAAAGTGCAAAGAAGTTTCTCCAACTAAAAAAGCTTTTTAACCTGTAGATAAAAGGCTGATGATAATATGACATTTACAAAATCACTTAAGCAGTAGAAAAGATGAATACAGAAATGCCAAGGCAGCAGCAGGAATGTGTATTCACTGAAATTACACTCTTATACCTGCTTTCAAGCAAAGGAACTTTTCTATGCAGCTGGCAGTGCACTTCCAAAATGTGCTGCTTTCTGAAAGTGCCATCACCAGGTTCAGACAGGGACAAAGACAGTGACAAAGACTCACACGTAAGGAGACAAAACATGCCACCAACACTCCTCATACAACACTGAGGATCCCAAGGGAGTACAGAAGTTGCAGTGGCCAGGCTGATTCCCAACAGTATCCTTTGGTGCCGATCTGAGACAGAAGAGCAAGGGACACAGTCCACCATCCTGACCCAATGGGACATGTCTCCATTAGGGAAGGAAGGTGTGCTGTAAAGCAGACCCCTCTTGATTGAAATTATCTGTTCCCTGTAACCACCACTGCCATTGGTCCTGAAGGAAGTAGAAACGTGAGGCCTAAAGCAAGCAGGTACAGCTGGGGAACAAACCTGGGCCTCCAGTAAGTGTGGGCCAATGGCATGACAGAGACAGGAGGGTCACCACCCGAAACCAAGGGCTACAGCTTCAGTATGTCCATTAAAACAATCATCTCATGTTTCTTGATCAGGTCTCATGAAATTGCACAGTCCCTTGGGCACTGATTTGATCTCCTTTCATGTCTGTAGACAGCAGACCACATGGTGGGTGCACACACAAGCTTTTTTCAAAACAATTCTGCTGAATGAATACATTTCCATTTTTTCTCTTATTCTCAGTTTCTTTTCTTACAATAGGAGACGAAAAACAAGAATGCTGTTGCTTCAGGGAATTCATCAGTTCCTATTTCTTTATTTCACACCAGAGGTCACAATCCTCTCCACAGCAATAAACTGTGATGTCTCAAGAAGGATTGATTTTTGTTTATACGGCCTCCCACACATGGCTGAATAGGCCACAGACCAATCTCTCTGCCCTTTCCATTTGGTTCTTACTGATTCAGTGGGCACGATTTTAACAAGGCTCCTTTCCCATCTGCCCTACAGAGACAACCCACAAGAAATAATTTCAAATTCGATATTTCCTTGAGGTTTAACTTTGTTGATAAAGAAAACAACATTAAAGTAACACAGATTAATATAATCCTTTCCTGTAGCCTGGGTGGTTTCTGAAGTTGCTTTATCAGAATTGTTCAGCTCAGAAGAGTGGACTTAACGCTTTGCTAACAAAGCCAGCTGAAGACAGTGCTGTCTTGGGCAAACAATACTTGATTCTGTAACTAGGTAGATACAAGAAGAAATGCCAGATCACTATAGTATATCTGGAAGTTATAAACAGATTGTTTTGTAGTAATTCTGGCATTTAGGGTTCTAAGAACTAACTTCTTTTAGCAACTATGCAAAACTCTTAATGAAACTCTATTTATACTTCCCATGAGAAAGTAAAAATACTTTTTTTAGGTGTCTCCCATTACAGTTTCATAGCTGGAAACAATGAGTTTCTTGCCATTTGCTGATTCTCCACTAAACACTGTCAGGAAAACTGAAAGACATCATATTTTAGCAAAAGCAACAGGAATTTATTTTTTGTTGGATTATATAAGGTACAAATAAAAAAATGTGCAAAGTAACCAATGGATTTTAGGTACTACTTTTGCTAGCTAAAGGATAGACCAGATAAAATAATATTAAATATCAAAATAATTATTAAAAAGACAAGGTAAGACTGGTGACTGACAGACTGTGCCAGAAATTCATTGTGTAGAACTTGATTAACAGCTTCCTCTGGAGAAACTCAAACCAGCCTGATCAGGTCTGGGAGCAAGGTCAAAACTTCCAGAGGTCTTTGAACACAAAGTTTTGAGACCAAAAGAACTTTTTACATTAATAAAAAAAGCAAGCACTTTAGGTTCTGAAGCCTCAGTTTGATGACTGGAGCAGTCAGGCAGGGAACAAAAGAAACTGCAGGTATACAGCAGCCTCCGGTGCTTAGAAGAAATGCCTCTGTTAATTACTCACTTTAGCTGACAAGGAGAGATTTAGTTAGGTAAGACAATGTATTTTTAGACTTCAGTTAATTTTTAATCCTGATCTTTCTGCTTGTGATAATTCTATGGATGGATAAACACATTTCAGATCTACCAGTCATTGCCATTATTGCCAGTTCAGTTTCTGATTCTGGAGGATGGCCCAAAACCTGCTGGGGGCTTCAGCTGCAATATACTGATTAGTAAACAGAAGATGCCATAAAGCAGCTAGTCAGTCAGAGGCACAATGAATTACGGGATTCTGCTCGAATAAACATGAGCAAAAGAACTGTCATATCCAAGACAACCTCACAGAGAAACAGAGAAAGGCTGTAAGTAATGTTCATGCTTGAACCATGAAACAATTGCCCTGCAAATTAAAGTAAGTTCAACGTGCACACATGACAAAACTACCCAAGCCAATCATGCACAACAAACATAACACAGCTATAATTTAAAACAATTCGTTTAAAGGATACTTGATACTTTTGAAGTTTCACTGGGCCAAGGAAGAGTACGCAACAAGATTCAGTGTTATTTTTCCTTTAAGACTCATCACTCTCACAAAAATTATTCCTTCTTGATAAATTAACTTACTATCACTTCATCTCAGAAAAACTGATTTGACAGTAAGTGAGCCACATTTTGTAGAAACACGTTGCATTTCCTGCCACTGTGACTCTGACACAACACGTGCTGGCACAAACAATAGCTGCAAGATAAGACTAACTTGATTGTCACAATACTGCATCTTACCTCATTGAAATCTCCAACCCTTGGAATGTGATTTTTCCTACTTTTGCCAAGGAGTGTTCCAGAATTAGAAATGATCACTGCAGTGTTCCACAGAACTCCACCATGCAGTTCATCTCGCTCCAGGATTGGAGACACCACAACCATATTGTACTTCTTTGCAAGCTGCACAAGTGAACACAATTCCTTTATTATGCACCAGCCTGCAGTACCCCAGAATGACAGACACCACAGTCAGCTGAAAACAAGTAATTTAAGGAGAAGGTAAAACAGCATTACATGTTAACTAGGAATGTTAAATAACACAGGTATGAGTGAGAAATACAAAGAATTCTGCCTGCCAGTTCACTGGTATATTGTCTTTTCCTTCAAAGGATGTCAACTGGTCTTTTTTTTTCCCTTGCTTGCTTGGTTGTTTTTTTTACCTCTTGACAGAATTTTGTTGTCGGCCCATCCTCTGCTGACTCAGCAAATTCAGTCCAAGGAAGTTTCTCTCTTGTACAAAAAGCAAAGGGCATGGCTGGAAAACACCAAAGCAAAGCAAAATGTACAAAAATGTTCATGTCACTCAAGAAATACATGCTATTTGCATGAATACAGATAAAAAAATTAAACAATTAAGAAGAATTCAGCCGTTCTCCTCGTTTAAAGGCAAAAGCTATTTAAAAATATTTTTAGCCAGGGCAAGGAGTTTTGAGCTCACACAGGGCAAACCAGAAGAGAATGGATGCACATAGTGAAGTCTCAGCAGGGGTAAAACCACAGTATACCTCAGTCACTAGTGTACACTGTGAATAACCTGTTTTTACAAATATTTCATGGGCCTTTACTTGCCCATGAAAGTGAAGGATTTTGCTTCTATTAAGCCTCAAACACCCCATGCTAATTAAAAACAGATTTTTAAATTTTAGTACCTGTCTAGAAAAAAATCCCCAAAGTTTTAGGAGAAAAAATGAGGAAAGGATCATAAAGGATGCCATGAAGGAGCTCCAAATATCATATGGCAGTCTTCAATACAACAGAGCCCTGGTATCTGTTCCATACAGTTCTGCTACCTCAGACTCTTTGGTTTTTCCTTTAGGAAGCAAACCACTGCAGTCAATTGATGTATCTTGGAAGACTTCTGCTGTTTACTTACAAGATGTAGTATAGGATACCTGCTAAATAGAAGGCACTTGACATCTGACAGCCTACAGGGAACCACAGAAAATACTCACTCCAAGCCTCCTGGAAACACACAATGTTGACCCCACACATTGCAGCCACTCCCACTATCTCCTCGATGCGTCTGTGCAGAGCAGCCACCTGATTGTGAGAAATGTCACACCATTAAAAAAGCCACATGTTCTAACTCACCTCTGTGTTGACTGCCTGGTTTTACAACCCTTGTTCACACGGAGTTTATCTTGTTCTATACTTAGTACCATTGCTTTCAGGGGGAGTAACTCGAGGTATCATTCCTGAACACTGATAATAGTCAGATACAGATTTTTAAAAGCATTTAGATGCTGAAAATAGAGAAAGCATTCCAATGGGATTCTAATTCCATGGCTGGAATTTATATAGCTGGAAACTCACTGCTGCCTGACTTGCAAAAAGCTGAAAATCTAAACAGAATCAACAAAAACTATAATTTTGCTTGTCATTGTAAGCAACCTACAGGATGATGTTAAGCCCTCTGTCCTAAGAGCTAATTATTACCAAGAAAAATCATCAAAGTATTTATTAATTAATTTTCTAGAGTATTCTACTTAAAGATAAGCATAGGTGTAGTACTTTGCATTGCCACTTTCAGGTGTCAAAAAAGAATAAAGGCAAGACTGCCATGACCTATGAACTAAAAATTGTATATTGATTTACAGAAATTGTTAACTAGTTATTCATAAAGCAATATCATTAATACAACTGGTACTTCATTCAACAGCTGTTATAAAGAATCCACAAACTTGATCCATTGACTGAATTAATGACTTGCATCTGTGATAGGTAATCTTTCCAAAACTGCTTCAGAAATCTTCTGTCCTATCACTATATAAAACTACTACTCCAAGAGATTTTATAAAAGCAGTATTTTCTTTCCCTTTTTTAAAGCTACTCTCAGGAGACTATTTCTATACATATTTGTCACTTCAGTGCTGTTGTGTCCAAGATGTTGAGAGATGATGGTTTCAGAATCATTAATGTTGGAATAGACCTCTAAGATCATCAACCAAGCCCAACCATTAACCCAGCACTGCCAAGTCACCACTAAACCATGTTATCTTGTAATAAGATTTCACTCACTGCTGTACAAAGAATAATGAACACAGCTTTATTAATCTGTTTCCTCTAATGGATTTTCCTGTAATGGAACATTTCTCAATTAAAATAAGAACTGCACCTGTGGTTTCCACTGGTTGCCATCCCTTTTGATTTTGTGTAAATGATTTTGTGTTTCATCTTAGAGGCAAAGGATTTTCATGTACAAAATGAGCTACTAAATATTTAGCTTTGGAAAACCTGCAAGCAGGTTGGGTGTGCTAGGTAAACACAACAGATGTTTCTGAGAAACAATAAAACCAAATGTGTCATTGAAATTTCTTACAGGCTGCTCTGCTGCAGTAGTGATGGGTCCTATACTGCCAGACAATCATTAGATATTCCATGATACAGTTCCTAAAATCAACAACTGTGTTATGTCTCAATCCAGCAAAAGAGGAGTTAGAAACAGCCCCAGTCCCGTTTGTGTACCTGGACTGCCACTGCTGTGTCTGTGGGAAGAGGAATTTTATTCTGTATCAGCCCCACTCGAACAATACGTGGCCTCCTCAATTGCTCCGGAGCAGCATCAAATCCATAGCCCTGTAGTTCGAAATCTCTCTCCTGAGCTGCTGCCAGTGCAGCAGTTGGCAGATCAAGTTTTCTGGATTGAACAGGAAAACAAAGACATTTCAAGATAAGATGTTCTCATTTTCTGCTCTGAATGCAGTGGACCAAGGGGATGACAATTCTGTCTAGCCCTGCAGAAACACCCAAGCTCCCATGCCCCAACATTCATCCATCGGCCAAGGGTCAGGCAGTGACCAGCTCAGGCGCTGACCTCACCGCCCACCTCCCCCTCACCAACCTCCCACTGTCCTCCTGTCATTTCCAGACACTAACACCTCGCTGCAGAAATCAAGGAGCACATATGCACAAACTTCCACCTGCCATACGTGGATTAGAAACACCTTCCCTTCAATGTATTTTCCTCAAGTTTAATCCCCGCTTTTCAGGCTCCATCACCCCGATATCGCTATTCCCGTCAGGTCTTCCATCCCTGTCCGTCACCTTCTCACAATGCTCTGCTCCCCACACCTGGATCACCTCCAAAACACCCCAGTCACCTCACTTCAGCACCACAAGCCCTACTTTTCTTTTTTCCCCTCAGCCCAGCCCTGTGTCTTTCACACCCACCCTCACACTGACTCCTTCCCCTCACTCTCGGGATGGGCACCCCCGCGGGGCCCCGGGAGAGGGACGGAAACCCGCAGAGCTGGGGGCGAGCCCGTCCCGGTGGCGCACCTGGCCTCGCCCCCATAGAGGATCCGCTTCACCTCGCCGAGTTCCCCGGGCGGGATGTGCCGCTCCAGGCACGACTCCAGCGACTCCAGGGCTGCAGCCATGGCGGAGGGCGAGCGCGCGCAGCCCCTCAGGCGCTCGGTGCCCCCTGGACTTTGCCCCGGGCGGCCCCGTCGGCCACGCCCCGCTCCCCTCACGGGTTTTGGCGGGACGGTGCCGGCCGGTGCCCGCGGTGCGAGGGCACGGGGCCGCCATTGCCGCGGTCTCGCTGCTGCGAGAGCGAGCGCGGCCGCAAAGGGGAAGGGAGCGCCCGGGACTCGTAAATGCTCGTGGTCGAATGGAACCACAAAAGTCCGAGAGTCCACAAGAAGTCACTTGGCGTGGAAATCTGTTATGTTGGTCCCTGACCTGCTATATGAGCACAGAGTAGAAAGAGAGAGAAAAACGGGGAAAGAGAGGGGAAAAGAGGGAAAGAAAAAAAAATAAAAGAAGATAAAATAAAGGAAAAGAGAAGAGAGAAGAGGGAAAGGAGGAAAGAAAGAAAGAAAGAAAAAGAAGGAAGGAAAGGAGGGGAAAGGAAAGGAAAAAGATCACCAGGCCTAGTTCCATCGGTCCAGCCGATGGCACGTCCAGGGGCTGTGGCCATTCCTGGCTACTTGCCCCGTCTGGACCAACTCTTGTGCTTCGGTCATAACTCATGGAAAAGCAGAACATCTTCAGGAGCTTTTTCTAATGATTCCAACAAAATGGCTTCGAAATTGGTCATAAAATGGCAATGGTTCTCATGGATATGTATGTATCCACTGAAGTTGCAGTAAAACTCTGAACAGGAGCCAGTAATAAATGACATTGAGTTTAACATGGATTTTGAGGCCCATTATAATTGGAAATCCATCCCAAAACCAGACTTAATTTCAGATAAAGGATTGAACCAATTAAGACCTTGATCAGGGACAAAATAAAAGTGCATCAACTAAAGGACATTTCCTTCTGCAGGTACAAGGCAGACAGCCTGTTTAAAGCAGCTCTTCCCACTGAAGCACTGGCCGTGCCTTCTGCTTCAAAACACACAGAAGTTCACAACGTAGCAACTGCGTTTCTCATTGGAGTGGAACACGAAGTCCAGGGTGGCGACACATCTCTAAATATATCCCACTGAGTTTAAGCACTGCTTTATGTATCTGCTGGAGGATGTAACAACTTTCAGCACTTAGCATTTGCAGTTGTTAGGTATTTTGAGTTAAATATTAAGCCTTTTAGACTAAATAAAAAAAGAATGTCAGGGAAAGAGTGTCTAATATTTAACTTTAGGCAGAAAGTGTCCAGGGGTAGTCTGGTTTCATCAAGGCATTTGGAGACATGTGATTCTTTCTCTCTATTCACCCTTTTTAACCGAAAAAAGTTTCAGGTAAATTACTTTTCTTGCCCAAGCATATTTCTGAAGGGCAATAATAAGTAGTGACTAATATATACATTAGATTTTTCATCTGATGATCCTAATTTTCTTTAATGGCCAATTTTAAAGATACCTATCTGTAACATTTTGTTCTGTTCATGGCTGGCAGATCTTTAAACATTTCAGGGAGGGAGATCAGTGAAAAAATCAGCTGACAATATAGGGGGGAAATGAGGAGGCCAAGTTAGTTCATTTCCATATCAGCATAGCCAGGATGTCAACAGATAAAGCATTTCTGGAGGATTCAGAGAAACAAACAGAAGGGCCTGGGTTTCTCTGGGAACTGTTCTTTTCTGCCTGGACTGCAAATTAAAGGGGAAAACAGCAGGTCTATTTTGTATCCAGCTCCTGAGGAAGGTCACATAACTGAACTTTTCTCTTCAAGTTCTATTCTTAGTGTGAACTTTCACTGACTTCTCTATTGGTGCCGTGTTTATTTGTAATTTAGTAAATTGTACTACATGTAGGAAATGGACTTCATGGCAATAAAACTGAAGCCTCTGAAAAGAATACTTAGGAACAGTGGAGACCTGAAAAAACAGAACATTTCCTGTGCACCGTATCAACCATCCTGCAACAACACGGTGAGGTCCAGACTGCATGAATAGGAAATGACAAGCCTAGAATTACTAATAATGATGAAAGGAGATCAGGCTATTCCATAGGGACTGTGTGTATATAAAGGTATAACTCCAGCCAACACAATAAACCTTCAAAGCACGAAATGTTAATGTTGAGCAGGAAAGTAACCTAATAAAGGAAGATGCCTTCCATATCCCAGACAAAGCATATTAGAGGGCTTGGATAAGTCTGAATGTTCCACCTCAGTCATTGCAATCATCTGTTCAGTAGCGTGCTTGAATCCAGATTCCAGTTCTGACTTCTTCAAACCTCTGTATTTAAACGTCTTCCCAGTTCTGCATTACCTGGACCAAGTAATTCTTTTGGGAAACAGCTGAACCTTTTGGTATGAATCCAAACTGTAATAACTGATTTAGAGGAAAATAAGGATTTTATGGAACAAAAGCGCTTCGAAACGAGGGAAAATTCCTGCAAAACAGTTTTGAAGTGCACATGCTTTTCATCTCCATTGCCCTCAGTCAGGGTGGTCCATGAAGTCAGGTGTAGAAGTCAGGACACACAGTGCAATCTGCACAGAAACAGTTCTTGTGTGTTTCTGTGCTGAAACCCTGCAATGCACAGACACCATTGCAGAGCTAAACTGGGCCTTGGTAGTGCTGGTCCACAACTCTGTGCTGCAAGACTGTTCCTGAGAGTTCCTGTAAAACCCCACAATAGCACCCTAGCATTAGTCAGAAGCACCCTGGAGAATGAATTTAAGAGCCAAATATCTGGAGTTCAGGCTAAAATTGGGAAAGATCCAAGAAAAGATTTAAACAAACAAACAAAGTCTTTCCACTGTAGCCCAAGATAGGAGGAAAGGCTGAGCAGCCTCACAAATCAGTGCTCGTAGGCAGGATTAGAGGCAGCATTTCTGTCTGTCCTTCCTAAGGCAGTAGCAGGTATATGTACTTCCTCTGAAACACCCACCTTCTTACAAACCCTGCTACTATCATCATGTGAATCATGTTTCTGACATTTTCTTCACCTGTCAGTCCTGGCAAGTGGTCACACAGAGTTCCCCAGAGCAGCTGAATAAATTAATATCTCATGTGCCTAATTGAGTAGCTGCCTCAGACATCCCCAGTGTCATGCTGCTGGTCATGAACACCTATCAAGGGACTTGGGTGGACACAGATGTGTCCTGCAAGGGCACATGATGTTGGTGCTTTGTCTAAGCTTGCTTTTTTTAATGCTTCAATACCCTTTAAAATTGTCTTCTACCATGTCCTTTTCCAGTGGCCACAAAATAATGTACTGAATTCTACTGCAATCAGGTCTTTACATTGCTTCACCTCCAGTACAAATTCCCTTGCTTCATGTGGAAATATAACACAATTATCTTGAAACACACCAGATTCAAAACATTTCAAGTGTAAGAGACAGGCAGTGAGGGGAATTAGCATAATAGAAGTGTAGGAGAGGAGAAGGTCTAAAACACAGAGGGAAGATAAAATACTAGCTTCACGCTCCTTAATACATAGCTAAAAGAAGGGAGTTGGGAACCTTCCTGTCTTTCCTGCCTTGGTTTAAGGGTGCTGTGTTGCAGGAAAACTAAAATTCTCTGTTTTAAAGTCACTCCTTTGTACCATGACCTCTTCCTGATGACGCTTAATTCTGGTGGGCCTTTTGGGGTTTGCGTTTTTGGTCTTTACAGACAAAGCTCTCTTCCTAATTCTACTTAAATCCTCACAAGCACTGTCATCAGTTTTAGAAATGGGTCTGTATGTAAACTTAAGCCAAAGTGAAGTTGGGGATTTTGATATGGATGGAAAATTCCAGCCTGCATTTAGATTACCTGTCTTAACTGTGAGCTCTGCAACAACCATAGGTACAATCACCTATGCTATCTATTTGGCAGCAGAGCCAAATTATAAACCTCATCTAGTTAACTTTGTGTCCTCTGTTTTTGGCTTCCTGCTGTTCTGCAGGCTGGGTGAGGGGAAGTGGCTGAAAACTGAGGAAGTTTATTGTTGACAATACATTTTGTCTGCTCTCAGGCATGCCTGGGACCAAAGCAGTCCCCAGGCAGCCCCAAATCTGGGCAGAGAAATCTAAGTTTTTAGCCACTCTCCCCTCCCTCCCACAGGAAAAGCCCAGCTCACTGTTTTCAGAGTTAATATATCTTTGGAAGATCCCTTCTGTTGTTAGGGCTGTTGTCTTTCTAGCCAGAAACATTTTCCTTGATTGCTTTGACTGAATCACACCTGAAAATGTATCTTTAAAGCAGAAGAGAATCACAAACTGGCTGCTGTGCCAATTAAAAATTTCATCCTCCCCTGGAATATGGCTGTCTCCCTGGTGCACAGGAAGTGCATTAAAGAAGTAATAAAGACTCATAAAACACATTTAGTGATCTAACATTTAAGAGCAGAGTTCTTGTTCATTACTGTAACTTTCTGCTAAATTACCACCAACAAGATTGCTCATGGGCTCAAAAGGTCAGTGTTATTTTTTGCTGTTGAAATCATGGAGTCTGGGAAACAACTGTGTGTAAATTGCTGATAAACTGGAACAAAGACAGAAGAGAAAAACACTGAACATATAAGAATGCAAGTAAACCAGCAGGAAAGGAGGGGAGGGGATGAGTCTCACGGACAGTTTATTAAAAGAACAAAAGAATAAAATCTGGCACATTTGTTTTCCACGGGTTCAGGAAGCCCGGTTTCAAGCACCTACTATAAATAGTGTTCTAATCCTTCATCAAAGTGGGTTGTAGTCTATACCAAAATGAGTGAATTTTAGCTATAATCTGGGAAGAGGAAGATGTCCCTCCCCTCACAGGAAGAGAAAGATCTTTTGTTCCAATCCTTGCAAAAATTAGGTATTTCAAAGTGTAAGATCTGGAGAGATGAGGGAGAGTCTGGAACATGACGTTTCTATATTGTCAGATTCCTGTCAAGAATATTGTTAGAGAATGGAATTAGCAAACATCTAATTTGGAAATGAATATCTGATTTTGAGAAAGATGGGCTTGAATTTATCACAGGGCTAACTTCAAAATCCTCAAGGAGTTCCCCTCTGAGTGGAAGCTCTATGTGAATTGTATGAACTTTGGAAAAGCATTTGATAGAGATATCATATTAAAAGGAATGGGAGCTTGTTTGAAATTCTGAAAAGGACAATTTTCAGTCATTTAACTCTGTATAAAGGATCTGATTGTAATGTTATCCCAAACAGCTACCACAGAGCCATCCAAGTTAAAACCAAATGCAGAACATAGGAGCCTTGCATTGCCCTTAAGGGGGAAAAAGTAATTGAAAAAAATTATTTCATGCAAAAACCTGCAAATT
Organism: Nicator chloris; assembly: GCA_013400495.1. Classification (NCBI taxonomy): domain Eukaryota; kingdom Metazoa; phylum Chordata; class Aves; order Passeriformes; family Pycnonotidae; genus Nicator; species Nicator chloris. Next base: position 60,213 of record WAAE01016895.1, read on the forward strand.
GTTCCAGGTTAGCTTATTGGATGGCCCCAAGACCCATTATTTTCTAGGTGAAAGCTTTGGTTAGTAGTTTGGCCAGTGGCAAAGTGTTATTAAATGATTCAATACACTGCCCTGGCTCTCAGTTGTGTGGTTTGGGGTTCAATGATATTCAAAGCAACTCAACAAGGACCTTGAAGAGGTTTGTTTTCAGAGCTTGCCCACTGAACTGGACACCAAATGGGTAACTTTTAGGATGGGCACCGAATATTTTTCGGGCAGGTCAAAACCTGCACACAGCAGTCAATACAGTGCTACATTAATCTTTAGTTTCACACTTGACAGCACAAAAGGAACAGCCACATCCACTAACAGTCAACACCTTGCTTTTCTGGGAAGGCATTCATGCTGAGATTGAGGAAATTACAGTAAGGCTGTCTCTCACAGAGGATGAGACCCTTCCCACCATTAGAATTATTGGGGAAATGTGTTAGATCTCTCATACAGGCCCTGTATAAAAGGACTTCCAGTGCAGATTGTGCAGACTGGCCCAAAGACAGGACATTCTCCAGATTAAAATAATTCCCCATTAGTCCCTCACCAAAGCCATTCAACTCACAGCTCCCACTGACCAGAAGGAACTAGACCTGCAGAGTGATTTTGGTGGCAGGAAAGGGAAGGAAAAAGGGAGCATCTGTGGGATCCATGTGCTGCACCTTGATGTGCGAGCACGGTTTTGTGCTAGGAAGTGGCAAAGGGGCTTCAAGCCTTCAGCTGAATTTGCCCAGTGAGTTGATCCATACCCCTGACACCCGGACACAGTCACTCAGGATTTCAGAGGTTTTATACACAGGGACCGTCACTGACACCCAGCCTGGAAACTTCTGCTTGAGAATAACCTGATCTGCTGTAGAATTTATTTCTGAGTAACATACTCTCATTCCACAGTGAGAATACCTGTGATATTACTGAGGATACAGGCTGCTAACCAGAAGTAATATCTCGCTTGAACTGCAGACTCCACTGCAACTGAAATCAGTTGTTTACTGTAAACAAATCTTTTTTTAAAAGTGGGAAGACAACAAAACTTACCACCTTTTAAGGACAACTCATGGAAGAGATGCTGTGAGGCCTCAACGGCACATTTGTGTAGTAAAGGCCAATATCTCTGCCTCACAGCAACATGTGAAATTGGGCAGACAGCTGCAGCTGCACTTGGCAAACAAACAGTAGTAAATAAGCTTGACACTCTAAATGATGGTTATTGAACTGGTGTCTTCATGAACAGCCTAGATGCTGGCAAAAGGGCATGAGGAAGACCAAACAGAAGTTTAATTAACTTAACAGGAAAGGAAAAATCTCCTAGATAAAAGGAAAAGAGCCATTTCTGAGCCAAGTGTTTAAAGGGTTCTCAGACCTTCCCAGGCCAAAGAGTGTCTGTGTGTAATGCTGACTTCCTTCCAGCTCTGTCTGTGCCAGAAATAACTCATCAATGGAGTATATCTTATTAGTGTACCTTTTATCAAAGCCATTCCTGCACAGGAAAGTGATACTTGCTGCTGACGTGCTGCTGGCACATGAGAAGAAGGGAGGTGCATTTATGAAGAGTGTAACGCATTCTGCTGTCCTTCCTGAGCCCATAGAAAGTCTGCGGACTTCCAGTGGCACAAACAAAACTTCCAAACGAGGGACAGCACCTGTGCACCAAGGCAAGAGGGGATCTGCAGGGATTGATTTGCCTCTGCAAGACCTTGGGTCTTTTAAAGGCTCTTTAGCAGTTTGTGTCACTGATACTGTCATCGGTGACATGTCCCCAGGCGCAGCAGAGGGAACCCAGAGTGATGGGAGTGATGCCCCTGGGTGGTCACACACGGTGCTGAAGTGTGGGCAGCCGGGCTGGACACACAGAACAGACTCACCTGGTGCCTCAGGACACAACGCGGAACTTCGCTTGAGCGACCTGCAAGTTGCTGGAATTTGAACTGGTTGGACAGAGATGAGAAGACAGGATGTGTTAGAAACACAAAGGCAGTAGAAAGAAGGGAGGGAAGAGATTGTGGATGACCTACTGGTGGAGATAATTTCCCTGCTGAGCAATAGTTACCATACCAACAATTTCTGAGCAAATTTCCAACAGTAACTGTAGGAAGGTTCTTTGTTTGGCTTTGGGGATTTTTCTGTTTACCAGCTAGACTCCATATGAGACCTTTGGTCCAACCTCACAGTGCAGAGTTCTGTGGGTCCAGAGGAGATGACAGTACGAAATTTATAGCCCAAATATCATTAAGGATGGAATGTAGTCCTTTCCAGGAATGAGTGAGACACTCTTCCCACAGCCAAAGAGAGGGGCTTTTATCTCTTTCCTTCTACACACAGGCACCCCCCTGCCCCCCCAGTGTGCCGCATGCATATAGCCATTTCCTGAAACATTTCAAATTTGTTTTCCTTAGGTTATTTGTGTCTACAGCCACCAGATGGTCTGTGTCAAAGCTGATATGTTCAACATATTATTCCATTATCCTATTAGGTTGAACATGTCCTTCCTCCCATGAGAGCTGTTAAGATATCACCCTTACAGAAAAGAGGCAGCTTTAGTCCCACTCTTACCTCCTTTCTCCTTCTGAGTAACACACTATCCTCAGTGATCCTATAGCACACAGCTAACATTTTAGACTGTCTTGATATTCTCTGTTCATACTTTCAAGAAATGATATCTGGCCATTTAATATCCAGCTCCCTCAATTAACAAGCTGCACACATGTATCAGGTGTGATATAAAAAAAAAAAAAGCAGCTCTGAAGACTTGAAAAAGACAGTGATAATGCTTTCTTCTCTTCACATAAAAATTTCCTATATTGTTTTATAGGACTCTATAATTTGAAAGGATCCTCCATCAAAATATCAGTTATATTTCCAAAACTGCTCTCTTGATCTTAAAAAGTCTTGGAAAACATCTGCAATTCAGGTCAATGACATTTAAACTGAGGAAATGGTCACCTTTGGTTTTTCTGTGCAGGATCCTCATGCCCCTGGGAATGGGAGAGCAGAAATTCCTGGCTGGTTTCCATGACCCCAAGGACTTTCTTTGCTTGAGGAGCCTTCCCAACCCCTGCAGCATCTACAACTAAGACAGCTTGTGTCAACAAAGATTTTTCAAAAGATGCTGCTTCAAGTTGGTAGGGGCAGAAGGCAATGGGAGAAGAGAGAGAGAGGCAGACAAAGCCTCACTGATGGGGATGGAGGCAGCCAGCACACAAAGGAATGAGCCTACGTCAAAGATACACAGGGTCTCCTGTGGGAATTCTTCATCACTAGCAACAACATGAGCACTAGCTCTTGCTTTTCTCCAAGATGCAGCTCTGGGTGAGAAATACCCTGAACAAAGGACCCTTCTTTTTAGATACCAAAAATAAATGTTTTTGGAAAAAAATGCTTACCCCCCCTTTATTTATGTGCCTGGAGATTTTTGCTCTCTGCTCACTCACCCCTTACATCCTCAGTTCCACAATGGGAAGCAGGCACAAGTGTGTCACTCACAGATATGTTGACACAGTTCAGTTCCTCCTGGGCCTGGCATAATGACAGTCACCAGCATCAGCTCAGTTCCAGGAACTGAATAAAATTTGATTTTTTTTAAAGTCTCCATCAAGCCAGGCTGTGTCCTGGGAAGCCTCCTCCTGTGTTAATCAGAAGGAGCAGTGAAGAACACATATCTGCCTACTTACACATCCACACTCCTCACCCTGACTCCACAGAGCATTAGCAGACACTTCAGGCAGAGGTGAAGATGTCTCAGTAGGGTCCATGTAGCTCCTTCAAGAGGCACCAAAATTCATAATTGTCCCAGGAAGAGACAGTGGTCTCAATTACTGTTGCATCCCATTCAGCTACAGAGTTTTTATGGTCTTATAACACACAGGCTGTATGTTCTGCCCAGAGAGGTGAGTGGTGGCAGGTGAAAACTGACCAACATGCACCTAAAACTCAGAAAGGTAATTAATAAATTGATACTAGAGCAAAATGGTAGAGGCTGTTATCAGTGGCTCCTACTGAAAGTGGCTGATGGGTCACCATGTAGATGATGGCAGAGGAGCTCTGAGAGATGTTTCGGCTGAGGAGCCATCCCTGTGAGCAGCAGTGGAACAGTTCCTGAGGGATGGGACAGTTGGGGGATGCCAGAGAGTGTCTTCCATGTGCTGTAACTCAGGCCACATCTCGTATCTCTTCGAATCCACAGGGGTCCCATTTCTCATGCCCTTTCTTGCTGGATTGCTTTTGTCACCATAAATCCAGATGTTCAGGCTTTGGGACAGAAGAAGAATTACACTGAAGGGCTGCTCAGCCTTGCAAAACAACATCCAGTTAGGCTGTGGTCCTGAGGAATTGCAACACAGCAGAGATTCACTGGGACCTTGTATTCAGTGTACAAAAAAAAACCTGTCACATCTGCTGCTCTGTGCTTCCCTGGTCACCTTATGTGCCTAATTTCATGTTGACTATTGCAGGTCTTCAAAGCTTCCTTCTAGCATAGTGTAATTTTCCTCTGCAAGCAAGATCTCTTCAGAAACCAAACCACTGGGAAGCTCTGTATACACAAAAGTGTAGTTTTCACAGTGGAAGCTCTCCCCAAGGACATGAGCAAAATCTGAGTGTAAAGATTCCTCACTTCCTACAGGTACAAAGAATCATGCTCTAGTCATGTTGAATCACAAGATCTTGAATTACCAGTCCTAGAGGAATGCTTACTTACAAAGCTGTGATTTAGCAAAATAACAGAACATAAAGGTAAGAGGAGCAGCAGCATACAAATACTTTCTGTCTCACCACAGTTTCAAAATGTGCCCAGCCCCTGGAGCCACAGATTACTGGACAGAGGCTGGGAGCAGCAATAAGAGCTGCCTGCAGATGATATTCCTAAAGATTGTGCAATTTAACCCAGCTATTATGAAGATGGATGGATGCAGCATGCACACTTATTGCTGCCTGCTCCACACAATGGCTGAAAGTGGGCAGAGGGAGGGAAGACATAGTGCAATTTGCACATAACTAATATGCCTGTGGCTTTTCTTCACCTTTCCATCTCCTTATGCATTAGACAAAATATTCATACCCTAGGAAATAACTCTTCCCAGTCCTGACCTCTGCATCCCCCTTTTTCTTCCTGCCTCTGATTTGCCAGTGATTCAGCTTCCCTCATCCACGTGTACTTGGCCTGTAAATATGTTCTCACTTACTTTCATAAACTCCATCAAAACTTCTAAAATTACTACCATTTTGTCTTCCAGCTGCCTGCTTACAATTCACAGCTTCCATATGGTCTGGATGAACTCAGATACACCATCAGATTGCTGCTTGTTTCTGTTATTCCTATGTCTTATTTCTAGATCTCTTTTTTTTAATGCTGTATTTTATTTTAGCTTGTTTAATGTGTGCAGCTGTTAACAAAGCAAGGGCCAAACTTAACAACAACAACAAAGATATTTAAGGTAATTTCCTTTCTTAAATATAGAAAGCCACCTCATGCCCAGCCTCTCAGGACGACTTACCTTGTTTAACAATGAGCCCTTTGGGTTTATTGAACCTCCACGTCTTGTGCATGCAGGGACATGTTTGCAGTTTAACCAAGGTGAAGAAAAATAGCACTTCTATTAGTTGCCAGGCCAGTGAACAATCACAGCCAGAAAACCTTGTTGCTTCTGACCACAGTTGCTCATCCTTCAGGGGCACCTGCACTGAGTGAAATACCATAACAAAGGATCGATTACGTGACAGCCCAGAAACACAGCAATGTCCTCCTGAGCACAATTCCAGAATGTGGTTTGCAAACATAGAGTGCTGAGGGGACAAAAAACCCCCACAAAGCAAGCAAACAAAGGGGAAGACCCTCCAAAAGCAAAAAGAGGCCTCATAAACATGAAGTGAGAAAGCACCCAAGTCCAAGGCAAAGGGAAGGGCTGCCCCCCAACTTGCTGCTGCTCTCTGGCAAGGCACTGCCCAGTTCAAATAGCCAGAGTGTTTTCTTTCTTCACCCAAACAAATAAGGACCAGGGTTAATAAGCTTAATAATCCCAACATTCAGAGTAATTTAGAGGCACTTTTGCTCTTAAATTGCTTAATTGGTGTTAAAAATCCTTTGTGGTTGCCCCATTCCCCCTTGACTTCTTGGCACCTCCCTGAGGGCCTTAGTCTTGATGCTGAGTCGTGTCCCAGGCTGAAGAAACCTGCCTGAAATAAACCATCAGAGAAGTTCACGGAAGAAGCTGCTTTACAGACCTGAGATTTCTACCCAAAATGGAACAGGAGTTGATTTCCTCTTGTCTCACGCAGGATGGCACATCACAGGTGTCCCCTCCTCAGGAAAGACCACTTGCATGAGTGTCGCAATAGGACACGAAATGGAGAGATGCAGACTCTGTGATGTCTAAAGCAAAAAAAAAGCAAGTTTATTTCTAACCTCGATATTTATAGATTTCTAAAAGTGACTATGGATTGGAGGGTGAAATTGCTACCTCTCAAACCCCACTAGTCAAAACAACAGTCAATCAACTTTCTCCTCCTAGCAAAAAAAAGTCTAAACAAAGAAAAGTAGCAGTTACAAAAACAAAAGTTGTTTACATAAAAACTGTGAAAACTCTGATTCCAAAAATGTAATCTATCCAAAAGCTAAGAAAAACTTTAGAAGAACAGGGCGACACATGAGTGTCCCCCAGTCCAGTCCACCCCCAGCTGAATCCAAAACTGGCACGTCCATCCCTTCTCACTGGGGTATTACACTCCGTGCACCCTGAATTCACACTCACACACAGGCTGAGCCACACTGGGCCTTGCAGATGAACAGCAGTAAATGTATTTGATGGGTCCTTTGCACAGCCATCTGCAGACCAAACAGCTTCCAGTGTCATCTCCAGGCCGGCAAATCCCTTAATCTGAGCAGGGACCAGACGAGCCAGGAACCTGAAACACCACAGACAGCAGAGGGAGCACTCACTGCTCCTGTCCTCAGCTCGAGCATCCTGTCCGAGTCCAACAATGCAAAACAAACGTAAAAATGACCCCCGGTGGCCACGTGGAAAAATGGAGGTACCACTGTGCACATGCTGCACTTGTGGCTGAAATGCTGCTGAGTTATCAGGGCAAGTGAATGCCCAGGTCAGGTGCCTAAGAGGGGCTGTGCTTTGGAGGATGTTTCCCCTGCTGCGCTGCACCAAGCACTGCAATCACAGCACACGTTTAGTCCTGATGCTGGTTTGTCTCTAGGGGGTCACTGGAGATGTGGAGATGGAAGTGAGGTCTGGACTGGAGCCCCCAGTTTGGATCCATCTTTCCTGCAGTGCTGCTGGAATTTCCTGTGAAGGCTCTGTCCCCCCAGATCCCAGCATCTCACCGGTGAAAGTGGAGGCAACACTGAGCTCCCCCATGAAGTGTGGAGACCTCACATGACAGTCCATAGAGATGAAACATTTTGTGAGCTGAATCCCATCAATTTGTGCCTGAAACATTCCTGTAAGTGCCAAGCATTAAGCAGCTAAAAAAAAGAAACCGTCAGGGGTTAAATGTCAAGTTTACACTATTGAAATGCAGGGCAGATGCTTCCTAGTCTGTTTACTGGCATGCTACCAGTGGGTTCTTGTCAGCAGTTCTGTCAATGCAGGCTTTCCAGATGTGTGAGGAAAAACCCCAGTCCCTGGGCTCCAGAAGTCACCTTTCCCCCACCACGTGCTTCCCAAGGTATAGGAACAGCAATTGCCTCTACTCAGCAAACCAAACTTACTCAGATAAAACACAAGCCCTTTAGACAACCCTCTCTGCTCCCCAGCAAGCAAAAGGAAATGCTGTAAATAAGTGGAAAGGCTCAATGCTGCCACTATTTCCTGACTCCCAGCACCAAATGAGAGCACAGGGGTCTGTGATCAAGGAGAATATTCCTGATGAGAAACTATCTGCAGCCTTTTGGAAATTTCTTATCAAAAGAGCCCAGTTTGCACACCCACCTCAGCCTCTGACCTGGTTTCTCCCAATGATGCTATTCTTTCCTCCCTCTGCCCTTCTTGCTGCTTTTTGGCACAAAGAAATATCAGGGAATCAGCTTGATCCTTGGATGCCAGTGCAGAGGGGTATGGCCAGCCTCAGGGCCTCTGCCTGACACACCACAGCACACAGCTTTTCAGGGAGCAGGAGAACATGAGGCAGAGAAGAAACCAGCAAAGAAACAAAAAGGTAAAAATTAAAAAAGTGCAGAACAGATTGACAAGATGAAATGAAAAAAAAAAAAGTGAGAAGGAGAAGAAGAGTGCAACCACTTTCAAAACACAGCACAGGCAGAAGTTGGAGAGCCTAAAGAGAGACAACACATTTGAATTTATTGGAACAATAAATGTTCTTCTATTCATCCGATGATCTCTGCCAGCAGTGCTGCCCTGGTGCCCCCACCCACCCAGGCAGAGTCAGCTTCAATTACCTTGCCTGAGGAACATTCATTACAGGAAGATGCCCTGTGTGTATCAAATTAGTGCCTTTAGAAAGCCCCTTCAGGAAATGTCTGTATGCCCCTTGTTCAGTTAGCAGGGAGGGATGGAGTGGGGATGCCAGCTGAGAAGGGCATTTTATGCAAACACGGGACTGATGGAGTGACAGGGACATGTCCTGCCTGTACCAAATGTTGGTGCAGCCTCTCAATGGCTTTTGTGCACAAGAACCATCACATTTTAGAGTTGAAAAAATTCTAATCTTAGATGGAAAGTACTGGGATGAACAACTGGACCTGGAGGTAGCCACAGGGGACATCCTCTTTTAATGTACATAAGAGACCAAGGTTGATGAGCCTTAGATGCCTTTGGAAGGTGTTTTAACCTCAGAGTTTCGACATGAACTTTTGGCATTGAAACAAGCAACCAAGTCACTTGGAGCAACAACAAAGACAGTACCAGCCCAAAATGTTCCCCCTGTAGCTGGGGTTGGGAAAAGCTGAGATTTCTGTGTGCAATACACAAAGGTCTTAGATGCTGCAAAATCTACCAGTCAGCTATTGGAACAGCCCCTGACACACTGGTGCAAATCTTCAGCATGTTTCCTGAAGTGCTGAACAGAGATCTCAGAGGACATAGCCAGAGACTAATACCTCTTTCAGGGACATGGTGTCTCACAGAAATGTCCCATTCTCCTGCTTTTGTTGCCCCGGGGAAATGGGATGTAACATGCTGCCAACAGCTGCGAGCAAACAAGATTGTCCACACGGCAGCTGTAAGGCAATGGGACTGAGGAGAGATAAATTTCTGTCTCTGACAATAGCTAATGGGCTCCAGGCAGACTGGCAGCTGCAAAGCACCCAGTTCCCTGCTCTGCTTCTGCTGACCAGGCACCTCTGGGACTGTACTCTGAGCTGGTGAAGAAAAGAGGCAGAACAAGTCTGCTTCCATCTATTTTTATACTGCAGATCCATCTGCTTCTCTCCACAGCTGGCAAGGCCTCGAGCTCAGTTTGGATCCTCCCAACAAAAGCCTCTTTATGAGGCATGGGAATCCCCCAGCACTATCAACACCACTTGGATTGGATTGCCCAGGCACGGGCTATTTTGGGCACCACAGGTGGTTTCTCCATCTCACTGAGCACAGGGATGGAGCCAGCAGATGCCTCACCACAACACTGCTCTGCCATTGCACCAGGGGCAAACTGAGCGGTGTGAAGGCTCTGATAAGCCCCTTGGATCTGGAGGGATGGGACACAAAGGGGAGCGTTCAGGCAGTGGGTTTCACAGGTGAGACAGAGCAGAATTTCCATCAGCACCGAGACTGAGAACTGCTTTTGAGACAGAAAAACAGAGCAGGGCTGATCAGAGTGTCTGCCCTGAGCAAAGCACTAACTCACCCCACATCTAGACCCAAGATCTTCCTTCCACAGACACTGTACCCCATAGAACAACTCCTGCTCTGTCTGGGCAAAGCCAAAACCTCCTTTCCTCTCCTCTCTTCTCTCTGTCCAGGCAGTAACCCCTTCCTTTGTGCTGAGGTTCAACACCTGCTTGCTCCTGTTGGAGAGAGCTCCAAGCTCTGGGCTTCCCCACCACACACAAGTAGCAGAAAGCTCTGCCAGCCTCTCCCTTCTCTGTTACCTTTTTGCATGGATGCTGTTTCCTGTGTTTATTTTTCTCGTCTGCTTGGCTGGCCTGAAGGGTCTCACCTGCTGGAAAACTACCATTACTTCTCTATCTGCAACACTGGCCAAGGGTTAGCAAAAGAAAAGAATTTTAGGTCACTTCTAGTTTTCTTGGGATGCCTGACTACCAGGGGAGGCCAAAGGCCACAGATGCTGAGGGAGAGCAGGTTCCTGTGTGTCCTTACCTGGAAGTTGACATCAGCAGATGCATCTTTAGGAAGAACAGGGACACATTTCACAGCGCTGGGATTCATCTGGCATGGAGAGAACACAGCCACCTGGAAAACACTGAATTCATGGCTCTATCCTCAAGGACCTCCCTTTGGAGACTGTGAACGTGTCTGTGCAGCAGACAGAGCACAGCTCTTCCAAGACCTGACTGACACACAGGCTTCAGGGTTCAGTGGCAGCCACATGTCACTGACAGCCCGACCCCAGGATGCTGCCTCGTGCTTTTGACGGGAAGAAGGCATTAAACTCTCCCAGGGAGGATTGTGTGTCCCACACAGTGTTTCCAAATCAAAGGCTGATGGAAAGATCCTCCTGCAAGGGAATCAGAGGCTTCTGTTAGCACAGAGAGCACGTCCTCTTCTCCAGCAACACAGGGAAAAACTACAGGAACACGGTTGCTGCAGTCCTTGAAAGTGCAGGTAGTTCTGAGCCATGGAAAGGCACAGGATCAACTGTGCATCAAGGCATCTGGGATAAACTCCTTGTACATTAGGTCTGGTGTATGGCAGAAAAGGAGGGATCAGCTGCAAACACAGACTTTAGGATGGGAGAGAAATTGCTTGGGAAGCAAGTGCTCAGAGAAAGCAAGCTAGAAGTGTTTCTGATTAAAAGACTTGATTCCTATGCATTAGCTCAATCCATAAGGAATAGGGGATCTTGGGTTTAATTTTGTTGCAGATGGATGCTAGCTGGGTTCGTTCAGCACACTGGAAGGCCTCAGTGCAAGATATTGTTGTGTGTTTCCTCTGGAAGGAAACCAAAATGCTGTTTCTCATGACTTCAGAAAGGACACAGCTGTAGAACAAGCAGCTGAGTCTCAGCTTTACTTGTGGCATTGAGTTACTGATGGTGGGAGAAAAGACTATTTCTGTTTTTCCAATGCAACCTTTAGCATTTTGATCCTTCTGGAATTAGAGGAGGATCTTGAGGAGGGTCTGAGGACTTTTTTGTCTCCACCCTATTCTGTTAGTGCTTTTGGCATGGATATAAAGAAAGGCAGGAAACCCTTGGAATACTGCAGTGCTCCCAAATGGCAGGCACCTCAGAAACGAGGCAGTGAGCTGTCCTTTAAGGTGCTGGGTGCCACGTAGCCCAGCACCCCTGTACTGGTGCTGGGTGCTCTCCTCATGAGACTCTGCCTTTCAATCAGTCACAATCCTTGTGAATTAACTGCAGCTGACCCCCGTAGCCTCTCTGGGATGGGAATGCAAACATTAGCCCTCTTCTCCCCAGTGTCTTTTGGATCTGCAGAATCACTTCACAATCAGGTGTGTTACCAGCACAGAACAGCTTCAAGTCAGCAGCACGATCTTCAGCTGCCTGCAAGGAGCCTTGTGTATCACAGGGCTGGATCAGGAAAGCTGTGATTGCTCACAATCACATTAACAGAGAAGACAGGATGTCAAGGAGTCACTCGGCAAGTCTCAGAGCTGCCATTCCTGTCACCTGTGAAACCAGGCAAATTCTCTGGATGATGGAATGGTTTAATATCACAGGATCCAGTGTGTGTGGCAGGGCTGCTCAAGACATTAACACAGGAAGCAATATTGTTCAATGTCGACTTAACTGCCTGGCAGGTTATACAGTAATGTGGAAGGATGGGAGCCTGCTTGGGCCCGGGACTCAGAGCCCTGCACACAGCATTTCTCCTTGGCAGGACTCTTTTCTAGAGCTCAGAGGTAAAAGCTTCTATGAGCATGGAGCCAAAACAGCCTTCCCCCAGACCCAGCCTTCCCCCATGGGTCAGCATGGCAGAGGTGCTGGGCCCAGCACACCTGTCTGCAGGAGGCTGCAGCATCTGCCACTGCTCAGCCCTTCAGCACCCCCAAACAGGAACTTGGCAAACAAAGCCAACAGAGTGCATTGCTAAGCAGAACATTCTGCAGAGTCCCAACACCAGGACTGCGTGTTATAGGGCACTTGCCAATTCCTGAGTCAACTTTATTTATTATACACCAGAAAGGTCATGACGAATCTCAAAAGATAAAATCTGCGTCTGTCAAGTCACCTTCCTTATTTTCATTGGCCCAGACCCTCATGTTCCACACCAACAATAACAGGACATGGGTTCAGGAGGCACCATGAGTGCAGCTTACCCTGAGATGGCCCAGGCTTGTTTTGCATTCTTCATAGAACTGATCCAGGCTGCTCAATTCTCTTTATTAGGAGGTGGGTTTTTTTCCTGGATGCAATCACCACCCTGCAAAAGAGCCCCACATCCATGGAAATCCCAAAGAACAGGCACAAGCTTTCACAGCCCAGATGATGCCAAATACCCAAATGATGCAGCTGCAAGTTCTCCACCAACGTGAAGGACCCAAAATATGTTTAACTCCCAATTAGAAGAAATATCCTGTTCCAATACCAGCCCAAAAAACATCCCCATGATCTCATCACCAGCTGAGGTGGCAAAAACCCCATGCACATAGATTTCTTCATTGTCATTATGAGCTGTCACCTAGGAAAAGCAAAAGATTGGAGCTGCCTCATGCTCTGTGTAAATCCTTGGCTAAACCTGAGCAATTGCAGCTCCAATGCTGTCAGTGTCCAAGCTAGCAGGTTTAAAGGCTTCCCTGGGATCTGTAGAAGTTGCAGTCACCTCTCTGGATTGCAGCACAACACTCCCAGAAACCACAGTCCCTGCTTTGGAGTTCAGAGTAACACTCTCGGACCACACACTATGGATCTGCACTCCACATAACCTCATCTTTGTACAGCTTACTCTCAACTTGCAGATGGAAAGTTCTTTTCCCACTCCTTGCCTTTCACTTGCTGAAAAATCACCACACTGCTCTCAGACTCAGACTTGGTTTAGATTACTTTCTTTGATGTGTTGCAAGGACTAATTCTCGAAATGAAATTCTGATTTCTTGAAATGAAATTCTGATTTTCTGAGATCTAAACAGCACTTTACTGACACTGCTGCAGTCCCAAAGCAGAGAAATGACTGCATCTTATAGCCAAAACTCCTCCAACAACTCCACCCACTGGGTCATTTCTGAGGAAACACCTCCAGTATCCAGAGATGCCCCTCTTTGTTATCCAGACACTGAAGAGGAGATTGAGAAGTCAGGCAGGAACACAGGTCCACTTACTATTCAGCGAGACTGCAACCTGCAGTGAGTCACATCATCTGACCTGAGGTGCTTATTTTTGGGATCAAAGACGTGGATTCCTCCCAGGATTACTCGGGGCAGGCAAAAGTCTCTCTCCTTCCCATGAATGAGCACATGGAGAATCTTGTTTCTCACGTGGTCACAGTCAGATGCAAGACTGGAGGAATCTTTCCTGTGAAAGTAAATTGTGAGGTCCATTGGGCCTCAGGGGAGGTGCTCAGAGCTTTTTAACTACCTGAAACTTCTTGAAGCACATGCAGACACTTGTGTGTATTATGCTTAGCAGCAAAGTCTTCCTGTTTGGGGGTAAAAGTGACAAGGAAGATTCTGCTGCTTTAAATACTGTGAAAAGCTCTTTAGCCAAAATCATTCTCTCCCATTTGTAGGGAAAACCTGCTAATCCTCCACAGCTCCATCCTACTTCACCACTCAGAAATGTCAGCGGTTCCCCAGTGCTGCAGCAGCTCTTGCCTACAGCAAAAGCCCTGCAGTCTAATTGCTGCAGGCCACTGAGCCAAGGTGTGGATCTCTGAGCAGAGATTTCTGATCCAGCCAATTGTGCTGTTAAGCTGGGAGCTCTCTCTGTTCTTCCAAGTTCTCTTTCTCAGGTACAGCATTGTTCCTGGGCTCCTGCAGACGCCCATTGTTCTGCAGCTCCCGGCCTTTGATGCTGCAGAACAAAACGCACAGTGTTTGTGAAAGGAGGGAAAATCAAAAAGCCTCTCAGTGACACACTTGGCTGAACAGCTCTCAGGGCATTTGGCTGCAGAGCACCAGGTGCCAGCACCCCTCCACAAACTGGGGCCTCCCAGCAGGAGCTCTTGATCTCAGCTGCAAAGTGACCCCAAAGAGGGAATGACCGGTGGTTGATGGCTGTCCTGGTGAACTCCTCATTTCAGAACCCCCCAATTCCAAGGGCTCCTGGACTGAACAGACTGCTGTTAACCTCCTTAGACACACATTCAGTAGCTGCCAGCTGGAAAAAGCTGGTAATTACTCCTGCTTCAGCATTGCTCAGATTTGACAGGAGAAACACCACAGCAGCATCTAGATTTCCTGCCTCCATTTCCAGACTGATTTGGCTGGCAAGAACTGGGCAGAAGTCCGAAAGGGTGATGGTCTGAGGTGCACCAGCAGGGCCACGTGGAAGGAGAGCCAGCAGGGTGGGACGGCCCAGTCACAGCTGGCAAAGCTGTTGCTGTTGCATGGTGCAGTTGTGGACCCTCAGGTGCTGCTGTGGAACACCCCCTTCCTGCCAGGGCAGTGGTTTGGGTGAAAACAGCTCTACTTTGTGTTCTATACACATCTGTGAAGGATTTCTACTGCCACCACGACAGATCCCGGGATGTCAGAGATGGGAGGAGTGTCCAAGTCCATTTGGGTCTGTCACTTCAGTCCATGCTCACCTCTCCTGTGACAGCACAGGCAGCGCCAGGGAGAGAGCTCTCCAGAAGGATCAATCAATGGAGAAAGCAAATAATATAATAAAAAAATACTTGCACATAAGAGCCAGCCAGCTGGGTCTTCCTGGGACAAAGGCATTCACACCCTCTTTTACAAATATATTTTATTATTTTAATGCTTATTAAGAAATGTAACCAAGACAGACTCCGCAGCACCAGCGGCTCCTCACTGCCCAGCAGTCTGATGACTTCACAGATATGAAAACTTCACAGATTCAAAAAAACCTTTGGTCAATGCACTTTAAATACATTTGCATGCACAGATTCTCCCACTCCCTTCCCACCCCCCCAATGGTAACTGACAGAGGGAAAACAACACCTATATCATAAAACATTTAAATTAAAAGAGTAATGGTTTCATACTGACAGCATGTGCAGCAAGGTGTTCATAGTGTCTTGGTTTGCAGACCACAAAGAACCTCTCCACAGGACAGGGCAGGAACACCAGCTCCTGAGACACTGAGGGGAGTGAAGGATGTTCTCAGATCAACAGGTTCCAGTCTTGATTTTAACACATCCTCGTGTGAACAGCCCCAGCAGGCAAGTAAGGTGGGGAGTTACACACAACATTGCCCCAGTCTGGGGATTCTCATCTGTCAGGGTTAGTCACCTCTCATGCAAATGAGGAACTGGTGATTTTTGTTACTCTTTGTGTGTTTTGCCATAAAGACAGCCAGAAGCTCAGAGCTGGAAAGAAAAAACGCTGAAGTGACTCAGTGCAATTTGATGCCCAAAATAATTTGGGAGAGAACTGATTTTAGGCAGCTGAACTTAGCAAACACTACCAGAGAGCATTGCATGCAGGTTTAATGCATTACAGCACCACTGCAGCCTCTTTGTCCTTCCACAGAACTCGGCTGGAAGGATTTGGTTTTAGGTGGGGCCCATGCTCGTGAAGCAGAAGGGGATTTGTTACACCTGGATGTGCTCATGAAATGGGACAATGCATCTGGAAAGGACATCACCCATAGGAACCATGCCTGCCTCAGCCAATACAGACCCTACAAAGTCAACCCTGTGCACACCCCAGCAAGGGCTGATGCTTGCAGTGACCCCAGGAGAGCTGTAAGGCTGTACATCCCTTCCAGAGCCCTTCCTCAGCAAGTCACACCTCGGTCTCAAGCCGGCATCATCTTTACACCCCACAGCACCTCCCAGCACATTCCTGCTCCCCTGAAATCCTCCCAAACACCTACTCTACAAATGCTCCTTCACTACCCAGAATTCCTGTCCATCCTGACCCTCCAGTCTCCCACACCTTAGAGATTTCTCTATATCCACCAGCATCCCCTGAGGCCTCTTCAAAAAATGACCAAAGGTTCAGACTATTCTATGTCACTCCAAGTCCACCTGTACCCTAGCACCAACTGGGACCAGTGAGAAACCCTTCCTGTCTCCAGTATTCCCAGCTGCCCCACCATGCCAAATTGCTTCTTGGTTCAAGAGCTGCAGTTCAAGCTTGCACAGAGCTTTGAAATATCACTGATCCAAAAGGGACTCTTCAGGATACAGCTGTAAGTGCATTTATTTGCACACACAAAAAAGCAGTGCCCTGTTGAGGAGAGAGCCCCAAGAACTCTTGGCAAAATTACTCCTGGCAACTGATCAAACTTTGCTTTCTCCAAAACTCTTATAAAGCAAATAAACTCTGGAGCCTAAGAGTCTTCAGGGAATGGTGAAATTCATGGAATGCCCTCATGCCAAATTAAGCACATCTCTCTGTGCATTTTTGGACATTTTTAGCAAGAAGGTCTTATTCAATGAAATTAGTCTCTACTGACCCCAGCTCCTGCTCTCTGGACCCACTGCACCTGGGATTCCCAAGAAGGTCTTCTCCAGCCTCTCCTGGTAGTCACCTCATTGTTCCCTTTGTCTTGGCACCATCTTTGTTTGTCCAGAACAGCTGGATCAGCTAAACATTCTCCAGCTGGAAGAAAAATGGGGATATGAGTGGTCCTAGGAAGTTTGGAAGGCAGGTACTTGTCTCAAGAGTAGAGAGCTGCCAGGAGAAGGAAAGAGCACACTTCATTGATGGGACCTATTGCTTCATTTTTTTTAAGGAAAACAAACCCAAAAGCAGGAAGGCCTGAAATTATGATCCCTAGGAAACGAGAAATATGAAGTCCAAAATTCTGTTCAAAAAGCTCCTGCTCTCCCCAACAACTGCTTCAGAAGCATCCTCTGAAGGTCAGACTCAGCCACGTTTGCCAGGAGGCCTCAGCATGTGTTGCAGCTGCCATCCCTTCCTTCCTGTGACTGCAGACAGCTCCACAAACCACACTCTCCGTGCCCTGCCCTTCCTGCTGCACACAGCCCCCCCCTTCACACACCCTTTTCACTTCAGGTCTGGACCACTAATATTGAAAGGGACTGGATACGCTTGGGGGCAGCTCAAGCAGCAGCACAAAAGCCAAATTGAAGAGATCTGGAAAGTCAGTAAGCTCATGTGGTGATCTGGTTGGGCAGGAAAGTTTTCCAGAGCAATCTGGAAAGCAAAACAATCCTAAGTTTGTCCATCAACACTGATCAACTTGATTCTTGGGGCAACCAAGCAAGAAACTGCCTAAGTGTGGAGATGCTCAGGAAACAACAGAAAGCAACCAGTCCACACCAACTGTTGGAAGTCTGATCCAATGAGGTGCAAACCATCCCGTTACAATGGCAGCTACAGCTCAACAGGCAACACTTCTGCACTGTGTGTTCCAGCACATGAGCAATGCTGGTATTTTCCCACACTTCCTTCCCTGCTCTGGGTCTTAGTGGACCTAATTGTTACCGACATGAGTGCCGGATGTAATCTTGTGTTATTCTTAGAAACGTTTCAGCTCCCAGCTGAGGCCTGAAGAGAACAGCCCCCCATTTTCCTGAGATCCTCTGCCACTGTTACAGGAGGTCAGAGAAGCCATCACACAAATAACCTACAGGAATATTCCATCAAGAAGGATCGAGAGGAACGAGCTCCCGAGTCACCCTACAGAGGAACTACCTATGATGTCAGTCCCAGGGAAATGGCTCAGTGTTCCCTAATGGTGCTGGAGTGATAATCCTCTCCTCTGACGTCAGGCTACGGGGGAAGAGCCCTGCCAAGAAAGCAGCAGTTCAATTAAACCACTAAGTCTATTGTTTTACAAACTGGCCTGTCCTTCTGCTAAGGACTGTGGTGGCAGCCACCTCTTTTTATCCACCTCACAGCAAGCTTTGTGCTAGCCCGGAGCAGCTACATACTCAAACACATTCAGCATCACAAACTTCTCCCCACATGTGTGTAGGGAAACTGGCAAAAAGAAAATTCTCCTCAAAACAAAACTGCTTTTTCATTTTAATAGTTCACAATATATAAAATAAACATGGAATAAGAACATGCAAACCTAACCTGCTCTTCCTCAAGTATGAAAATCCAGTTTCCCTTGGCTTCTGAAATGTTAGTGGACGAACACGAGGAGGAACCAGATTGGGGGAGGATATTTCTGATGTTTTCAGCTAGGGAATCAGCTTCAGATCCCTGGAATTACCAGACTTTTTGTTTCCCAGTAGGACCACTACTGCCTGTCTCTCCAGAAGGCTGGTAGTACTGGACATGGATTATTTGTCTAACGACAAAACTCAGACAATCTTCAGATAGAATTCAAGCTGATGTGGTTTTCTGCTGTCCTTGAGCTGCCAGACTTCCTGTGACACACAAAATTACCAAACTGCAGTGAAAAACCTCTGCAACAAACCACAGCAGTGTGTACACTTGCTGGAGCACAAATTTGCCTGTTCTTTTCTACAGAAAGTAGAAACTGCAGTTTCTACGCTGAGTTCGAATAGTACTGACACCTTTCAGCTTCTCAGAGCAGGAGCATCTTCTAAGCAGACAGGGCCAGCTCTGTTGGCCTCTGCACCACAGGGACACATCAGGCTTCACAGGAAAAAACTGAAATCACTGGAGAAAAGCTTTTTAAATAGAGCTCATTGGAATTCCAAAATTCGGTCAAGGTATGTGTATGGGTTGCTCTCTATCCCAAGAAAGAAGAAAGAGGTCACTCAGCCTGTTGAGTGAGGATGAAGATGACTGAAATATGGAATATTACCTCCCTTCACACACATCTGGGGCCATGGAAAGGATTTGCATTCTAGGAGCTCAGGAGGAAAAGCACAGAGACAGGGAGAAAGCAGAAAGTGCCACCAGCCTGCAAAGAGCTCACACAGCCACAGCCCTTCACAGCCCTGCCCTAAGGACACAGCCCACAGCCTGGCCTGCAGCACCACGTCCTGCTAACAGCCCTTAGGCCAAGGGAAATGCTTGGCAAGGCTCAGCTTTGGTGATTTGTTGGACAAAGTGGAGCACTGAGAGGTGATATTTGCCACGTGCATCTGGAACACCGAGCACCCAGGGAACGGATATGAGTTCTTGCCCATCTTTTATAACTTAACGTAAAGTAACCTTATCATCACACGGAAAAAGGGCATTTCAGCAACCTGTTGCAATATAAGCTTTAAAAACACAAACTGAAAGACAAAGTGCCATGGTTGAAAGTATCCAGAGTTCCCATCAGGTAAATTCCTTCCTTCTCCAAGCAGCTCCTGGCATCCTTCCTGACAACAGATTTTGCTATCTCCCCTTCTGCTTGTTGCAAGGCCACAGTCCTGAGGCCCTTCACAGTTGCTCTTTGTTATTCAGGGAATACTTCCAGCCATGCTTCTATTTCCATTGGTAAAGACAGCAAAACCAGCCCTCAACCACAGGCACAGTACAGCAACAGTGTCACAAAATCCCTGCATCAGCAGGCTCCCAGGGCTGAACTTGGAATGCCATCCTCGACCTTCCACTGCTCTTGGTGACAGGTCATTGATGGGTAACGTGTCCCTCCTTCCTTAGTCCATTTCAGTGGTCTCTTGGCTTTTCTCCAGTCTGGTATTTAGGATCATCCAATAGTCCTGGATATGGACCCCTTTCTCCACAGCGATCTGAGTACACCACTCTCCCCCCGCCCCCCAACCTCCCTTTCTGCCATGGCAGAGGTCACCAGTGGAAAAAAAATAATTCTACCAGGAAAACTTTGAAAGTCTCATCAGGAAACATCAGCTGCAGCAAAGGCTGCTCTTTCCAGATCTGAGTAAGACACCTGGGCATCAATTAGCTCTTCACTGTGAAGCTCCCTGTTGAGGCACGCATCTGAGAGAATCCCATTTTTGCAGGAATGTGGGAGATGCCCGTTTGTCTCCAAGTCCAGAGCATTCCCATTCTGGTGCCATTCCAAGCCAGCTTTGCATTTGTTGAAGTCCTGCTTTTCGGGATCCCTGTGGATCTCTCCGTTGGTGTACAGCTCCAGCGCGTACTCGCTGATGCGGATGCTGGCGTTCTCCGCGTCCCCGCCGTGGGTGGAAGTCCTGGAGCTGGCTGCTCCCGCCTTGAAGGGCTCCTTGCGGCCCAAGATGTGCTGGCTGATGATTTTCCGGAAGGTGTGTCGGAACTCCCTGATGCGGTAGGCATAAATTAGGGGGTTTACAACCGAGTTAGCGTGAGACAGGATAATGGCCAGGTACATCAGCCAGAGGGGAGCGTGGGCGCAGTTTGGGCAAAAAAGGGTAAAGCAGTTAATAATGTGTAGAGGAAGCCAGCAGACTGCAAACAGCCCAACGATGATGGCCAAAGACTTGGCTGCGTGGACTTCCTTCTGCAGCGTGGAGCGGGAGCGTTCCCCGTGTACCATCTTGTTCTCCATCTGCTTGAGCTGGCGCCGGGCTGCCATGAAGATTTTCAAGTAGATACCAAACATGAGAAGGAGGGGCAGGAGCACACAGGCAAAGAAGTTGTAGTAGACCATGTACTCCATGGTGACCACGGCCTCGAAGAGACACGCCACCATGCTGTTGCTGCAGTTGATGGGAGAGGACCAGTTGGAGCCCAGCTCTTCGATCTGGGCACGCTTGTGCCAGCCCAGCATCGGGGTCAGGCCGATGATGAAGGACAGCACCCAGCAGATGGCAATGATGCCTTTGGCTCGAGAGCCGGTCACCAAGCCATTGTACCTGGAAAGCAGAGGAGATGGCAGCTGTATCAGTGGCATTCAACAAGCTGCTGACACCCACACAACCTCACAATGGCCCCATGTTCCAGAAGACAGTGAGAAAGGCACCTGCTTCATCAGAGGGGCCTTTGCACTGATATGCAGAACCCATGCAGCACACCAAGGACATGGTCTGTCTGCCACCTACTTCCCTCCCCTTTCTTTTCAGCAGTGATTAGTTGACAGAAAAGCAGGGAAATTAATTCAGTTTTCATCTGGTCCTTCACCCCACCAGTCCACTGGGGCATGCACATAGATCGTGCAGCCTGGATAACCAACAGCACTGCTCTGACACTTGTGATGAAGACCACTGCGGGTCTCCTGCCAAGGGCTAAGGCAGTGTCTCCTTCCTGGCAAAGGAGCAGCCTTTGAGCATGGAATTGTTAGGTCTGTCTTGCAGTAGATCTGCAAACCAAAGAGCACAAAAGAACCTGGAGGCACGGTGCCACCAGCCCAGTGTCCACATTCTGGTGTGCTCCAGGGAAATCCTGCTGGCTCAGCTGCAGCAGCCAGGTTGGCATTGCCTGCATGGCACCTCGCTCTGCTCCTCAATGGCACTTCCAGGAAGACCAGCACCACCAACCTTCTTGAAATAACTGAGGCAAGTCAGCAGTTTTCCTCACCAGCCCAGCTAAGTCGACCCCATGTCTTTCTCAGAAAGGAGGAATTAAGCTGAGGACAATTCTCTGCCTACAGGTGTGCCATGGGCTGCACTGCACACACCAAAGGGACCTCAGTGGTGGAAGTATTGGTGCCTGGCTGAAGCCAGTGCCCTTAACAGTAAACTCTCCAAGATCTGTTGAAAGAAACAATAAGCAACATGGTAAGATCTGACAGTGCAGCAGAGACCTCGTTTTGTTCAAAATATCAGCCAGTTTCCAAGGCCTCACAGGTTACTGCGAGTCCTGAGCTGACTCCACCAGTTCTTCCCTCTGAAAATGTAAATTAGGGCGGCAGTTTAACATTTCAATGCAATTTCCTTCCCTGGGTAATGCTCAGCATGGAAAGTAGATGGCCAGATTCCCACATTGTGCAGCGTGGCTCCCACACTGTATCTGACCCCGTGTGTCTGCGATCGGACCGTAGCTCTGGGCTCCCAGTGTTTACCCAGCACTCCTTCTCCCTCTGTCCCCAGAATTCTCTCCAAAAACAAACATTACAAGAAATAATACAACAAGCCACAGAAATCTTTCCATCTCCCAGTGAAATAATTGCTCCCACAGGTTCATGCTCCTGTCCCAATACAAGTTCAAGACAGGTGAGAAGAGTGGCTGCTTTTGCACAGTAAAGAATGGAGATCCTGCACACGCTTTAAATCCCTGACAATGGGCCTCGAAAAAGCAAGAGCCATCAGGCTTGAATTTCCCTTTCTCAGTCGCATTTCAAAACCAGAAAAGAGTGAGTGGATAAGGGAGCCAAACACACAATTCCCAGCACGCAAAACACACCTAAATTGCCCTTCCAGAAATGAGGAAGGAATTCAGCTGATTCTGAGGGAGAAAAAGGTTTTTTCCAGCAATTAGTGGATCCTGCCCAGTGCTTAAAGGATGCAAAGGGCACGGCATGAATGGTAGCAGAGAGCTGCTCCATTCAGACCTCATCAACACATCAAAACAGCATCTGTGCTTTGAAATGTACACTCAGGGAGCAAGAGAGTGGCTGGAGGCCCTTGAAGCTTGGAAAAACAACAAAACAAAACAAACAAAACCAAACAAACAAAACCAAAAAATCAGACCCAAAAAAACCCCCAAAAAAACAACCCCACCAAAAAACACAACAACCACCAAAACCCTGCAGCCCTGGAATTAGCTACATCTTGTCAGAGGAATTTTGAAATTGCGCAGCTGTTATCCCACGACTAGAGATGTCCCTTCCCTTCCACTAAAAATATATTCACTACTGCTCCAGACAAACACCCCCACACACACTTCCCCCTCCCTCTTATCCTCTGGGAATTCCCTTGCAAGAAGCTTGACAAGGCTTCAGAGCAGCACTGAACCCGAGCAGGCTCCCAGCTGCAGGGCACTGTGCTGCAGTGCATGTCCATGACACCTTGCTCAGTGTCCCTGAGGCTCAGGACAGAAAGCTCACAGCACCTTGTGACAGAGCCAACGGCCTCGTGTTGGCCAGGTACCCACTGAGAAGTGTTAATTTGTTTAGGACATCCTTAGTTTCTAGGATCCACATGAGGCACCTCTGACTGACTTGGCTGACGTAGTTATAGTCCAGATGGGCTTTCCTGGACTCTTTCCTCTTATCCACTTGGAGATGTCGTTGAAGACTTTGTGTACATCTTTGTGTACTCTGTCTCAGTACCTTTCCAGGCTCCCAGCAGCCAGGCCAAAGCCACTCTCCATACCTTTAGTGCTGCAGAGCTCTACAGGGCAAGTTCAGGGCTTCCCAGACACATCCCCTATCCTGGGAGCTGCTGGCACCATGCAGGAGACACAACCTGCTGACAGGAGCCGGTCACACCTGCAGCCCACGTTCTGCAGAGCTGGCAGGTGACTTTGCAGCATGTCTGATGTGTCCTGACAGCACTGGATTGTCTGTGCACCAGCAGTTCTGCTTCCTGGAAATAACACTTGCTACACAAACAACCACTTCTGCTTGTGAAATTCCAGACACAAAGGATGTGAGTGCAGAGCACAGGGATGCTCATGGTGGCACTGGGTGTGGGGATAGAGTCACCTGCCTCCTCTAAAAAGCAAAACCAACTTTTGCAAACACATGAAAGTGTGGAAGTTTTCCCCAAAATAGTTTCACCTGCCTTGCTGCTCTCCCAACCACCCAGCTGGCAAAATAACTGCAGGAGAACAGCTGCCCTTGGTGAATGTACAGCTCCTCTGGGCTGCCTAGAGTAACTTGGCAGTGGATGTGCCACTTCTGGGTCCTTGGACTAAGTTCTGTGCCGTGAAGACACAGATTCCTGCACAGAGTCTCTGAGACTGGGTGGAAGACAGAGCTGGTAGTCTGTCCAGAGTGTCTTCAGGAAGAAGTTCAGATCTTTCAATACATTGTGTGATATGTAGCTGGCCTAAGTCACCATCACAGTGTCCAGCCATCCTGCTGCTTGTCTTCCAAACCTTCCTTTGGTGGACAGCACTGCACATCCTCTGTCAGGTGTGGAGCATTTTTCAGACTCCTTTACTGCATCACCCAGAATGCCTGTGCTCAGCTGAGGGCTTTGATCTGAATTCCAGCAGTGCTCAAAGGTGTTCAACAAATCACTACAAAACACTGCTCACCAAACACATCCACTCAACAGCCCACACCTCAGGCAGCTGCAGCCATCAGGGATGGGACCAAGCAGGATATTCAATCCCTTTTACATCTATGTGGAAATGAGAGACCCTGGCCATCCCAGATCACCCAGGAAATCCGTGGCAGGGCAAGAATCAAACTGAGACCTTCACATGTACCAGCTAAACAACCTTTCCCAGTCCAGAACCTTCCTCCTCTCTTGCCAGGTACCAACTGATCCTGGTGCTTGCCCATGCTATGGACACTGGGGAGCTGGGGTCCCACAGGTGCCCAGCATTCTCTCTTCTCTGAACAGCAGAAGCAGGAATGATGGGCAAACAGTTCTGCTTGTGCCATGACCAGCTTGAATGAAACCTTGGTAACAGCAAGTTCTGTGCAGGCCATGAAGGCACTGCTTTCAAAGCTGTGCCCATGTTAAAAGAAGGAGGGGAATTACTCTGTTCTCACATCAGGCTGAACCTGCCCTAAATCTATTTAACATCAGCACATATAGGAAATGCCTGCCATAAAGTCAAAAGGTTTATGGTGAGTAGGGAAAGAAACAAGTCCACCTATGGTTCAAAGTGACAATAAAACATTAAAACCCTGATTCACTGGTTTAGATGCTCACATATGAGCATTTCAGAAGGGAACCCTAGGAAATAAAAGCAACTACTGAAACAGGCTGTTCTCAGCACAAAGGGCCCTTGCACATCCTATACTTTATTGAGGGTTGGTGTTCACCTCCCCTACTCTTCCTAGACTTTGAGAAGCCAGTTCTTCATGTCCTCTGGTAGAAAAACTTCCCAGTGCCACCTCAGAATTGCAGCTTAAATCACCACCACGTGGGATAAATCAGCCCCAAAGCTCCAACCATCAGGGAGCTGCACCTTAATAATGTTTCCCCAGAGCAGCACTGCAGCAGCAGAGGCAGCTGTCAGCAGAGGAAAAGGCCTGCAGCTGGCACTGCATGACCTGCGTGTTTCATGCCTGAATCCAGCACACAGAGCAAGCAGCAACCTCAGTAACCTCAGGAAACTTTTCTGTTTGGCTGCAGGAAGGAAAATTTCCCCTCTATTTCCAGTGTGTTGGAGCTACCTGTCCTTCCCCTGGGAATGTCTTTCCATAAATGCCTGCACAGGAGCACGTGGCTGGGCACGGCGCCCACCCAGCCTTGGCTGGCACCACAGAGCCTGGAAAGCAGCAATTGTTCTTGGCCCAGGGCTCCATCCTGGGGCTCAGACTCACAGCCAGTTTTGTTCAGAGCACCTGGGGGTTTGATATTAGCCAGTGCAGGTTTTCAGGCACCTGCTCTGTGAGAGACTTCATTCTGTCCTGGAGTGAACAATGGCTGGGGCTCCCTTCCCTGGGAGTGCCTTACTGCCACTTGCAGAGTGTTACATTTGTATAAAACCTGGCAGGACTCAGCCAAGTGCTTGAGAACTTGTGGAAAAGTAACCAAATTCTACAAAACGTTTCAATTGCTTGAAAGGCAGAACACATAAGATATTCACAAATTAGTTTTTATCCATTTTAAAATTTCACCTATACATGCCTTTTCTCATTGCAGTTGTTTGGAGAGGGGTCTCTTCCCCACAGAAAAATAATTTGAAAGGTAACTAATAATGTACTGAGGGGTCCAAAACCAAGCAGTATCAGAAAACCCACTCTTCTGCCGTGTTACTACTGACAGTTTATTTCTGTGGGAATACACATCCACATATGCAGCTACCTTCATGAGGACAAATCAGACATAAAACATTTAAAGAGAAACAGAAGAATAAAACAGAGGTTTAGCCCTTTTTGGTGTCGCTAGAGTGAAGGAAGTCTGGTTTATTAATGATTCAGCAAATGAATATTGGTAATACCTGGTGGTACCTTTCATGTCCTGTGTGGAGGAGAAGGGGCCTTCCCAGGTGTTAAAGAATGGGCTGAAAACAGCACAGTGTTAGTGGCAGAACTTTCCTTCAAATTGTTTGACTCATTTTTGAGACAAACAGGTACTAGTAAAAAAAAAAAAAAGTGAGGACATGGGCAATCTAAATAATACCACATTTCCCTCTTCAGATAATCAGCTTTCATTTTCTCAGCATGTCTGAGGCTATAAATCTAATGCTTATTCATCCATAAATTCTAAAGGGGAAACACAACTGACAAGTTCATCACTCCTGCTGTGAAAGGACAAACCAGCAGAGGACAGGGAGGAGGAGGAACCCACGGATCTACCTGTGGGTTTCTGCATCCAATCAGTCCCTCTGTTCCTGGGGCAGGAGAGGGTGTGCTCTGTTTTTTCCAAAACAAGATAGTGAAACCGGTGTCATGCTCAGCACTGATGGAGTCTGGTTTTTTGAAAAGACTCTTTACCTTGGCTGTTCCAGGAAATTACATTTTCAAGACAATATAGTTACAGTGATAGCCCAAAACATGGGCAGAAATCCAGATTTCTAAAATCCCTTTCCTGGCAAGTCAACCTCTAGCAATAAGAGTGCTTAAACTGTCAGCAGACATCCTCAGAGTTAGCTCGTGAGAAATGAAATCAAAACATCAGCCCTTCTCAGAACCATTTCAGAGGCAGCTCCCAAGGGCTACTCAACATGTTTCCTTGTGCCTTTCATCATTATTTTGGTTTATAACCTGAAATCATCTATAGCAGAACTGTAGAAAAGCGGAGACAGTCCAGTTTATAGGTAACTATTACTGACAGTGTTTCCTTACATCTACATCAAAACTAGAGGCTGTAACAGGTGTGACCAATAGGGTTTGGAAACCACCCATTCAAGGCACTGTTACAGCAGCACAAACTTGCTGAGAGGAGGCTTCAGGAAAGACTTGGCTGCACTGGTCCCCATGGAAAGGCAATTTCTGCTCTCCAGGGCTCCCATTCTGCTTTTGAACAGGAGGTTTGTCTTAACTGACATAAGTGACCAAAGTATTCAGAAGAGACAGAACTAAATTGTACAGATCAACACAAATGATTTAAGCTCAAGAAGAGTGAGATGTCCAAAAACTCAAACTCAAGAGCACAAAAATCAGAAATTTGCTCCATTTCTTTCAGCCACATTGGTTCTTCAGGAGACGAAGGCGGTCTCTCCATTCCTGAGAGCGTGCTGCATCCTCCTAAGGACAAGACAGGAAGGAAGGAGATTCCTACAATTCTCCTGCACCAACTGCTCCAGGGCCTTCCTCTCCATCCCTGGAGCTCAGTGAGTGACTCGGAGCATTGTCATTGTCACAGCCCAGGGGCACACACAGCCAGCACAGCAATGTGCTCCTGCAAAACTGAACTGAGCAGCAGCCCCTGTGTGTGTGGCAAAACCTCCTCTGTCCCAGGTCAGCCTCCCTGGTCACACACCTGGCAGCAGCCAGGCTTAGTCATTAAAATGTCCTTTTCTTTCTTTAAACTGCAGGCTTGGGCTGGGACAAGCCTCCACCTTGACCCAACCTACGCTGTGCTTCTGGAGGCAGTGCCTGAGCCAGTCCAGATCTTCCTAAGGCCCATTGCTTGGTAGCCTGCTGCTTCTTCTCCCTTCACATTTAACAGACCCCTGAGAGAAAAACCCACCTCCCTCCCCCCAGCCCTGCTGCTACAGCTTCAGGCAGAACCCCCCTCCTCCCCACGGGGAGGGGGACAAGCTGACCTCACCCCCTGTCTGCCCTCCACCATCCTTCTGGTGCCACTGGCTACAGCTCAGGGCACAGTTTGCCTGAGTATGGAGTGGCAGCTCCCAGGCAGCACCTCTGTGATGCCACGGACACCCACCATAGAGAACAGAGAAGAACAGGAAAAGGAAGCAACCAGAAAATCCACCAGCCAAGGCAGACTTTAGGACCTAGGAAAGCTGCTTTCACAATACACGAGAAAAAGCACCGATCCTCCTTTAACTTTTGCTTCCTTGATCCATCTCCAGACCTGTGGTTTTTAGGGATGCTGAGCCCTCAGCAGCCCAGCCCAGCCCGTGCTTACCTGAGGGGTATTCGGATGGCAATGATTCTGTCGATGGCGATGGCGAGGAGGCTGAAGATGGAACTCTGAGTCAAGACCAGGACAAAGCAGGCAATGAAAAGGCAGCCATAGAAGAAGGCACAGAAGCCAGTGCTGATGGTGATGGCAAAGGGGATTGCCAGCACGCCCACAGCAATGTCAGCAGCAGCCAGGGACACCACAAAATAGTTGGTGACGTTCTGCAAGTTGCTGTTCAGATAGACGGCCCAGCAGACCAGGATGTTGCCCAGGATGGCCAGCACGGCGATGATCAGTTCCAGGATGATGTAGGCTATGTCTGAGAGGAAGTCGTCCTTCCCATGTACTAGCATGGTGAGAACAGCCAGCCCCAAAGCTCAGCGTTCATATCTGCAGAGCACTGAACAGCCAAGACACCTCAAAGCTGCCTGGGGCCCGGGAGGGCTGCTCACACACACTTCTTTCTCCCCAGAGCTGTTCACGGACTTTACAGTAGCTGGTGGCAAGAAAAAAAGCCCAGGGTTTGCCGGCTCCAGCAAAGTGGATTAACCAGGTGCAGAGTAATTCAAAGTGCAGCAGACAAACGGACAGGAGAGCCTCTCTCGTGGACAGACAGTGCTCCCCAGGCCGCAGAGTCCCTCAGGCAGCACAGCACAGCAGCTGTACTGTACAGCAGTGTCACATCAGCTGCGGTGATTTGTTTCCTGTTGACAATCCCCCTTCTAGTCATGGCTTCCTGTCATCTCCATACCTACTAGCAACATCCTCTGGTCCTCTTTTTCACCTTTTCCCACCAGGACTTGGGAAATATTCTCTTCAGCTGAAGCAAACATCAAACTTCTTCACTTGCAGTTTCCTCTAAAAAGAAAAGAAAACACCAACCACATGCACTAAGTAATCAGCTCTATGGAGGAGATGGAGAAAGCAAAATCTCATTAAAGCGGCACATTAAATTGATAACGGATATTAAACAGACCTAGAAGAATACATTATTGGCAAAATTCTCACATTTTGTCTGTCCTGAAAGCTGCAGGGCCAAACCCCAGTTCAGGAAGGCAGCGTTTCCCAGCGGTGATGAGAAACAAGGGACGTTTTGTTTTCGAGGCTACCAACTGAGCTGGCACTTCAGCAGCTGCTCCATAGCCCGCCCTGAAACACGAGAGCCCCACTCATTATGTCCTGGCAAGTGCTGAGGCTGCAGAGAGGAAAGGTGGAGGAGCCTTTCACACACACCTGTCTCCCTCTGGTCACAAACACCGGGTTTGAGCCGTCACGTGCTGCCCAGCCTCACGTGCTTCGCCACCAAACTGCTGCACCACTAGCCTGCTCTGCAAGGACATGAGCCCTCATTCATAGGGGAGCTACACTGCTGGCACGTGTGGTCACCCCTCTGTGGCCACACCTGGCTGGCCCCCCTGTATCCAGGCACTGGAACAAGATGCATGGCAGGGAGAAGTGCTCAAGGTGTCCCCACGGGGACACCTTTGAGGACATCCTGCTAACTGTGCACGCTCTTTGTGAGGGTCCCTGCAGGCTCCTCCTGCAACTCCATTATTTTTGTTCACGTCAATCTGCGTCCTGTAAGCGAACCATTTGTTCATTAGACCTGCACTGGCCAGAGTGTTTGCTGCATCCAGGACAGCATCATCCTTCACCTACAACCAGCCAGAAACACGTCCACCAAAACATCCCTCTCCCAGAAATACAGGCGGGCACGACGCCGGGGCCACGGCTCAGGGCTCCTGCAGTGCCCTGCACACAGCTCTGGGACTAAAGCTGCTGCTGCTTGGGAGCAACCAGTCCTGCAGCTGCATTTCATACCAGCAGATACACCTGCACGCCCTTGCAGGTCACCTCCTACCTCTGCTCCACATATGGGTGCATTTCACCACAGTTTCAGCTAAAAATACAGAAGGGAGAACACAATTCCCTGAGCTTTGTGCCACAGTCAAGAGATAATTGCTTGCTGTCCTCGCCTGTCACTTCCAGAGTGGGTTGCAAACCTTATTTAGCAAGCTTTAGCAATAATATTTTCTCATTAATGTAAGAAACAGCTTGATACATCAGAGGGCTAGGAGAGAGAGGAACACAGCACTAACTGATAAATCACCGAGCTCAGTTTTGGATGCCACGTGAACCTCCAAAACACGAGATTTTACAGCCCCATCCACAGGTGATCTGGCGTGGTCTCACCCATCAGGGTCTGATGCCTTCACAGTTCACTCTGTTTTCAAGACAGAAACCTAATTTCTCAGGATAAAATAAAAGGGTAAAGACAGTGATAATAAAAGAAAATATTATTAACTTGTGATTCACATCTGATCTCAGGAATATAATCTAATTTTAGACCTTTCATTGATTTAGAGCTCTATTGCTAATGCTGCATTTGAAAGGAAAGTGAATGATTCTTGGTGGTTTGGACATGCTTCAAAACCCTTGCTTTTCTCTACCTTCAGCTATCTTGTTTCTGTGTTTTGTTTGGTTTTAGCAGAAGAAATCAACAGGAGAGATCAGTGTGTGATCTAGCTATTAAGAGGAAGATAAAGATCTCCCATTTAATCTGTTTTAAAGAAGAAAAACCCCAAGAAGTCTCTATATTGTCTATGCTCCTACAGCAAAACCTCCAGGTTTTCAGTGACTTCCTGAAGATGGCTTTTACTTTCTTGGATTTCAGGGATGTCAGTGATATGCCCCTGCAAGCATCTGCTGGTCCATTACAAATCCCAACAGGTTTCTTTCAAAGCAGAGATATTGAAACCTCACCCTCCAGCCCAGCTTCCAGGGAAGAGGATTAGAATTAATATAAGATAGAAATATAGAAGATCTGGAGGCAGAGAGAACAGAAGGGGCAGGATGAGAAATAAACAATGCTTTGTGCATGTGTGTGAGCAAGGAGGGAGGAAAAATAAAACAGGAAAAAGCTGGTAGGAGGAAAAAACAACCTAACAAAGGAAGCAGTGGGCAAAACAGGCTCCTAAGAGGAAGGGGGAAGGACACGGCTGTGCCTGGGACTCTGAGGTTGGTGTGAGCCCCTGAGTCCCTCAGCAGGACACAGACAGGCACAGAGTGGGAGCACACACCTCCCACAGGCTCACACCTCCCCAGGCAGGACAAGAGCACATTCAAACTCCAGTGCCAGGCCAAGCTGAGAAAAATGTAACAAATTACTCTGAACTACTTGAGCCAAAAGTACTGCTAAAGCCACTATAATTCCCCCACAAGCTGCTCTGAGGTGGAGTCAGAACTGAAGAAGGCCTGTTTGGGAGGAGCCAGCCTGAGAACTGGGCACCTTCATCTTGATGCTCAGAGGATTTACCCCAAGTCCTGCTGTGTTGCTCTTGCCCATCATGTGCACAGCTCATACACCTCAGTGAAGAGGATCAAAGCAAAACTGCTGAATATTCTTCCCCATTTGGGAGCTCCCTTCAGCAGGATCATGAATCCATAGTGATCCTAGATGCATTTTGTTTAACCTGACTCTCAATGGCTCATCTCAAACTCCTGCAGGACATGAAGGAAAGTTACCATCTTCACTGTGGAGGTTCTGCACATACCAATGGCTCAGCACAAAGCTGAAATTTCCTACACCTCTGCCTGAACCTGGAAAAGCACAGTGCTGGAATCTGAAGTTTATTGACTACATCACACACTGTTTTCTGACACAACAGAGCTTTTAACCTTCTACTTTGGCTGTTTCACAGCCTGATGTTAAATCTGAATTTTTTATCTGTGAATTTGTTTGTCCCTTGCTTCCCATCTCTCCACACAAACAGTGGCCTGATTCTCCATCCCAAGCCCCAGTCATTTATTCTGAAGCAATGGGAATGTTCTGTCCAGAACAGGACAGCATGTCCTTCCACCCTCTGCTCTCAGATGGGCCGGAAAACACCCGGAGTTCTGCAGAGCCAGCACATCTCAGGGGAGAAATGGCTGCAGCTGAGCAGGTGTCCCAGCCACGACAAAACAACATTTTGTCTCTGCTTCAGCGCTGCTGAGTAGCCACTGACAGTAGAAAAACCAATTACTGGCCACACAACCCCAGCCTCACCTGCTGCTGACAGAATGTGCCACAATCTGGGAGGGCTCATCCCCCTCTCCTCGCTCCTCTCAGTGTCAGCTGCTGCAGTGCTCACCTGACACAACAGATCTCCATGTCAGGAGTATTTGCAGCTTGCTTTGGAACAAGAACAAGCTCAGCCTTTCTGCTTATACAGCTAGAAACTCACTGCACAGGGACAAAATGAAATAGAGACCACCCAGAGAAGATGACATAGATCCAGAGGCAAAATGAAATTTATTGTAGAATTGTCTACTTTATGCAAGACCCAAAGGCTCAGCAATCAGGTCTAATAAGAAAAAATTAATTAACAATCTGCTTTACTCACTGGGGAAGTGTATATTTAACATCTCAGGCCCTTGAGGGATCAGCATGGCAAGCTTCTTGAAACTTAAGAAAAATAACCTGTATCACCCAACAGGCTGGACAGCTACAATTAGTATTTCTTCATAAGCCCTTGTTTTATTTTGTTAATTCCTTCTTGATACCCCGGGCTGTGTTCCGGCCTTTCCCCCGTTATTAAATAAAGCTTTTTTGTCATTCACAAACCTGTAAACCTGGTGCTCTGTTCGTTTGTAGTGACTTGGAACACTCTGTTCTCTCTCATATTTCAGTCCCAATGAGAAACTCCTCCTTGAAAATTCAATAAAGCATCTGCACAGCACGTTCCCATGAAGCAGTTCACCAGCAGAGCCCAAGCAAGCTTTAGTTTGGCATCTCCAGTTGACTTTGGACCAAGGTGCTGCCCCTTCTCCCTCCTGAGTGCCAAAAGCATCGAGCTGAGCCCTTGGCCAGTGCTTGGTTCAAAGCACCCACCTCAGACAAGCTCATCTGCTGCTCTTGGCCCCTCCAGGCTGAGTCCACCCTGCTCTGGGAGGCTTTGGCTGCCCAGGCTCCGCCAGAGCAGAGCACCCTCTGTGCCTGCCAGGCTCACAGTGCCTGGGACACTTCAGTTTGACAGCTCCTCTCACGTATTAGCAAAAACTCCAGATGATCAGCAGCCCTTAGGGCACCCAAGCCAGTCTGTGGGCACGTAGGTGACAGACTGCAGCTTCCCCGGGCCCCAGAGGGGTGCAGTGCTGTGTCTGCTCTAGGCTGGGGCAGGAGAGGCAGCAGGCAGCTGAAGGGGCCAGGGGGGCGTTCAGCGAGGCTCATTCCACAGATCACAATCTTGCATCTCCTTTGGACGACATGACCCTTCCCAGGTACCAGCCACATGTAGATTACCTAATTCCCTGAGGGAAAATCCTTGAATTCACACATGGCCCCAAGCAGAAAAATTGGTCCTGCTAAATCATTTGTTTCCTACTTTCCAAAGCCTGGAGGGGGAGATGCCTGTCAGTTTTTACCCTCTCTTTGAAATCCCTTCAGCTCAAAGAGAATCTCCCTATCTGTTAAATCAAAGACTACAAGAAATCTTGTCTCTCCTCACCACTTCAGAGGATCAAGCCACAATAAACGAGCCGATGTGCTCACGGGCAGAACACAAATTTGCAAAACAACCGGGGCTGTAAAACATAACGAAAACAGGTGTCCTTTGGGGAGAACCACAGGGAAGGCAGCAGGAACACTTCTCTGTGTTGCTCAAGGGCTTCCCTTCTGTAGTTGGGTATTTTATGAATCCTTCACGTAGAGCAGCTTCCCCGGGTCCCTGAGTGCTCACACACAGCCGTGGGGAGCATCCCCAGCCCTGCCTCCCATGGAAGGGTGAAGAGCTGTGGCTGGGTGGGGCAGGAAAGAGGAGGAAGGAGGCATCACCCACCTAACCAAGACGTACAATTTCTGATTCCTCTCTTTGCTTTATTATTGGCTGCTGCCTAAATGATCTTTTAGGTCATCTGCTTACAGTAATAGGAGGAAATTAAATATTAATAATAGACTATTTCCCTCTAGACTGCTCCTTGTTAACAAAGGATGCGAGTGAAACAAAGCAGGCAAAATTATCAGCACACCATGGCCTTGGTTTTCAGGTACCTGCAGCACTTGCACTTTCCCTCAGCCCTCCCTGGAGGCCCTGCCTGTGTGGACATCGTTGCAATTGCAGAACACGGGCAGGAGTGGAAATTTTTGTTCTATCAAGGAGCTCCACATGCCAGTCTGACCCTTCCAGGCACCGTTTCAGATTTTATCCAAAATGTCATCTGACCCACTGATGCTCTGACTGCAAAAATGCAAAGCCAAGGATTTTTGGAAGCACAGACTTTGTCTCCTCTTGGGAAGTGAAGTCTGCTGTAATACAAACCCACAGTGGGGTAAGGAGCTTTCTGGATAGGCTTTGCAAGTTCTCCTGAAATAATAAGTAAAATGAGAGCTTCAGCTTTGCTAAATTTGGTGTAATCCCCTCTTACAGGAAAGCCACAGCCCTCCAAGACTTAAAACCTTCCCTTCACGTACTTGTGAAAGGCAGAAGAAATGGCACTTCAGAGACCTGTACTGTGCCTGAACTTTGTCTATCAGTTTAAAAATGGGAAAGAGGGGCAACAATTCTGTTTTACACTCCATCCCTGCTGCAGTCCAGGCCAAGAAGGGAGGCTGTACTCCAGCAACAAGCACGGTGAACCTGGGTGTAAAGTCTGGACTGATTTACCAGAGACACCCAGACTGCTGCATCAGTGACTGCAACCAAAACTGTGACAAAACCACACCCTGCCAGCCTGCCCTGTGCCTCTCTTCTCTGCCTGTTTATGCCCATTAGAAAAAAATTAAAAATCAAAACTGCCCCAAAAGTGAAATCCCACTGGACAACAAGCAAAGGTCATAACACAGATGGGCGGGCTGGCTGACAGGAATGGAACATCCCAAACCAATATTGCAGTTTGCCTCCTACCCTCCAAGTGCTAGAAGTGGATTAATTTTTATTGTGGTAGCGGAAGATTAGAACAGAACACATTTGACCATATTTTTTTCCTAAGTGGCTGTTATAAATCTCTAAAAGCAAAAAAAAAAAACCCTCACAGTAATTATTCCAATTCTAATGGTCACAAAAAGCCAAGGAGGGCACAACTAAGTAAGGATGAATGACCAGCAGTTAAATAAGCCAGATCAAACAAACAGAAGGGAAAACAGCTCCCCTGTGCTCACCAAAGTCTCACTGGGCAGCAGGCATCATGATATATTGCCAAAAGACACCAACACATGTTGGATTTTTGAGCAAATTATTTGTACTGAGGACGGCTGATGTTCATTTATCTATGGTGGCTTTTCTAAAAAAAAAAACAACAAAACAAAACAAAAAAAAAATAGAGCATTTGTATAGGCTTTCATAAGGCAGACAAGTAAAATAGCATAATTAAAACCATGTACCATGACCAGAAACAAGTTACTACTGCCAATATGATCCACAATGTCTCTGAGGAGCCAGTTTTCCTTTCCTGTGTGAGGGAAGAACTCAAACTCTGCCTCCTCACAGCCCTACTAAAACCAGCTGTGTTCACACATGAGAAGCATTTCCTTCAAGGACAAAGTAAGAGAAATGAGGAAACAATATAAAGAAGAGGTGACCCACTGAGGAATACAGGCAAGGGAAGAATTTTCTCTGAAGATATTTATCATATTGCTAATGCATCCATTCTGGTCTATTTTAAAATAATGGAGTAGACTTCTCTCCAGATGTGACTGCCTCTCATTTCTGTAGGAAGTTTCCAGACAGGCAGTTGAGAATTGGGGACATCTGTTAGTTTTCTTGCATTTTTATCCAGTTATTCCCAAACCCTATTTGCCTTTGCTAAGTACAGGTTTTCTCCCTTCCGTGCCCCGTGATCCCTGCTCCTGCTCCCTCCAGCACTGTCCTGCAGGCTGCCTCTTTGCATAAACTCTGATGGTGAAACAACTCAGCCCAGTGCAGGGAGAGTTGTTGCAGCAGGTCAACCAACATCCTTCTACAGCAGAAAGAATGTAACTCTTACTATCTCTCTCCATGTAACCTAAAATGATTCCCCAGCTGTCCTTCCCTGTCCTGATGAAAGCATTGTACAACAATGTACAATGTACATTGTACAACACTGTTCATCCCAAAAGCAGGCAAAAACCACAGTAACAAATTTTCTGTCCCCTGAGTTTGCTTCCAGCAACTTTCCCTCATCCATTTTGTAAAGTGCTCTTTCTGCTAGTGCTCATTGCTCAGTGTCAGCCTCAGCATCCTGCCAGTGCTTCTGTCACAGTCTCAAAGCTATTTAAGACATTTTTGCCACCCTCTGTGGATAAGGAGTTGATGCTCTGATGATGCCCCGAGGCCACATGCCCTCACTTTGTCCTTCCCTCTCCTCTTTGCTTTGACTTGCACCACACTGCTGTCACCCTTGTGGGTGACTTGCATTTCCACTATCACAGCCAGCCACACCGACACTAGAGACACTCAAAGGGACTGGTTTTATCCCCAAGTCCTTGATTATAATCCGATTTATTAAGAACTTGCCATTGTCGCTGCTACTGCTCCCGGAGTGTCAGTGTTCGGCTGGTGCTCCGAGGACTCTCAAGTCCTTTTGTCGCTTCCTCCGGCCCGTGCTGCGGTCAGCGACATCCGCGGCAGCGACAGCCCCGCACCTCTCACGCTTCCTGCTCCCGCGGCGCCGGCCGGAGCGGCTGCTGGGGAAATGACACTTCTCACCAGCGGGTTCTGTCCTTCTGCATCAAACCACCACACTGGAGAATCAGCAGCCATTCATAAATCACTTCAGAAAACATCTCACTGCATTTGCTGGCTGTTCATGAGGTGCTGTTCTGGTCCAGAGGGAGCAGAAAGGAGAGGAGAGCAGCTGTCAGGACCCCACCACAGCAGAGATACCTCCACCAGCCTTGGGAAAAGGCCCTTCTGTCCTATGAAAACTAGATATTTTAGACTCTCTGCACAACAAGACATCATAGAAAAGGTCCATCTGTAAAGAAACCTGTGATCATCTCTCAAATGCATGACAACCGTGATCCTCACACCTTGCCAAACAAGGATAAACCAAAAAAGATCCCCAAGGCAAATTCCTTAGGGACTGTGACATTTGACTCCAAACACAAAAGATGTTAGTCAAGCAGAGCTGGATCCCGGGGCGGTGCTCAGAACAGATAACCCCAAGCCTTTAGGATGGTTTCTCCCACGTGGACTGTGTCCATCTCTTGGCTGCTGTAATCACACAGCTGGGCTGAACGGTGGCTACATGGAGGCAAAGGAAGATTTCCCTTTAGGAATGGGGTAGGAAAGTTAACAAGAATCCTAAATGAATCATAATGGTCAAGCAAAGTTTGGATCAACATTTCATAAGACACAGGATGACATAAAAGAAAGTATTTATATTTTTTAGGTGTTCGACAAAGTCAGGTGCCCCAGTTTTAAAAGGTCCACTAAAGAGGACCTGCGTTTTGGGATTATCAGAAACGGTCCCAGATTATCCCTGACTAGGCAGCCACCAGCACAGGTCATTTTTTTTGCCAAAATCCGGGCTGCAGAACATTTTACAAACTTTTTAAACGTCGGTGTGCTTCCCCAAACATGCTCCAGGAGCTGTAATGGTGCTGGTGCCAGCCCAGGTCAGTCTGATGTGATTTTCCACCGTCCCATTGAAGCTGGGCACTGATCTGTGGATTGGACGTATGTGGAAACTGTAATTATTCAAATCAATTTCAATCACGTGCCTCTCTTCTGAAGATTTTAGTAAAAAGCTGCGTACCTCTTAGCTGTCTTTTATCCAGGGGAATGTTTCCTATGGAAAATCCCAGTCTGTGCCCAAGTCTATGGATCTCATACTGAAACCAAAGTTGTTATTATCACAGAATATGATATTGAACCACCTACTTCCCTTAAGTCCTTAAGCTCAACAGCTGATTCATACCAGGATCTGACAATCCTGTTCTGTTGGGGAAAACTCAGTAACCAAAATGATAGGGCTGTTTGTAGAGGACTTTTCCAGTACAAGAAGAGGGATTTGCATAAGAGGCCAATATTAGAGAACAGGCAGAGAGAGCAGAAACAGTTGTGCTGCCCTAGTTAGAAAAAATAAGAGGGTGGAGGGGAAAGGGGAGACAAGATGCAAGAGAACACAATAGTGCAAACCCAAACCAAAACATCCCCCAAAAAAGCAAAGCCAGGAGAAAAACAGAGGAGACTCTGAGGTCTGAATACTAAATGAGGAAACTTCTAACAGGGCAAACTGCAAACCTCACCATTCCCGAAGGGATGCATTAAAAGCTTGCCCCTGGCCCCGCTCAGCAGCGTTCCTGCCCTGCCCGGGGGATGCTCACACGGGACCGCGGCTCGGGCTGGGCTTCCAGAGCTCCCCCAGCCAACCCCCCGGGGCAGCTGCGGGACACAAACACCGGGCACAGGGACACAGGGAATGCCGCACCGCAGCCTGCCGGCAGATAAAACAGCCCCAAGCTGCAAGGACTAGAATGCCGGAGTGCCTTCCCCCCTGGAACCGGGAGCAATCACAAAGGCTAATCAACACACAGACAGGAGCCCAGCATGTCACCCGTCACGTCTCCAAAGCTCCAGGAAAACCCCGCTTTCCTCTCCTTGTATCAGAGAGGGACAGGAAGATTCCCTCATCCCCTGCATGCCTTTCCCTCCCCCTGTCCCCGGCTCAAATCATCCCTGCAAGAAGTTTCCCTCTCTGCTAACTTCTCCATTGTCTCAGATGCATTGTTTGCAAATGTTCCCTAAAAATGCTTTGTAAAGTATTCTTTATTCCTGTTTCAAGTCTTTCCACATCCCTGTGTAACACCTGGACTTTATCTTGTTACCTGTCAGATAGTGATAAACCTACTGCATGCAACCCCAGACCTACCATCTAAGATAAATACAATTCGTCTTGTAGCTGTCATTTCTTTTCAAACCCTGCCTTCCACAGCTGCATTTGTAGTGCTAATAAAATTACTTTATTTGGGTTTGAAATGTGTAACTTTTAAAGAAATAAAGACTTAAAAATCCCCATCAGCAAGAGCCCCAGGACCCAGGCTAAGGAGTGAAAGAGATCACACCTTTACCACTCACATTTACCAAATATCTGCATTTCGTGAAGTGCTTTGAAATACTCTGCTGATTGTCTGTGGGTTGCCCACTGTGGTCAGGATGAAAAACGAGTTAGAGCAAAGGAGGTTTAAGCTGGACATCATATTTCCTGCACATCAGGAAAGTGAGGAGTCTCCACTGCAGGTCTTTAGGAGCAGGAGAAAGATGTCAGGAATGGCAAATCCATAGCTGATCCTGCCTTTGGGCAGAGGTCTGGATTAGATGACCTCCAAGTGCCTCCTAAGGATATTTTCCATAATTGAGAATTGTATGTGCCATCTGTCCATTCTGATCTACAGAGATTTACTGCAGAAAAAAAAAAAAGTGCAATACAACCAATAATTATTCCTGATACAGATGCAACCTTTGTGAAGGGAGAGCATCTTCTGACTACAGAAGGAACTGAAGCCTTCAGAGGTTAAATCACCCTCTGTGCATCTGCCCAGACCCTCCTGCCCTCCCAAGACAGAATGCTGCCAGTTTTTCAGCCCTAACAGTCCAACCCTCAATACTCAACTACAAAAGCATCTCGTTAAGTGGCAGCTTCCTCAGCATTTTTGAAATGAGCAGAGAGGAAAGGAACTGGTGCTATTTTGTTCAAGTAACTTCACCAAGGCTATTCAGGTGCACTGTGCAAAACCTGAAGATGGTCCATGAAGCAACCAAAACTTCTGGTCCTAAATACCAAATATCCTGATAAAAGGGAATAACCCTCCATCGACTTTTGAGGATCTTCTCTGATTCCTTGACACACAGCTCAAGATCTCTTTCCTGGTTTTTTAGAGTCCAACAAAAAAAAGTTTAATAGCCCATCTCCGTTTTCAGATGGAAATCACACAATAAAGAACAACCTTGGGAGTTAATCACAATCCAGATCAAATGAGAAAATGAACAAGCAGAGCCAGAATCTGTCTGAGCTGAAGACAAGGACAAACTTTGCGGGACACCAAGAGAGATGTTGGCACCAGCCTTTGGATGGAGAACACCTCACTCCCAGCTGTGCAGAACTCAGAGACTTTCCCCACACTGTGCCTTGTCCCATCTCATGTGGGCAGAAATGTCAAACCCCAGTGAAGAGCTGAAGCCTAGTGAAAATGGTGGGAAATCTGTGAAACGTTAAACATCCTGTACAGACAAGAAATCATACAGCCATCAGTCAGCCAGGAAGTGGTAAAGGGAGAGGCTTTCCCTTGACATAAGATTGAAAAGCAGCCAGGCTCAAATCCAAGGGGGGACCAGACCCTTCCAAGAGACAGGACTGAAAGGAAGAGTAAAAGAATCCCCCCAAACCTTCTGCAGGGCTGAGCTTTCCCCAGTGGTTCTTAGGAGAACTTAACCACACGGCTCTACATGAAATCCATCACTGAAGATTAAACAAAAAAGATGAAGAGCCTTCAGAAGTTGATTATATTCAAACGCAAGAGCAGCAGCAGCCCTCATGGAAACATCCTATTAAAATACCAACAAAAACAGAAATGCAAACATGGGAGACGTGGCAGAAGCTTTCCAGCTCAGATCTTTAGTGCCTTTTGCACCCACTGAGAGAAGGACAGAGACTAAAAACATCATTATTGGGCCAACATCCCTTGATCTGGTACAGGGTGGTGCTATTTTCTATGTATAAAAATACATAGGGAAAGACAGATTATATACACGTGAAAATTACAAATGTACCACACGGCCACCATGAAAAAGGAGACCTGGTTGGCTTTTTTTTTTTTTCACACCCTGCAATAGGTCATTTTTATTTTATGTACACACATACATGTTTGCAGTTTGTACCCACGTGTTTTCTCTACAAATTCAGAGGTTCACAGCTTTCCTTTTAATTCAGAATTTAATCCCTTTGCCACATTAGACAGGATTTTGTTTCCATAGGTTTTTGTGGTAGGTGATTACGTTTATATTGACTTTTTAAGTGAGATTCAAAAGAAGGTATTTCCTCCACAGACCTAACTCAATTGAAATATTTCTCACATCCTTGCTGGTCACTTTATCTAATCTTTTTCTACCTCACTTGGGCAGCATGCTCCAGGGATGTCCCTAACTTCAGGGGCTGACCATGCTTTCGCTCTCTGTTAGTTTCCCTCGTGCAGAAGAACGAATTTATCAGTTACTCCAGTTCTTGAGTTACATGTGCCTGAGACTTACAAGCCTGATAAGAAACCTGCAAACAAATATATCCAAAGACCCAGTTATCTAATAGTTGGCCATCTGCTTAGGAAAATCATTTTAAGTAGTTACAGCAATTCTATTAACTATTTACCAAGTGAGTCATGTTGTTCTCTTTAAGTTAACCCTTCCTGTCTCTCTGTGGGCTCAGTGCCCCAGGCAGTTTCGAAGAAGGTGCTCAACCATCTTTCCTCCTTTCAGGTTATGGCAAAGCCTGCAGTCCCCCTCGCACTCAAGACCCCCTAAACTCACACTGGCCAGGGCACAAAAGAGCAATAAAGCAACCGTGACTCTTAGACCACACAAACGACCATGCAGAAAATCTCCTCCCCCGAGCATCCCCGGCGAGGGCACCACGCAGCAGCACTGACACAGCGGGATGGGAACGCACCTGCTGCCTCAGGCACTCCGTGAGGGCAGGTGAGCCCAGGGCAGGGCAAAAACCCGCATCCACATCCTGCCGACAGCTCCGGGGACACCCCGCACCTTGCAGCCTGTTTGCCTGTCCTTCGGCTGCCCTCTCCCCCAGCACAGGGGCACGGGCCCCTCGGGGAGTGGCGGCTCCATCGCGGGGTACCAAGGCTGAGCGCTCCCGGCACAGGGAAAGGCACTCTGCTGAGGAACTTTCAGCTGCTCGGCAGAGATAAGGCAGAGTTGGAGCTTTTGGGGGCAAGGAATGGGAAAGGACTGCACAGGTTTTAAGCCATCTATTCAGTCCCTGCCCTTTTCCCTTTAACACGACTGTGAAGTGCATAGAAATCTCCTTTGCAAGCACTACAGAGAAGTTTGCAGGATGAAGGGTGCCCTGTGGAATCATTATTTTATGATTAAGCACAAATATCTGTTGAAGGGGCCGAGGAGGGCTGGGTGCAGGGAGGCAAAGTCCAGCACCTGGTGTTTGAGGGAAGATCCGTGGAGCAAACATCTTGGAGAGCCGGGGGTGCGTCGAGGGACTGACAGCTGGGAATCAGCACGGAGTGAAAAGCACCGGCTCCACGGGGGAAGCACCATCCGAGCCGGGGCAGGAGAAAGCGGTAGCAGAGCAAAATCGCCCCGTCTTGGGGCTGGGCTGCACCGAGAGGGCAGCGGGCGGCCACTTCTCAAATTCGCGGGACGGGCAGGAGAGGGTCGGGGCTGCCACGGACGCCGCGAGGGAAACCGAGCCGCGCACGGCGGCTGCCGGGGCCGGGGACCGCCGCGCTCGGGATGCTCCAGCGGGACGAGCCCCGCAGCCCGCCCCGGCCGGGAGGTCCCGCTCCGCCCCGGGAGCTGCACCCCGGGGCCCCGCCGCCCCTCCCCGCGGGCCCGCCG
>WAAE01016895.1:103223-174018 GCA_013400495.1 Nicator chloris
CGGCGCGGGGCGGGCGCGGCGGCTGCACCGGCTCCGGCACCGGCTCCCGCTCCCGGCGGGATGGGCGCCCGGCAGCCCCGCAGCTTTACCTGGCGGCCGGCGGCGACCCGGCACCGCGCGGCTCGGTGCCAGCACGGGCAGCCCGGAGCAGCATCCCCGCAGCGGCGCTGGAGGAGAGAGGGCACTTACTTGAGAGTCTTCGCTTGTCCTGAGGGACCTGCAAGTGACAGCAGCGGGCTTGACTGGGCTTGATCTGCATACAATGAAAGGAGGAAAGAAAGGAGAGGAGAGGAAAGGAAAGGAGAGGAGAGGGGAAAGGGAAGGGAAAAGGAGAAGGGAGAGGGCAGAGGGGAGGAGAGGAGAGGAGGGCTTTATCACTACATTACTTTAAGCATCTACTTCGTTCCAGGCTGGAAAACCCACCCAGCGAGTCGCAGCCTGCAGCTTTACCACAGGGCTGGGTGGCACCGCGCAGGGGCACACCGGGTCAGGCCGCACACACACAGAAACTTCACTCTCTTCCCAACTGCCACTAGCACCTACGGAAAGGAACCCCTGGGCATTACTACTCTGCAAGGGTTTAGGAGTTCCCTGCAGACATACTGGCTCTCTGACAGCAGTGTCACATTCCCACCGGGTGGGCAGCCGTGGATCCCCCAGCACAGAGCACATTTCCTGCCGGGGGGCTGCGCCTGGCCCCAGCCAGCTCCCGCTCCTCCGAAGGACTTGGGGACAGCCATGACTCATCTCGCAGCAATTCTGAAACACGGAGAGAACCTCTCAAGAATTTGATCTCACTGGCCTTTGTGGATATCTTCTAAGTTTTTTAACTTCTATTTTTCAAGTTTGCCTCTTAGCAAGTAAGGAATCTACGTGTTCCTATTGGGTGGACATTGCAAACAGGAAAA
This sequence comes from Nicator chloris, assembly GCA_013400495.1. Taxonomy (NCBI): domain Eukaryota; kingdom Metazoa; phylum Chordata; class Aves; order Passeriformes; family Pycnonotidae; genus Nicator; species Nicator chloris. The sequence continues at coordinate 104,132 of WAAE01016895.1, forward strand.
ACCACCAGCGTGATTCCACATTTCGCACCAACTCCATGGCAGGTCCCAGCCTGTGGCAGACTGAACCCGGCTCAGTGACAGCCAGCCCAGGCCCATCTTGTGCAGGGACTGTCACAGGCTGGGTGCTTGTGTCCGGCAGTGATGTTCTATTCTAAGATCCCCTGCTCCAGAGGGGCTTTGCTCCTGCCACCTTGGCCAAAAGCATTCCCTTATCACTGACACCCAGCACCGCTCACCCCGCCTTCCCCGGCAGCAGCAGCACCAGCGATGCTTTACATTTCCTCGGTGTTAAGAAGGCAGTAGGAAAGAAGGAGCAGAACTGGCACCAGCCCCGTCAATGCCAACCTCAAAATCTGTGAGCATCTAAGCATTAAAAATCCAGCACCGGCAGCAGCACCCGGCACCTGAGCTGCCCTCCCCTCCACTCTCACCCCAGTCACGAAGGCAGGCTGGTTCATGGGCTGGCTCAGCCACGCAACTGGGAACTACAGAGCACAGTGAAGGCTGCTTCAAACACAATGGGAATCCTCTGGGGAGAAAAGTAATTTTTCCCAGGAAGTTACAGAAAAAGCTGGAGTAATTTACCACACAGTAACATGAAATGATTTTAAGGAACACATACACTGACCAGCCAAGTCAAGAGAAAAAGCAAAAGTGGGAGATGAGAAAATTAGAAGCCTCATCAAAACATGCTGCATAAGTGATAGATTTAGAAATGCCACCTGCCTACATGATGTTTACCAGAGCTTTTAAAAAAAATGCTGACACTAGGAATGACATACTGTTCATGTATTGGCCTCACATCTGCCTTGTACAAGAGGTAGTATTTTCCCACTCCTAGTTGATAGTCCATGAAATTTTACGCCATGCAATTGTTTTTGAACTAGAGGGGCAAGTCAAAACCAGCTGCCTGCCAGGCTCTGCTGCATCTGCCCAGTGTTGTTCCTTTCCAGGACAGTGTTTCCTGTATTGCAGAGGCTTCCTCACTCTTTGGCCCAGATCCTCAAAGCCATCCAAATTAGCCTCTCCCACTGAAATCAATGAAAGCTGGAAATCAAAAGACTTTTAAGGAGCAGAGATGCAGTTTCTAAGTATTATTTTGTTCCTGAATACATTAAACCCAAAGCTGTTGCAGTCAACCCCCTTTGCTGAACTGCCAGACTGGTTTATTCTGACCATCCCATCCTCAGTATATCACCTTACAAGTTTCCCAAGTCACAAATGTTGATCAGCATTCCTTTGAAGGACCCCAGAAATGCATCACTGCGTGTTTATTTTCCCAGTTGCAATTCTTTGATTTTTGCAGCTAACCAATTTTAAGAGTATTTAATGTAGATTACATAGGTTTTGTTTTGAATCTGCAAGTCATAGAAGATCCGAAGCAAATGTCCAAGTACTTTCACAGGCCTGGCTGATAATGACTCCCTGACCCGCTTCTAAAGCTTCTTAGACATTACTTTCCTTCCATAAAAGTGTTCTGATACCAGGAGCACCAAACCACTGTTTCCCTATCTCATTGGCCATTCCAGTTTGAATGGAATATCAGATCCTCATTGTCACCTACTGATTTAACTGTGCAGCTGGGAACTCTGCAGTGATCCAAGATGTTAAAATCAGTATTAACACCTCCCAGAGCAACTGGGCCAGACCCTCCATGTCTTCTGCATGCCCATTTCTCACTTCTGCACAAGCAACTGTTTATAATGAGCAGCTGCTGTTTTATGTCCTATTCAGCAGTTGGATAGGACAACTTCCACTACTATAATGAGATCCGAACAGATCTGTCACCTTTCTTTTAAACTAAAACATGAATTGGTTTTCTATGGTTCTATGTCATTGTCCCTGCCAAGCATCAGACCATAATTCTTGTGTATATTCCATGTGCACTGTCCTTACCTCTGGGTATTTATAGTGATTCCCTCCCTTACCAGTGGCCAATGACAGTAAATTGACAATGAGGAATACAAACAGTTTTTATATCTTTTGGGTCTTGGTGTTTTTTATAATAAATGCAGGGGTGGCAGCAGCAGAGAGTGCAACTTCCCTTGGTCACTCTGGGGAATAAACCAGCATTACAGTGACTGCTGTGCCCAGGCAGTTTGAGAAGGGATGACATGAAGAGACAGGCTGAAACCTCCTGGAAACAAACGAGCTTGCAGCAGCCCCCCCAGCCACGGGAAGGTACTGCCACACGTTCAGAGCTGGCTCTGAGCTGAAAGGAGTCCAGGACTGCAAGGACAGAAGTTAAATTTTCTGATTCTCCCATGCAGATCCAAGGAAGGCTTTCTCATTCCTGGAAAGCAGAGCTGCAGTAACATCCTGTTCATTGTCTCACTGAACAAGCCAAACTCCTGAGTTTCGGGCAGCTGAAGAGTAGTGATAAGCATATTTGCACTCCTCAGGCTTAGCAACTCAGCTCAAGCAGTAAACTCTAGAAAGCCCGTGTAGAACAACCCTTGAAATGCTTCCTTCAAAAAGGTGAGAGCAAAGTAAATAAACCCCTCATGCTGCAGACCTATTGTGAAACTCACCCTTCTCTTTGCTGGCACTGCACGAGCGACACCTTGGGCAGGTCAGGGATACCCCTGGAACACGAAACAGGCTCAGCCACCCTGGGAAGCACAAAATCATACCCAGGTATTGAGGCTTCCATGTGGAGGACTGAAAATTATCAGCTTGCCTAGGACAGAATCTGAAAGAATTAATCTTATTTTAAACAGAAAAATTATTTCTGTCTTTACAAAGAGATTAATGTTTTATCAGTTTTGAGGCTCTTCTCTGTCACGAAAATTTTCTTTCTAACCAGACTATTTAATATGTGCAAAATGACATTTAAGGGATGCACATTTTGCCAAGAACATCAAACTGAGTATTGCATTAGCACACGTGTTCAATGTTGTTAAACAGGACATTTAAAATGGTGTGTTCTGGCTTGTACATATCCCATTCCCACAAATACTGCCTGAATCTCCTCAAAAGCAATGAAAGATACCTGTGTTAGTCTAAAAGAAGGGATGAGGGCACAGTTGCTCGAGGTCCTTTGGATACACCAGCAAATCCTTCAACATTAAAGACAGATACAGATAAATATAAAAATCTGTGTTTGTATACACGTGATTATTTCACTCACATTGGTCAATATAAAATATTTGATAGCATTTTTAAATCAACATTGGGAAAAGCTTGATTGTTCTGAAGAGTGTCTCCTTTAACACAGTTACACATGCAGAATTGTGCTGGCAATGCCCATGGCTAAAATCATAATGGACACTCCCGTGTCAGACTGAAGCCTTTTTGCACAAACTGTTCAATTCCAGCACAGGAGGAGCTCAGCTTTCACCAAAGGCTGAAATCAAGGTAAGGTTTGCCCTCACAGGGAAATGCAAACCATATCCCCAACAGTCTGAATCCAGTCTGGGTCAGGAACGAAGGAAGGATTTTCAATAATTTCATGTCAGGAGCTGACTACTCTTCATAAAAGGCACTGCCCAAACAGACTGTGGCTTTATTTCTCTCAATGCTATTCAGCATGACAGACTATGAGATGGAATTCAATCTAAATTTAAGCACTCTCTGTAAACTATTAATAGAAGAAAAACTGGTAGCATGAATCATCATGTGGGAGCTGCAGAGCAACAGCTAAAATATAACTTACCTTTACACAATAAATGAACTGTTGGATTTGAAAGGCCCAGCAGAAGTCACTTGATTCTTCTTCACTTGAACTATTCTCATTTTATTCTGAGGAGCAATGAGAGGGCAACCCTTATTTAACTGGACAAAATACACATTGTGTATAACCTAGATTTGTCACAACACAAACTGGAGACAAAAAGTAGCTGCTGACCCTGCTCCCCACCACTCCCTGCTAGGGAATAGCATGTGCTGGAAATGTTGGTGCAAAATGACACAACTTGAGAGGTTTATAGAGTTGAGCTCATGTTTTAGCACCCCACTGCAGTGCCAGCTGTACCTCTGGCCAGGAGCAGAATGGCACCAAACCTCCCTCTGACGTTTTGTCTCTGCCCAGACCAAAGTCCAGCTGTGTTTATTTCTCGGAGCAGCCGTTTCAGGGGGGGATTTTTTGCAGCTCCTGAACTGCAAAGCTGATAATGCAAAGCTGTGATTTTGCAGAGACAGCCCTGGCTATGCCCAGTGCAGGCTGTGCCCTGGTGCAGCCCATGGACTCTGAGTGTGGCCCCACGGAGACACAGCCTTAACTCAACACAGTGGCATTTTGGTGCTCTGTGGGATATTTATTTTTGAAAAATATGATATTGTCAACAGCTCAGAGAAATTGTCTCCAGACTGTTATGTCTCCTTCTCAAGTTTCTTTCATTTTTAAGAGCTTAACTTTTAGGCTTCTGGCGTGAGGAAAGAGCCTAAAATGGTTTAAGAAAAGGACATAAACAAGGGAGTGAGCTATGCACAGCACTGGAGAGAAGCACAAATAGTGCCCCACGCTATAGGATCAATTCAGATGTCTAAGAGCAAAAATACTGTGATGAGACACTACTGTGCCCAACCCTATTTCCATAATGAGATTAAGAAGGTTCCAAAGAACTCAAAATCCTGAAGGACAAAGACCATTTAAGAAAAGTCGACATCTTTTTTTTCAAATAGGGCATTTCATACACAGAAATTCAGTTCTACAAAAAGGGTTAAACAATGGTGACACAGAGGAAATAGCAGACAAAGGTTAATAAAAACCTTAACCTGGATTAGAATTGGTGGTACCAGTCCCTCATCTGCTTCTTTAAAAATTCTTAGACAAATTTCTTTTCTGAACAAGGACTTGCATGGGAGAAGTTTCAAATCAACTCTTCTATTAGAAATGAAACGAATAAAATATTGAATTAGACATAAACGCTCTTCTAATCTTGAGCTGCCAGGAACAGAACACTAATTAGTGTTAATTCAAGGTGCTGGGCTGCAGCACCAAGCAGGAATTCACAGAGAAGGTACTGGAGCTTCCTCAATGCCATCACAACATTCCCAGCAAATTCAAAGGAGAATTCACTCAACCTTCAGTATTGAGGATGAAAAAGAAAACCAGCTTGAGAAATGAGAACATCTCAACATGAAATGCTGGGCTCAAGGAAAGACAGTGCTGAAAAAACAACATAGACAAAGCACTGAGTGAGGGAGCTGAGAGGAGCACAGAATTCAGCCCCCTTTTGGTTTAAGTTCTACCAGGAGCTGCTGGCTGTAAATAGCTTCCCAATTAATGAAATTAAGAAAGGAGTTAAATTTCAGTGATAAGGGTCTCCTCTACAATAATTCTGTGTGGTAATAACGCACACCTTCATGAGCCCCTCTGATCTCTGCCCTTTGGAGAACTCTGCAAAAGACATGATTTGATCAAGTCACTTCTGTCGATCAAAGCAATTGTGAAAGCCTTGAGCACAATTTCAGCAGAAGTTCTGATTTGCTAACTTAGTTTCTCCACAGAATTTAACTGCAGAAAAACCATGACTCCAAAATCAGCTTTTGTGATTTAATACAATGGAATATTATATTGCTGCTGCTTCTGAGGTATTAATGTTACTATTCCATATAGCTGCAGCTTTTTGTTACAGTAAGATCTTAAAAATCAATGAAGCAATTTTATTATATTCAACTTAGACACACTTATGGAGGTGCTTTCACATTTTTAACATAATTTTTTGGTGACAGCTTGGAAGGCAATCCATGAAAATACTCTGGTGAGGGAATATTATTTCAGTGGATATGGGGAAGAGAAGTTGCAGCTCTACAGACTGTGCAAACCCTGCAGTTTCAGCAGCCCTCAGATGCCATTGCACGTGGACAAGTCCCTCCCATGGTGCTGCCATGCACTTGCTAGAGCAAAGAAAAACATCTACTTTCTGACATGAGTCTACTACACTACACTTCTGAAACACTTATTAGCAAAAGAAGTATGAAAACTGAAGATCCATGCTTAAAAACAGGATACAAATCCATGTTCTCAAACCACGCACCTCCAGCAGCTCCAGACACTGCAGGAAGGGCTGCAAGGAGTTCTCAGGGAGAATATTTCCCCTCAAGGAAGGAGAAACAAGACACTTTCTTGCAGAATAACACTACTGAGACAAAGACTTTTCTGGATTGCTGAACATTCAGAAAACACCACACAATCTCAAAAAAACCCCAAAAACACAAGGTAGAAATAAAGTACCTCTACCAGCCAGTGCCTTTCAGAACAATATTTACAATAATTAGGAGCTCAATCCAAACCTCTGGATCCAATTTATTCCAGAGCACTTGAAATTAAAGCTCCAAAGCAGCATTTGAAAACAGTTACCATCCAGGATGATTTGAGACCTGGATGGTAAAACCAGTTTTAAGGTGTTCTAAGCTTTATTTTCACCTGGAAAATTTACGTCTAGGCTTCTGCTTTACAGAGTCTGAACTGTTCCAGAGATTGGGTCCCCAACCTCTCTCCAGCCCAACTCCTTTAGAGACAGAAAGGGAGTGAGCACAGAGTTGCCTTACTTGGGTTGGGCTAAGGAACATTTAAGTAATTCTAATGCTGCAATGTATTACAGAAGTTGCCTAAACTGAACATGTTCTCTGCCATTTCCTTCTCTAGAACAATACAGCCTAAGCAGATGCCTTAAACACGTCCCTCTTATCTGGGGCATTCACTGTCTTATCACTTAAAACCCTTTGGGGGTAGATCCTGTAGAGGCTGCTGGGATCCCAGGAGAGACATGACTTCCAAAATAATCCTGAGGTTATGTGCACACAAGCCCTTGGCACACACTCCTCACTTCCAGCACTGCTTCCTGCAGCACTGCTGAGAAAACAGTGCCAGAAGCAGCGTGGGAACAGCCCCTTCTGCAGGCCTTCCCCCAAGAAAACAAACACACATTCTGCTATTTGCAACCTTTATTTCATGAATAATTAAGAAGAAAACGTGGCAACATTGGCAAATTGAAGGCATACATACTAAATACTCATACAGGATACATTATGGAGAAAGTAAATGCCCAGGTCTTTAGTGGTCCTTGCAAACTGAAAGCATATTGGGTCCTCCAAAAGGTTTAGCTTAACATAGGCTTGCTGACTCAAGTTCCAATCATCACCAACTTGTGTCTTTCAAACCAGAAACAGGGTGAAATACAATTGGAATCCTCATTCAAATTTTCCTCAAACCTGTATTTCTCAGCTCTAACCAGAAGCAAACCAAACTTTTTTTTCCCTCTTGCCATTAAATATATACACTAATACACCAGCCTAAGTATTCAAGACACAAGCACTTGTTGAAACACGTTCCATGTGACCCAGAACCTGCAGGAGTGCATATCTGTACACACACATTTACACGTGTGCATGTGGGTACAGCTGGACATTGCTGCAAAGCCTCCCTCTATGTAAGATGTGTGTAAACTGTCCAAAAGGGTTCTGGAAAAAAACCAAAGTACTTGCACTTGTCTAGAAGAATTTCTAATCCCAAACACAGACTGACATACAACAGCTGTGTTTCAGGGAAGAGTAAAACCAATACAAATCAGACAAGCTGGAAGGATGAGAAGAGCTTTTAGAATCACTGGGTTTTGTATCATCTTAAAAGGCCACGGAAAGTGAGCTTTAAATTAGCTGTTTAGGTGATATCATTCCTGGCTGCAGTGTCATCTCAAACAAGGTTAGTCTTTATCCAGTATAGTGCTGTGAAGTCAGACTGAGGCACCAATAAAACTCTGTTCTTTCACCAAGCCCAAAATTCATCCCACTGTTCTGTCAGTTCTGCCTCACACCTGAACTGGCAGCATCCTTGTCCAAGATGTGGAGGGTACCAATTAATGCCCTTCTGGGTTTGATCAGGAGAGTTGTCCAGTATTAAATGGGATCACTGATTTATTTCAGGCACACTGTACAACTCTTGATCATTACTGACCTAAAGTGAACTTACAGTCTGGAGGCAAACTAGTCTATGCCTTGTTTAGTAGTGTTATACTTTCTTCCCATTAGATAATACACAGAAAAAACACATTTCTGTTCAAAAAAACCCTTCAGATACATATAAAAGTGCTACTTATGGACAGAAAAATTAACCTTACAATACACATAAAACCAAAAGTTTCTATCAAACTGAAATGTTGTAAGTTACAAGGATTAATTACTTGAGTATGTTACATGTTTTTGTGCCCTTCTAGCTGAACTGATTCCCAAGTAACCATCCTAATAGAACATATGCAATTATTGGAAACCATTAAAAGCGTCCAGAGAAATTTCAACAATGGAACAACAAAAAACAAAACAAAACCAAACCACGCAAAAAAAAAACCCCACACCAAAAATCCCGCCCCACACACACACACAAAAGAAAAAAAAAAGAAAAAAAAAGTAAAGAAGAGCCCCTTTTCTCCCCAATTGTTGAAAGTTTAGAATCAAAAATGGACTATTCCATTATTGCAAGTGCTGTCCACAGTCAGAAGAGGTCAGTTCATGAGCTGTGGAAGCAGGCCTGCCAATGGCTCCTGTGCAGCAGGAAATGTCTGCTGGGCTCCCTCACCACCACATAAATACACCAGTTACATGCAATTCAAATAATACATGGATCACTAGGGTGAAAATGCACATCATACATTGCTATGCTGGGGCAGAGCAGGTTCCAGGCCGTGACTTCCCCAAGCAACTTCCTCATATTCTAAAACTATGCAAAATACAAAAGCCTTAGAAAAGTGCAACAAATCTAGCTTTATGACATTTTCCTTTCCATTTCCATAAATACAATCTCATAAAAATATTATTAAACAGAAGCATACTTCCCAGTGGAGAACTAACAGGCCACATTTCAGCTTTCAGTAAATGATTTTTCCCAAACTGAACCCCCCTGAAAATAGGGGATTAAAATGAAACCAGCTTAATTGCATCAGGCTGTTGTAACGTTCTGCCAGAAGTTGAGCCTACTGCTCTGCATCCCCAAGTCCTGCTGGGACTGATGGGAACTTTCTGTGCAACTCTGAGGCAGAGAGTGGCCTTTGGGTAAGGAATATTCCAAGCAAAAGCTAATGTCAGTTGGAAGGAAGTCATCTGGTGTTCATAGGTTTTACTAAAGTTTCATCAGGAGAAAATAATTCTAATATCCCAGAATGAATTAGCTCAAGGAGATCAGGACAGTGGCTTTGTCAAACTGAGTTCAAGGGAGTTGCATCCAAACAACTGGTAAGTGTAGCAAAAACATAAGGAAAAAAAGACTTCTATCAATGAAAAGAAATCAGACCTGTACAAACCTCGACCTTTAAGTTATTTAGCATTAATTATCCACAGCATACTTGCTACATGTTCCAGATGCTGAACATCTTGGGTTAGATAATTATAGAGTGTACTACAAGACTGATTCTGAAGTCAGGGAACACAATAGGAGAACCTTAGATGAAGGAGGGACACAGCAAGCCCCACAGTAATTTCAAACCCATTCAGCCACTCTCCTGTGAAAGCAGAAACACTATTAAAGATATCTTGCTAAATAGGGACAATTAAATGTATGAAGAGATGTCTGTTTTGCCAGTCAACACACACTAACTTGGGAAAGCACAATGGCATGTCCAGCACTCATGGATGATGAGGACACTTTAATAGCACTTCTCACCAAGGAATTTCTCAAACTAGTTAACATTAGCTTAAAGAAAGGAATTGCAGAACTAGAGCTCGGCAGAACGTAAAAATCAAACAGAAACAAATATTTACCAAGTCAAGGGAAGGACCACAAACAAACTGTACAGTTAACTCAGTCCACACATGAGCATGACTGTTTTAAGGTCCTCTTTCTAGACTACCTCAGCATAACTCATAATAGGCAAAAAGTAGCATGAAGGTGTACAACTGGATTCCTTCCTAGAAGAATTTTGCCCCTTAAGAGCTCCTGCTTGGGGCTGTGTTAGCTGCAAGAGGCAAACAAGAAGTGAAGTCACCACAGGAGTGACAGGAACACAGTTTAAAGGTGTAACTGCATCACTTCAGCCTTTGGAAGGAACTGTCACACACCACCTGAACACCAGGAAGTGTCCCCAGACCAGGAACAGGCAGGAAGAAAAACACCCACAAGTTCTCCAAATCCCCATCTTCGCAAATAATCTTGGTTAAAACTAGGCTGGAATAAAAATTGTGCCCTGGGCCCAATCAGTACAGAAATAGATTTGAGTGAAGGTAATCTTCTGGTGATGCAAAAGAACCCAAATGTCTGGAGTGTTGAAACTGAAAAAATAGCTAAGAACTTAACACTGAGATCAGTAACAGAAATGAGTCTCCAATGTCACAGCTACACAATTCACAAGGCAGATCCTCAGCAGCTTAAATTACAGGAGGGGTCCAATTTATTCCCTCATGCACCTAAAACCAGAGCATCACTGCTGCCAGGGACATTAATAGGAATTTACACTAATAAATTAAAGCAGAGTTCATTTAGCTCTGGCAAATTAAGGGCCTTCTAAGACACGATGATGGACTTTACAGAAAAATATTAACAGTGGAAATATTTCATAGAATTGGAGACAAAAAATTATCAGAAACACTGCATGTAACTCTAAGAATATATTTTATGCAAAAGAGACAAAGATCTACCTTTAAATCAGAATATGTCATAATTATATACTATATTCTGGATAAACTATGCACAAGCACAAATTTAAAAGTGAAAATTTCACTCAGTTTTTCAGAGGCATAAAACGTTTTTTGTGAGAGCCAGAGATTTACACTGGAGATACTAAAGTAGTGTTTCTATTTAAACAAGCAGCCAAATCAAACTGGGTTAAACACAACCAACTGAAAAGCAAATCAAGTGTAACACCCCTGGAAGCATTTCCACCCAGAGGATGGCACAGCTGGACCTGCATCAGGATGTCCCACAGCTCCATTCAGTTGCCCACCCTAGAGCTGGCCATGAGTAGCCCTGACATTCTACAGCACAGGCATTTGCAAGGCACATAGTAAAACATAAATGGATGACAACATATTTTCATTACATTCAGAAATATCTTCTGGATTAAAAGGAAAGTAAATCAGCATAAACTTGCACTTCACATGAACAAAAACACCAAGCTGTTTCAGGATTAACTATGAACAGAAACCAAACACAACAGTGTATTTATTCCCCATCCAGAAGGGTTACTGCTATTTTTCCTCTTGAACAACTGAATGTGGTTTGAACCTTCAGAAAAACCCACACTGTAGAGTGCAGCAGGCCATTGTGTTTGCTTTAGATCTTCCATTGCTTCATTCCATCCTCTCTGCACCTGTGCAGCACCTCCAGTAAAGGCTCAGATACATCAGGACACAAAAACCTCTTCAGGAAGCCCAGGCTTCCTGGGCTGGATTCACAGAGTCTTACCAGACAGATCACAACAAGAAGTTTACAGATCTCTGAAGTTCATAACAAGATCCCTTCTATAATTACTGCCAGCTTCTCTCTCTCTTCCTTTCTGAAGACCAGCAGCTTGTGTTTTAGACAGAAAGGATCTGGCAAACGTGATTTCTCCTCTGACAAAAGGTTACACTCTCACAGTTATTGCATTTAAGGTCTCTGACAACATTCCAGGTAAAAGAAGATGACCATTGGACAGAAAAATAATCAGCTCAAAGCTCAAATTACCTCACCACAACATGTAACGAGTGAATGTAGATCAAGAAATGCTATCCTTTTCATTAGAAAAATATTTTTTTTAACTCTAAGGCAATGAATAAGACAATCATAGATAAGGATATCTGTTCAGAGGATAAACAGAAGGGTTTTTAAACACTGATTGGCAAAATCTGGGATTTAATAATAGGAGATAGAAAGCAAGACTGCAGTAATGTGTATTTCCACTAAGACTATTCTCTCTGAAACTAATGAAGTAAAAAAAAATTTAAGAAATATAGAGGAGAGGAAAATGCATTTCAGACTTTTATTAAAATCTATTAATGAAGATCTTTCAGTTGAAACCTCTCTTGCAACAACTGTCTTTAGATTATGCTGGCTTTCCAAATGCACCAATTAATAATCTGAGGGTCTCTACTTCTAGTTCTAAAGAGCTGTAAGAATGTTTGAGACATCACTGCTCTGAAACTTCTCCAAAGCCCCTCAGCACAGGTTAAGTAGTTATTTTGCAAAGTTCCATAATTCTCACAGGCACATATCAGTGTAAATGTGTGTTCTTATGCAATGCTAGAGACATGCTGAATTATTACTCTTCACGTGGGCTATGTTCTTCAGATGATGGGGTTTTGGATTTGGCAATAGTTTTGAGTTAAATCTGTGCTTTTATACCATGAAGAAGTTTCACAGATGCCAAGCACAGTTGCATTCACTGGGTTAACATCTATGACATTCAAACTGTCCTTAACAGTCATAAGAGCACCATAGAACAGATTTATTTTCTTTACAATGGGGTTGCTGCTGAAAGAGCCTGTGCTTATAAATAGCAGCTGTTACAGAACTCACTGCTCAAGTTGGCTTCTGCTTAATATTAATGAGATCTTCGTGGCTGAACTGCTGGGAAGTGTTCAGAAAAGCAAGAGGCAGAAGCAATGACAGAGTCTCCCCTCGATTTGACAAACAAGATTACAACAAACAGCTGGTGACAAATGGAGCCATGAAACTGTTGGGAGCCATTAACATTCCACACCAGGCCCTGAAGTGCCGGGACTATCAACTCAATGATCGCTAAGGCACTTAAACTCTTTTGCCCAAGAGCTGCTAAATGAATTCAGGTACATTTTCAGGAAAAAAAAAAGAAGTTGAGGAGACTAAAGTTTCTCAATTCCTTCCTTGTGACAGTGAGTCATTTCCACGCAATATTTGAGACTACTGGGTGTACACACATGACATCAGTTCCTCCACAGTCCTTCCCAGGGAACATCTCACCTCCTGTCACCCAGATGAGCATGTGCAAGACCAATGAAAAACACACAGAAAACATGGCAAAGCTGGATTTTGACACAAACTACTTCATTATGACATCCTATTGAGAAGATCTTCTCTGCAAAGGAAATGCTGTCCCAGTTCCAAACTTCTCCCACAGATACCCACGACGTGTGCTCGTATTGCTGTAGAGGAAAGCCCGGGGTGGCTGCACGTGCTGCACAGGCAAAGGAGGAAGAGAGCAAAGAACAAGCCAGGCAAGGGGTGATCATTGCTTCATTTCTGTTACACTGGAAGCACAGGGACTTTGCACAGATTCCTTGAAGTGTAGTGTACCCTGAAATCCAGGAGCTGCATGTGCTAGTCTTTACAATCCATAAGATAAAGATGAAAGCCACATCACTGTGACAGAGGTAGGCTTATGATGAAGCTTTAGAATGAAGACTTCTTCTGTGCCAGATTTTTCGAGGTATCAAGAGCACTTTTCCCCTCAATTTGTCATTATGGAATCAAAGCTTGTTTTCCTAGAATATTGTGCACATTTTAAAGGATGGAAAATAGCTGTATAGGCAGTTACTAAGTTACCATTAAGAACTCTACTGTATTGGGCTGCCATATGCTGTGGGTAGAATACTCAAGAGTCTGTGGAATCAGGATGCTACAGAAAGTTCAGAAATATGATGCCATGTTACCCTTTTCCTTCTCAAAGCTTTATCTGTACATTCAGTCTCCTATATGCCAGAGGAAGCATTCATCTCACTCTCCCAGCAAAGAAAGTTTCAGGAAGTCTGACTGGAAAGGCAGCACAGAAGTAGTACAGGCTCTTTAGGCTACATAATTCATCTGAATAGCTTAATAACTTGGGTTATTCCAAGCTCTGTGGCAACAAGTTCTTGCTTTTAAGCAGTTGTTTCCATGCTTAGTAGCTGAAGCAATCTGAGGCAATCCATGACAGTGTCACTGAAGTTTGAGGGGACTCAAATGTTGCCAGTTTTCAGTGAAATGGGGATTAGCATTTCAGTAAGGTTTCCATTTGGTAGCTCATGTATCCCACGGATCTGTCGAATGATTAGGGTTCAGGTTTCAAAGTATTTGTAAATTGCTGTAACATACAGCATGACATTCTGCCAGTCTGGACGCTCGGTTCGCACCATTTCATTGATGTCCTGTCACAGAAAACAGATTGGTCAAAATCAGGAATGAAAACCCTGAGAGCAATGTGGCAGTGTTTTCACACATTCCTGGGAATGGTGAATCTGTCAAGTTTCCACAATTTAAAGCACTGATGAAGAAAGCTCTGTTTTCTTCCATATATCTTGGTATTACTCACAAAGTGTAATGAATAGCGTATCTGTAGATAGTTCTTTTGTTGACTTAAGATTGAAAAGCCTGATGCTGTGCATGCTCAAGCTGTCCCCCACTGAGCACAGCTGGTACAATAGTCAGACTTTAGTGTTCACATAACCCTGGACCAGCCTTGCAAATCAACACAACCTACCCAGGAACTGTGAGCCATGGAATCAAGGCCCAGATATTAATTAAAGTTCAAAATTCCCATCAGGTGAAGCATCAATAAATAATTGACTCCCACCTACCCTCTTCAGCACACGTACAAAGCAAAACAGAGTGATGTAGTTCCTAGTAATTTCTGTTCTGTAAGGCTCTGTTTGAAAGCTTTGGATGCAGGAATCTCCAGAACTCAACACAGAAGTTGTGAGTTCTTTTAGCTGAACATCATCTTCAGAGAATGAAGAACTTCTACTTGCATTCCACTCCTGTTTACATGCAGCAGTTTTCCCACCCTTCTTAACCCTTTGCTCATGTAACATGGATGAGACAAAAATCCACAAACCTACACATCACCCACAGTGTGCAGGTAGGTATGTAAAACAGATGCTAACTTCTTAAGATGGATACAATTTGCACTTCAACTGAATTCCATTAGATTTGCCTGTTTAGAGTATCTGTAATGAAGTACATCACAGAAGGGAAGGGCAGGGCAGACAGCAACCATTTGGTCTAAGGCTGAGTTATGCAAGAATTTCTGCAGTTATTTTCCACGATCTCATTCTTACATCAGCACTTGGTAAGAAACTTCCACATCTCAAATCAGTGCCAAAGTCAGACTACTGAAAGCCCAGGAGTTTCGCTGCCATTGTCAGCAAACACAATGCTGGGGGGGCTGAAAGCACTGATAAGGATCAAGGAAAGTGTTATTTTTAAAAATTCTGTTGTACTGTTAGTTGCTAACTATGGCAGCTTTGTTAGAATTTAGGTTGCAAAAGTATCACTTAAATCTCATTTCTGATAATGGTCATTTCAGCTGAGTTTTTGTGATAAGTCACAAGGGTTTGGGATACTCTCAATTCCACACCTTCAGAAATACTCCTGTTCTAGTAAACACTCTGCTATTGAAAACGAATTCTTCTACTCTAAAATTTGTGTCAGACAACTTTTAAACCATCACTGAAAAAACCTTACAACTATTTGCAATGATGACAAATTAAAAGTCTAAACTTAAGAGGCAAATCTCAGCTCTCTCACTACACTGAAAGGAATGAATTACATTGCTTGATTTGTAGCTCCAGAGTTCAAAAATCCCAAATAATTTAAAAGTAGGTAGAGACAGGACAGATTTAATGAATTCTTGAAAACTGTATTCTCAAACAAATTCATTGCCATTATTAATATTTATTTTCACATTGGGAGAGTTGGTGAACCTTCCTTTCAAAGTTTAACCAGTCTCTATTTCAGTCATTATTTAGTGCAGTAACCTCTAGCTGAGCTCATCTGCTGCTATTTTTAAGTATAAACATCCAAATATTTTAAGACTACAAAATAGAGTAATTTTGATTTTTATAAATGGGTCATAATTCATTCAATATGCATTTAAATCTTACCAGAGTAGATTTGATGCCAACACTTTCAGCTGCCTGAAAAGCCAAAGTGAAATTTCTTCTCTGCATGACATATGAAAACATGTTAGAAAACAAGGAAATACTATTTCTAACATAACAAAATGGTCTTAAGAATGTTCATAATAATGCTACTACTTTAGCTTCAAATGGAGTCTATAATTTGATTACAGTAATTTAAAAGAGTCATAGGAATGAATGTGTTTTAATATCATCCAAAAATTTATAAAAATTTTTATTAATTGCCTGTTCAGAAGATAATGCTGAATATCATTGTCAGTGAAGAACAACTGAGTTATAAAATACTAAAAAAAGATTATTTATTCTCTAAAAAAGCATAAATTAAAAAAAACCTCTTCATGCATTAATGAAATAATCTTTTGTTTTTAGGATCTATTATCATTAATTGTACATCCTGGGCTACCCAGCAGGTAGGAAGTGTGGCAGACCAGAACACACAGAGATGATCTGGAAATCCTAGTAATACTGGGATTTTCAGAACTCAAATTAGTTCATTGGTCTTTATTAACTCATTAACTAAAGCATTGCAGTCCTGGGAAAGGGATTTTTAATGTCTTACCTTGTCCTGGCTGTTCAGTTCTTGATAGGGAATATGGGCTGGGAGGTAAGTGTGGAGAACTGCACAGAAAGCCAGGCCATCATTCCAGCTGCTGCTGAAGTTTGTGATGTCAATATTCTTGAAGAGAAAAAAATAAAAACAATATCAAAATCATAATCTAACAATTATTACATGCTACCAATTCATCAATACTTATTTTTAATACCTTTGAAGAAATTGGCAGAGCAAGGGGACAGCCCAATACCAAAGTTCTGTGGTAAGAACTGCACTACTAACAGAGGAAAACAAAATCATATAGTGATAAGAAAGCCAGTTATATATTAATTTCAGATAATATTAAGTCCTCCTGCAAAAAAAAGTGCAAAATGCGTGCTTGAGTGTGTGTCAAAAGCTGTAAAATGTTGTGCCAGAGAAGGCAATGGACTTGGTGCAACTGTGCACTCCAAGACAGAAAAGCAAATGAGTCTAAGACTCGTACCCCATATCCCTGATCAGACACTGTGCTCCTATCTCTGTTCATGTTCATTCTATTTTCTGCTTCTACTACATTCATATCCAGACAAAATTTCTAAATGACGAGGAAAAGTATTTTTTCTCCTAAACAAACCATTTCTCTATAGAAACTGATGTGAACAAGATCACAAACAAAAGTTACCTTTCATTTGGAAATAAAGATGTTCCAGCAGATTTAGTGCTGACAGCAGCAGAGAATCTTTGGGATTGAAACTGAAATTGAAAACTGCTGTCTTGCACTCTGGTTCTTTTAGTTCCCGTAGGAAACTCAGTGGCACTGGAAAATGCATCTCCTGAGACTGTATAAATTATTGTAGAGTCAGCCCAGTCCAAAAGAGTTATGAACAAGATGCCTCAGTGACCTTTTAAATGACTGTATATTTGGCTGTTGGCAGTCAAACAATGTTAGAGAGGCTAAGTGGATAGCAGTCAGTTTAAACTTTAATTAGGAAACAACCAGTAACAACAATATATCATGTATCTTTTACACTTGCATGGAGAAATATAAATATGCTTTAGTATCTAACTCACTTTCCTGGGCTCAAGCAGAAGCTTACTCAGTTTCCAAAGTTTTCAACTTTGGATTGAGATCCTGCACTCCTGAGACAGCAGGAACTCCAACCTCCAGTCACAGGAGTGCAGGATCTCAGTCACCTGAGCCAACCTTTCAGCTGACAGCAATTCAGCCACCATCATCAGCTGTGCTGGACAAGACACTAAAACTGCTTATTCCTAAGGCAGAAAACTCCACCCAGGGCAGTGTTCTGTGCCAGGCAGCGCAGGGCGCATGGGCTTCAAACCAACAACCACCACAATCTCCTCCGACAGAGGAAAACAACACAACTCTGGGCAGTTTCTAGAAGAATGTGAGGCAGCTCTGGGTTTCCTGCTGAGCTTTAGCACTTTTGCAGTGCAGGGGCCGGGCTCTGGTGGCCGTGTACGTGCTGGGGCTCACGGGGCACACGGAAACGGCGCTGGAGACCCCCGCGGGTGGGAACAGCTCGGACACAGCTTCCTCCAGCCACACGGCTGGGAAAGGGCACAAGCAAAAGGGAAAAAAATGAAGGCAGAAAAAAAAAATAAAAAAAGCTCTTTTCTCCTCAAGAGAGACAGGAAATTGGATATAAATTAATGCCTGGTTAAAACTTTCTCAATGTTACTTCAATTAAGGAAACATATGTAACACATAGTATGAGGTTTAAAGGGGAAAATGTCAGATTGTTAAAGCCAATAAATTTCTACATGTGTCCATTTACAGAAGTCACTTTTTGGCAAGTTCTTTCCTCCTACCCTGTACCCAAAAAGGCCTCAGGCTCACATCTGTGTCACTAAGATGGATCAAGGTAGGGAGAGGGGCTTTTCCTCATTACAGCTGGCTGTAAAAATCACGTGTGAATGATCACATTTGCTTTGCTCTACAATCCACTGAGGGAGAAAAACTCAAACCGGTTTTCACCTCTTGGCTGAAATGTTCTCCCTCTTTCCCTGAGGTGACCAAGGGATGTGGGAAGGGGAGGAGACAAATGTACACTGGCATTGCCATAGTGAAATTACAAGCAGCAAAAGTCATCCTCCCTTAAACATTACAATGCACAAACTACAAACTTCACTTTCACTATTAGGAAATATCCATAGAATGCTGAATTATTAATATAAACACTGGGAGGAAAAAGAGCCATTTAAGGTGCACCTACAAGTTTGGTTGGTTCTCAAACAAAACCAAACTCAGAATACCCTGTTTTTCTAAATCATCTTGTAGGGTCCAGCTTTTATTAAGTCAACAAGCAGAAAACAAACCCATCATCCAAGAATTTTAATGTATCCAGAGAAGCTGAATTAAATACAACGGAAGGAAACTATTAAAAGGGACTGGTTTCTGTTTCCAATTGCTCTAAGCATTATGAATTATTATTACCTCTCAGACTAAAAGTAGTATAATATTGGTCAGACAGTAAAAACAAATCTAGAAATGGGACAGATTGTCATTTAAACTGAAAATTTAATTTTTCATGTAGGGCTTTGAGCACATAACTGGCACATTTAAATACAGCAAATTTTATTTCCTAAATGCTTTTAACTACTTGTGGTTTTTTTGAAAAAGCTTGGTCAGTATAATGAAATCAATCTTGCATTAAGCTCTTATTTCTCAAAGAATTGATGGTAAACAGAACATCAACCTAAAATCTCTGACATAATTTCTTCTTTGTTACTGCTTTTATTAAGTAATTGGCTCTATTAAGAGAATTCTGCTGGAATCTAATCTGGAATTATTCTTCAAGACATTTCAGACCACAAAGTATTAAAGCAACTGAAGGACATACTTTCAGATAAATTGTCACATGAGGAATAAGCTTTTCTGGAGATAAATGAACTAGAAGGGCATTTATCCTCCCTTGTCTACTAGTGACTAATGGGTAGGATGGGAGTGAAGCCACCTCTAGGATTTGGGGTAGATGGTTTTTAAAAAGGCAATTCTAACAAAAGTTAAGCAACAGACCATTGTCATAAAAGGATCTGTGGAAGACATTTTCCAACCAGGAATAAACAACAGAGTTAAAGATTTGTAAGACTTTCTGGAGAGAGAACATAAAAATATCAAGTGAAAAGTAGATGGTAATAGAACAACCTGGTGGATCCACATCCAAGAAGCATTTCAAGCATGACTCCAGCCCCTACTGAACTGGAAACTGCAGAGCAGGAGCAGCCACCACAAAGTGAGGATTCCCTTGAGCTCATATAGAAAAAAAAAAAGACTAAAACCAGTATTCCCCATGAAACTTTCTACACTGCTTAACAGACTGGCCTCTGCATAACGTTAATCTCTATGCAAACCTATGGCTTTTCTAAAATTCACCATTTCAAAGTGGTTTTAACCAGCATACTGCTAATATTAAAATTTTCTATTGCTTTTTGCAATAATTCTAAATTAATAGAGGGTCTTCTAAAGTCAGTGAAAATACTTTTAAAAGAAACAAACCAAGAAACAGATGTTAACTATTATAACGCAGTAATTCCTTACTTTTTTTTATCACCCCAGAAAATTTCCACAGCTAAAAAACACACACATCAAGAAACCCAACTACAGAAAGCATGGTTTCTAACTTGCAGTTACAAATTAGGAACAAAGTAATTTTAATCACTGTTTTAGACCTATCCCCAGCTTCAATCTCCCTGAACTAAGGACATCAGAACTCCAGCAGAGGAGCATCCTGCACAGCAGCTATTTCTCCACCCCTTGTTCTGCACACGGGGGAGAGATTCCCATATCCAAACTTGGTTTGGCTCTCAAAAGAGTCAGGACATGAAGAAAATAAAAACATGTGTCTACCTCTCTGTTGTATTAGTTAATTAAATAAGTGGGTTGAGAAAGCAAAACCATTAATATGATTCTGTGTTACAATATATTAAAGCCTTAAAACAAGATTTGGAGTTTAAGTGTACAGACCTTGGCAGACTTCTTCCCATGGCAGAAAATTACTAGTAAAATGCTTTTAAAAGCTCTCCAAGATACATCCACAAAAGAAAAGAGTATCCATTATAGAAGACTACAAAGGTAACCTACAAAAGAACTGCTATCCACGCTCCATCGAATCAGGATTCACTGATTGTCAAATCATGGAATAAAGCCGTGGCTGCAGGTGACAACATAAAAGACATAAATATTTCTGCAATAGCCTTAGCAGCAGTCTCAGCTACTGCCTCTTCAATCCCAGCTTCTGGAAAGGCAGTAAATGGCAAATACAGACCATCAAAACCCTCAAACACTGACTGGTAATGTTTCTTTCCGTACCAAACACGTTATTTTTCAGTTTGGACACAAAGAAGAACCATAAAAGCAGCAGTCATTCTCACAAAATCCAGTAATAGCCTCAGACATTAATGTACTTAAGAGGTACAGACAGCTTCATCATTTATTCTAAATTTTGCCGTAATTAAGTCGAACAAGTTGACATTTCTCTTGTATCAGAATCCAATCCAAACACAAAAAGGAAGCATGCCCTTCCATAACTCAACAATTTTTGGCTAACACATCAGCTTAAACCAAGGAGAGAAGTGTTTTGGCATCCTGACTACTCTGATGAATCAACCAGACAGCACAGAATGCACACCCTGGAGTCAGTATTTGAACACAGGCTTACATAAGCACAGTCATGTTCTTTTCTTGTGCATTTTTAAAATCAATATAGTACTTTGAATGGAGTATGATCTAGCTAAGTGTGGATAAGTTAAAAAAAAAAAGCAACCTGAACCATTTTTTACTTCTAGTTTTGTTATTCTACACTTACTGCTCAAGCACAAATGAAAGCATTGCTTGATTTCAAGGTGCACTGAGCACAGGATTCAATTTTTGCTAAGACATGTAGCTTTGATCTGTACAGGAGGTAAAACTTGGGTCTTTGCAGCAAAAGTCTTTCCAGAAAGCAGCATTGCATGAAATAGAGGACAGGTACTACAGGGCTACACTAAGTGTATCTGTACCTTGGAAGTGTGTAACGTTTAAAGAAAGTTAAAAAAAAATTAGTCTATTCTTGTTGCTATTTTGTGACAATTGCTTTTTTGGTGTCAGAATTCTGGAAGTGAATTATCTCTCAGAACGCTGACAAAAATGGAAAATAAATTGAAATACTGGTGGAGATAAAAATGGGTAAGGATGTGTGTATCCTGTTTGTTGGTCCTCTTTTAACATGAAACATGCATGCTCACATCCTTTTTGGGACTTTTATTAGCTGTGTACTCAAAATGAAAGTAGCTGTGTTCCAGCCAGGGCAAATGCTCCATAACAGCTGGATGGGATTACTTTATGCTTTGAAGATATCTGGAATTTATGACAGTTTTATGACACTGCACATATTTTACAGGAGCCAGGAGGATTCTCTCCTCTGAAAAATGCAGCACTTGGCTCTGTACTCTGCAGCAGTGTCAGATCCTCAGCAAAGCTAACACATGATGAAATTCCAAGTATTTTGTGTCTGTTGATCTGAAAACTAAAGGTGATTTGCTCCTCTTTTATCTAAATGCTTATCTTGAGAGCAGCTCCCCTCTCTCGTGGCTTAGAGATCTGTTCAGCCCCGAATACAAAGCAGCTCAGTACCTTAGTGTGTGCAATGGTGTCAGGACTGAACAGGCTCTGGGTGGAAGTTAATACAGAACCTGCCTCTGCTGGTCCTGCACTGACCTTCTGCACATCACCATTCTCCAAACCTGAGCTCCAAGGAGAAATCCTGCCTGCCAACAACATTCAGGCAGCATGTTAAAAGCTGCAATAGAGTAAGAGATGAAGTCATTCAGGTTTTTACATCAGCAATTTCTCTTCTTTTCATTGGCTGTATCAACGTGGCATTTTTTACTGAAGTCTTGAAAACACATCTGGAACACAGTTAAATATTAACAACTATATTTAAAGGTGACTATTCATTTAATCTCCTTCAAATTTGCTTGAATAAATCAAGAAAAGTGTACAATGAAGCGGTTTACAGCGTTTTTTAACAGGGTTTATTCCATTATAATGGACTGAAATTAAGAGCTTCACAACACTATCATATTCAAATTATTTAGCATTCACAAAGTTTCAAGCTTCTAAAGCAAAAATATGTACTTAAGACTTTTAATCAAAAGCTTAAAAGCAATTTTCTAGAAGGGATTGGAAAGCAGGAGTTATTTCTCTTCCACTTTACTTGAGCAAACAAAAAACCCACACCAGTTGTACAAGACAATTCTGCAGCACTGTATCCTCCACAAATATCTTGTGAGTCAAGAAAACCTCTCTGAAACAGGACAGACTTTGGTGTGTTTTTTTGAGTTTTCTCTCCTTTAGTACTTTATCCTGCTGTTGTTGATAAGGATAAACCAACTCCACCACACGTGGTGCTTAACAGGTTGACCACTGGCAGCTCACCTATAACCCTCTACACCTTCAACAAAATTTTAGAAATTAAGATTTGTATCTGGTTACTTGTGTGATTACTATTTGTTAGTATTTATTAGCTACTTTCCACTATCCAGTGCAAAACATAACGGCAGAGATGGAAGGCAAAACAATGGCAGGAGCAAACATGTCTGTTAGAAATAGAGCTTTAACTCAACCTGCATGGTTCCATCTTGCCTGTGAAACACCAACAGCTGCAATAATTATCTATAAATACCTTTCATGCATTTATGCATAAAGACAAAATACAGCTGTGAGATATCACCTCCAGGTCAGAGGGAGAAAACAAGAAAAAAAGGTGATTACTGTTGGCAATGGATGAAGAAGGAAACACATCTTGAAAAAAACTAAGTATTGGTAGTTTAATATGAATAGGACAAAATTAAGAAAATAATTGTTCTGAAACAAAAGCCTTCTAATCCTTTCATTTCTTTTGCTTGTTTCCAAATGATGGTTACAATCTTTCAGGTCATTTTAGAACTTGTTACAGACTCAATTTGCAAGTATCTTTCCTTTAGCCTGCTGTATTTACAGCTAATATTGGCCAAATTGGTAATATTGGATAGAAATTGGTGACTGGATAGAAGGTGACCTTCTGCTCTGCCTAGAGGAAAAGGTTGGGATATTTAGGACTCATGTTCTGTGAGGCTCCTGCAGCAGCTCAGAGACAGAGGGGGCTGGGCAGCCAGCATGTACCTGCAGCTCAGAAAGCTTGTGCTGGCTCTCACCCAGGTGCTAAAGCAAACAAAACAACAGTGGTACAGAGGAGAAGAAGTTCTAATGACAGGAAATGCTGGGGAGAAAAGGGAACTGTGGCAGTGTGAGACACCAGGAAGAGCTGGAGGTAAAGAGGGTATCCTGTCCATGCTTGGATGACAGGGAAGGAAGAAGAGCTGAGAACCTTCAGTAAGACTGAATGAGGAAGGGAGGTGTTCATTACCCTGATGCTTGTTTACTGTTAGTCAGTTTTGAACACACATAGTTTTAAAATAAAATTAAATGAAGCAGAGATTCATTGAAAATAAAAAAGAAAAGGATCCTTATCTGTTAGTGATAACATTGAGATGCCAGAAATCTGGATAAGCACTGTTCACAATGAATACAGTGCTGGGTATGTTTAAAACATTAGAACACCACCAACACGGTGTTCAACCAGAACTGAATTCCAGGGGATGCTGAAAATAATCAAATTCTGTACAATAAAGAAATGAAAAATGAGTGTGCCTAAAGCAAAAGCCATTCTTCTCCCAGAACTACTTAATATAACCCCCTGATACTATCTTACAGTTTCAATGAAGGCACTGCAGTGGCTCTGCAGATGCTCTGTGCTTTCTCAGTACCATGCTGCAGGTTCTGAAGCAAGTACAGAAAGCCTCAAAACCTGTCCTTTTACCAGTGTTTATAAAACTCAAGGAATTATAAGCATCAATCTGTAGAATCAGAAGCATATTCCTGAATGTGCACCCAACTACAGAGTGAAAAGTTTGGAATAATTTCTATCACTTTTCCTAACCAGATTAACGAAGCTGTCAAATTCATCTTTCACTTCAAGACAATATGGGAAAATATTTTGCACTTAGTTTCAGGATTTATAAAGAAATATAACATCCTGCCTTTTTTAAAACGTGGGGAAGGAGAAAGGCTCATTCCACAAAGCTGCTTATCCTCAGAAATAGCACAGTTGAGCACCAGACGTGCCACAGGAAGAGGGGGAGGGCTTATATCCCAGCCTGTCCATTGTGCTGAAGGACTTTTCCTATGGATGGGCGACCATCCTGTTATGTGGCTCTCAACTTCCTCCTGCATTGTGAGGCTCAAGTCATGGAAAGAGTAAAGTTCTTAAACTGAGGATTGTATTGGGAACTGCAAACACTTTCAATACAAGTTAACCAAACAAATACATCATGGTCAGACTATTAACATCCTGGTTTAGTTTGCTGAAGCCACTATTCTTTTGAAAAAATAATGTAATCAGGAGAACTCTGGACAGTTATCTTGTTAGTTCTTTTGGCTTCTGATAACATTTGGACCAAGTGAAAAAAAAATTCTGTAACCACAGTGGAAAGCCAAGTTTAAAATGCAAGACAATGCCACCTTCACAAAACAAACTGCCCCTAAGAGGCTAAATGGGAGTGCATTCAAAGATCCAAAGAAAACCCCTCTGATAATTACCTCTAAAAAAAAATAAATCTCTGAAATCTGAGAAACTGTACTCTAACTGCATTTGGGAAACATTCATTTAAACATTAAGCTGATAAAGTTTCAGCTCCAGTTTCAAAAGTGCAACCTGTGAAAGGCTGATTTCCAGTGCCTCATTGGGAGGGCAGCTGCCCCCTTAAGAAAAAGCTGTGGAGCCAAGTGGCAGAGGAGCTGCTGCTGCTGGAGCAGCACTGGGAGCACCCGTTCCAAGGGGAGGGTACAGGACATGCCAGGGCACTCAGCCCATGCAGTCAGGTGTGCAGCAGCCTGCCTCGTGCCATGGGCAGCTCCACTGCCTGGCAGCCCCTGAACACTGTGTTGGCCAGCTCTGCAGGTACCTGGTAGCCCTCTGTTTTCTTCTGGCACCACTTCAGCAGGGCGTTCCTCTTGGAGCCTCCATATTCTCTTGCCAGGGCAGACAAGGGATCTTTCCTCTCTTCCCTAGGAACAAGGCCAGAAGGGCTTAAAATGCAACAGAAACAGGTATTGATAAAGGCTTAAACAGAATGACAAATTCTTGGCACACTGAAAGCAGCAGGACACAGCACTTCTGACTGAAAAACAGAACACATAGGAATACCTGAAAAAGACTTTTGAGTTAATTTGGAATGATTCTTTCATTAGCAAATCATCCTTTTTTTTTTGTATAGGCTTTTTTTACTAGATTTTTCCACCCCAATGATATTTCTTTTTAAGAGTTTGAAAAATTAAACCGACAACATAGTAAGTTCCAGCCTGAACCATTAAGCTAACTCAAGTGACTTTATTTCGTATTTAGAAAGAAAATAAACTGATGCTATCTCTTTTGCATCTCATGGCTGATTACAAATGTCACCTTGAAACAACAAGTTTGCATATTGGTGTTATTAACAGAGCACTTGCCTGAGACCTGGAGTTCTCAAAAAAGAAGGGGGAGATCTATGTAGGCTGATCTGCCATTTGATGTATTAGCACAATAAAAGCAGTCAATTTCAATTCCAGTTTGTCAAGCTATCTTAAGTAATTTTTTCCTTAAGAAAAGATTGGGGAAGAAAAGAACAACCTAACTAAGTTGGCCATTTTTTCATGAGCCTTACATTACAAGCATCTCTTTACCAGGCTTCAGAAATGAATCCTTAGATTAAAAAACCAACATATTACAGAGGCTAATACTTCTTTGGTGGCCTGGTTACACGATTCAATATTTCTATACGTATTATAATAAACAGTCTCTGACAGAAAGAGCAAATACTACACCATTCTGGATATTAGTTACCACACAGGAAGTGTGCCAGCAGTTGTTCTTGTTTTTGATAATCTCCATTTGGAAAATTAAAATAAGACAGCTATCAGTGAACTGCAAAGACTTCCCCATCTGCCATTTTAAAAGAGTCTATCAGATGTAAGCAAAGTTTTCACAACATTCACAGAGATGACACCCTAAGTTACTCTTTCTGAGTATTTCCCAAAAGACATAGGGATTGCATACATTCACTCTCAAATCTTCAAGTCTTTGTTCTTTACAGCCCATATGGTGACTGGAAAGAGGGGTGGAATGTGGAAATACATATCATCATCAGTGGATTCTCTGCTGCAGATTTACAGGTAGCAATTCCCCAGCTCCTTCTGAGGGAAAAGAAAGCATCCATGGAATGTGAATTTCTTCCTCTGTGTGTGCTATGAACAGAACAGAGACTATTCCATGTGTCAGCATCTCTTGGTCAGTGCATTGAAGAGAACGTGGCCCAACAGACAAGGAAGTGTTTTAAGGCACTGATCCTAAGTACATGTATTGCCATTTGCTTGGCCAACACATGGATGGGCAGGATCTAAAAGTTATTTAGAGGTAACAGTTGAAATATCCATGAAAATTTATGCCCAGCAGGACAGTAAACACAAAGCAGTAACTGCTGTCTTTGATGCTGAGCTTTCCAATCTGACTGCTCATCTTGATTTAACAGGACAAGGAAGTCAATAATTGTGTATCTAAAATATGAAATAAATTATCTGAATAGGTCACTATTCATAGGCACCACACAGCCAGAATGATGCTTCAAGAAATGCTGTACTTCAGTTCTTATATCAGTACAAATATCAACAACTTACACTGGTGTATTTTTTCCTTTGGTGATTGAAACAAGTAACAATGGGATTGCATATTCAATCCATAATGAGGCTTATGCAACACTCTGAGAACTGGAGAACAGAGATCTGGGGCAACAATAGAACTCAAATAAAAATATCCCTCTCTCTTTACGCTAAACATACTGTTTAGCCATGAGGGAGCTGTACAGCCTGTACTCAAATTCCAGCAAGAGCACATGGTTTGTATCAGCTTCTCACAGTTATGAAAACACTGCTGAAAAAAATAAATTAGGATTAAGTTGTATGGAGACAATGAGAAATGGCTTGACATACAAATCTTCCATGTTCACATATTAGGTCAACTGCATTCCAAATCAAAGGGCTAACGAAGTTTCAACTAGAACAGGGAACAGCAAACTGCAAGTGTTTGTTCTAGTGAACTACACCAAGAACTGTTCATCTTCCAATGACTTTCAGAAGAAGGTAGGGGGAAACAGAGAAATCTGATCATGTAACAAACGGAACTCGGGCAGCGACCCTCAGAGTGGCTCCAAAGGCCACACTCATCCCCACACCCCCACTGTGCACAGCCCATTAAGTCTTTTGTAGGACTGAACATGGCAGGCAGTGCTTGGGCAGCACAGGAATGATTTCATCATTATAACCCTACAGTTTCACCCTGGAATGCCACACTATTTGCTCCAGTCTGCAGTCTGACACCAATACAATTCAATGTTACCAGTTCACAGCTCATACACAGGTGTTTCAGGGTTTTTTAGAAGTTATTTCTGGATGTACTCAGTTTAAATTTAGGTGCTAACATGCACATTAATTGCTGGTAGTAAAGTACCCACAATTAAATTCAGTTTAATTTCTGCACAATAAAAGGAGGGCAGCACTGAGGCCTGTCTCAGCTCATTTCAGGCAAATCACTTTCAAAAGCACCCACAGCTGTGAAAGCTTAGAATTTTATACATATTGCAAGTGTCTCTGAACATTAAGGGTTTAAATATTTCTGCTGTACAAAAGCTTTGTCAGGAAGCTCTGTGAGAAATGGTCTTGACAAGAGTTATTTAACCTTTGTCTGCCAATTTCCCAATCTATGAAGCAGAGCTGAGGACATACTTCACTTGGATAACATGAGGATTAAATACTTTGAAGTCCTCTGACTGATAACACAATAGAGAGGAAAAGTTTTAAATTTACCACAGACTTATCTTTTGTCTCTACTAATCAAAGGAGGTTGTCTGGCCATTCGTTGTTCAGACTTGCACTATGACTCCATCTGTGGGACAAAAAAACCCAGGCCCATTCACTCATGGTTATTAAAAAGACTTGCCAGTGTCTAGGATTAAGACCTGGGCATGCTGCTTTTCGTCTTCAGCTGGGATTACAGAAGTTAAGGTTTATCATGGTCTTACTGGGTCCAAGCCAGTCTGCATGATCTGCTCCATGTGCTGCAAGCTCACCTCCTGAATTTGGCTTTGTGGTATTTTGAACTAGGATTATTATTTAGTGACATGACTTAGCTTGCTCTTCTAGTGGAGTACAAAGTTCTGGTATTAACTCATAAGCTTTAAAAAGCTTAACTTTTAGTCTAACTTTTCAAACAAGTACTGAGGTGCAGAAAAGCTTTTCTGAAGCTCTTACAGATTACTGAAGACCATTACTGTGTGAGCTCTGCAGTCTCAGCACCAGGATTACATACTAGAGGTATGCAGATAAACAGCTGTGCAATTAACCCCAAGGAAGGATATTTACCTTATTCTGCTTCTGGTTGTAGGGGTGACTGATGCTGTAGGAGAAGATGAGAGGGACAGCTGTGGTGAGGTGGTACCCATTGCCATGAGAGATGCTGGGGATGCTCCATCTGGTGCACTGATGTCTCGCTTGATCTCTTCACTACTTCTTCGAGACACTAAGGGGGGAATTGCCCATGCATTTATCATTTGCAAACATAAAAACTTTTAAACTGGCTCTCAGACAAGTATTAGTTCAGAAACCAAGGATAGAAACCTGTATCTAATAGTATGTGTCAACATTTTTCTTGATACCTTCCACTTTGGAAATATGGAGGATTTAGACTGCACTGGAAACATTTATGATCAAGCCTATATTTTGAAGCAAAGGAAGCCTGATGGATGTATCTTAATGGAATATCACTACTTCCATTTGAAGGATCTAATGAATGACAAGGAATTTTAACATCAAAGCATTTATTTTCCTCTGGTCCATATAGTTACACTGCAAAGCTCCAAGTAGTTAAGGAGAAAGAAAACCAAATCAGTTTAGAGATGACAGCTGTTTTATTTTCATTTAATTTGAATGAAGAATTGGCATGTATGTGACGCTCTGGACATTAATTAAATATCATCAACAAGAATATCAAGCATTGACCTGAGACCACTCAGCCACATTCCACAGAACTTGCTTCATTTTTTCAAAGGAAATTATTTTTCTTTCAAATGAAAGCACAAGCATTGTACTCTGTAAAACCAAATTTGGAATTGTTACATGTTGTCTACAGGGAAGAGTTTCCAGTTAAAAGTATGAGGTTTGCCTTTATACTTAAATAGTCACCATTGTTCATGTTTGTGCAAACCAAAGATTCAACTCTATATAAATCAGGGACTTATTTTCTGATGACCTGGAGGCAAGTAGAAGAGAAGATGACACAAGAAGTTTGGGTTCTTAAGACAAACAAAAACTATCTAAAACTTGTAAGCATTTACTCAAATATAGTTTTTTTAAAAAAAATATTGATCTAAAATCAATTCTGCCTAGCATCATTTTCATTATTTGTGTATCACACTATTTGTGCTGTAAGTTGTAAAGATTTGGTTTTAGAAGCCCCTGCTGATACTGACACACCAGTATATACAATTTGATAGTAAACTAACACTCTGCAGAAACTTGTATTTAGCAAGTCTGGGTTTTTTTAAATGCAAAGTTACCATCAAATGTCCAGCAACTACCATCAGCAATACTGAAGAATATTGGTGGGTTATGCCAGTCACAAAGCAGACCTGTAAGTACGTGGCTGAAAGGAGAGTTCCTGACTCTCCTGATCACCTCCAAACCGTGGCATTACCTGAAATAGATTTGGCACTTTCCATAGCAGGGACCCTTGGCAGAGACGCCGGCCGGCTGGTGGAGGATGTTCTCAACAAATGTTCTGGACAAAGGAGGAGGAGGGAGGTCATCATTACTGAGGATTCCAGTCAAATGTAAGACATTCAGGTCTGAGTCATGAATATTGCCCACCAGTGCCCAAGTCTGGCTGTTTTAGGGAGGGCAATTCCAGATTTTATCTGAGAAAATTATTATAGAGAAGCCCTAAAACTGCCCACTGCCAATGAAGTGCACTAGGAATATACCATGAGCACCTTAATCCTTTTGCCCTAAAGCCTCTTCCTAATCTTCTTGTCCTGGTCATAAAAAAATTCCTTAAACCAAAAGGCTGAGAAAGGAACCCCCATTCAGCACATGGCCCAAAATATTCAATATGTCCCTCACAATGTTCAGTGGTAAAGCAGATCACTTTGTCCCCCAGGTGATTTTTTTTTCCTCCTCTCTGCTTTGTTGGATTGACATTTTTTGGGCTTTGGGGGGTTTTTTCATTTTATTTTTACATAAAAGACACTTTTTTTCCTTCCTTCCTCCATGCAGTAGAACCTAAAAGGTGCCTTTACATATTGTATTGCAAGTTAAGTTCTGTCCAATGCTAATGAGTAAAAAACCCCTACAACAAAATTAATTTTCTATAGCAGCAAATCAAAGCTATTTCCTATTACAAAATATTCCTTCAAGTAAGAACTGCAAACAAAAGGTTTACATACTCCTACGTAGAAACACTTAGAAGACAATAATTTGAAAATAAAACCTCATGGAAACAAGGATTAAGAAGAGTGAAACCCCATTTATTAGTTGAAAATGTGACATAAGAAACATACATTGCTGGAGAGATGCATTAAAAATGTATCTGTATGGCTGTAAAGAGGAATTCTGTCTGGCACCTTCACTACTGCAACACAGGGCTGCTCCTGCATTCACTCATTCAAAAAAACCCACAAAGGCCATGTAAAACATACCACTTCTTTTGTGTTTAAGCTTATGTCTACCCCTGAACTCTGTAACAATTAAAGAATCCTGTATTATCTTCTTGGAAAGGCATGTCAATATTCCTAAAAATATCAAAGTTTCTAAAATTAAAACCGCAGCTGCATTGTACAAAGAGCCTCAATATGGATTCAACAAAAGCAAGAAGGAAATCTGGCACATACAGACTATTATGAAGTGCTACAGAAAAAAAACCAAAAACCCAACCCTTTAGAAAACATCAGGAATACCAAATTGAGAGGAAATATTCAGCCTGGAGTCGTATGGGGATTATCTTGAGAAACATCTACACACAAAAAGCCCCTAAAGCAGGCATAAATCAGAGAGCTACACCCAACACATGATAGCCATTCATGCTCACAGGAAGAGCACATTGTGCACAGTGTTTTGAGAGACAAAACAAAGTTCACACAACAGGGGAATATTGGGAAATAGATAAATCAACACTCGATCCCATTCAATTTTTCATCTGGCTCCTGAAGGTTCAATACTTAATAAGTTTATTTTATTATTCACATGCAATACAATGCCAACCATCATCCTTGCTTCATTTTGGGGGGGTTAAAAAACCTGCAACCACACAAATACAGTAACCCCAGGGGTGGGTTTTTTTATATGTCCCTGAAATTATCTTATCTTGATTTTACAAGTGATCTTAGTTTATGCACACACTAAAACTTGTCAGAATAACACCAAGTTATCAGCATGCAATTGTGGCTCTGTTGGAAATTCAAAAAAGCATCCTTATGTTATACCACCATGTGTGAAGAAACACAAGTAAAAAGAACTTAAACAAGAGATGGTCTATGATTCTATTAAGATACTTTGATAATAAAAAGTATGTAACATGATAATGCTTTGGATACTAAGTAATTTTTAAAAAAGCTATCAATACCAGTGCTAAAACCAAAGTTTAAATGAACTTGAATCAGTACCTTGAACAGGAATTTCTGCATAGCTTGGTCTTTTGTCTGTCAGTGTAGCAAGGGGTTTTGAAGCTGAGATTGGCCCACTTATGGAATGCCTCTGAAATGGAAAAATACTTGAGTTAGACATAACTGGGAGGTAAAAAAACAAATGTGGAATTGCAGAAGCAGCTTTAGAAATTCAGATATGACATTATTACTAATTTTAAAGAACTACAAAAATAAAGGAACCTTTAAAAGTTTTTCCTTCTTTACTTTAAAAAGCTTTACTTTTGCCAATCCGACTATGCCTTGATCCTGTAGCATTTATGTCTTTAAACTGAGACCTGTTCCTCAGACCAGTGTTAAAAACTAAGGCTGTGAATGCTTTTGCAGTTTTTGTATTAATTCTCACCCTCATTTATATTTTGTTTGAACAAACCTGTTCTGGTTAAACTTGATGTGTTTATTTAAATCAACAGAACCCCCTATATAAAGCTGAGGGTTTAGGGCATTATTTGTGTTATTAACATAAGCCTTTACAGCTTTGTGCCTCTTCCTGGAAAGTTGGGAGAATGGATACAGTGACCCAAAGTACTCTTTGCTAGGAAAAACACTACTGGAAAAATGGGGTTTATTCAGAATGTCAAGAGCTTTTGTTCCCACATGTTTAACTGAGATGCTCTGGGAACAAATGGAGAGACACATTTTATTATTTGTCAAAGATGTAATAAAATACATACATGATTTTTTTTTTTTTGCCTTTTCAGGTCACTTTAATTTTTGTTCTCCTCTAAAGAACTATGAATTGAGCATTTTGTTTTCAAGTTTTATATAAATATTTAGCAATATATGGCTTTAGCAAGCAGACAATCACAGCTGTGCTAAGACTTGTACACACAATTCAGTAAGCACTGAACAGGACTAAAATAAGCATTTTAGTCTCACACAGTGAACTGTACAAAGCAATAATTACCCTTATAGTTACTGAAACAGATTCAGTTGCTGAAGACTCATGGAGGATCGCCCACAATTATTTCAAATTAATCATTTCAAAGAGCCTATTGCAAATTACAGTTCATTCTTTATTCACCTTGTCCTTTCTATTAGATTCCAATATTTAATCATAATCAGTCCACTAATGCGTTTATCCTGAAAACTCTTTCAGGTCTCCATCTGGCCCAAGGTTAAATTAGTCTTGTCTTCATAAAATACTAAAGGTCAGGTGTTTCTCATGCCAAATTATGTAGGCAAGACAGACAAATCCAGAACTGTGATTAAGTTAACAGTGTATACTTTACAGCATCCCACAGCACAGGCAGGATTTCAGGTTTACAGATTACTTATTCATCAGTTAGAGTCAAACTAGAGTTATGCTTTTGTGCTAGAAATCAAATGGACAGAACAACTGCCAACATACAGCATGAAGAATTTCATCTCTTCATATATCCACTGTCCTGCACATACACGACAAAGATTACACCTGTGAATGTGCAGGTGAAAGTGACTGTGAGCCATGCACAGAAATGCCCACAGCAGCCTCCCCTGAGAGCTGGTATTTCACACTTACACCACCTACCTAAAAAACCACCAAACATTTCCTAACCAAAGGACAAGAACTGTACCAAAGTGAGCCATTTCATTGCATCTCCCCACCCCAGGAAACAGCTACAATAGATAATGAGGCTAAAATAAAAAGATTTAATTTTGGTTAGCTTAGGGACTGGCACTACAGGGGAGTACAGAGCTTCAGCCAAGAAACACAGGCATGTATAGAGCTGCATGACCAAACACCTTTATCCCTTAAAAACAAACATCCTTCGTGGACATTGGCAGAAAGTAGCTGTAGCACTCAGCTGGTAAGCTGCTGCATATTGGTCTTGTCTCTTTGCAGGAAAACAAACTGGCTGTCTCTTTGCTCCTGTTGGCACTGCAGACAGGGCCCCCCTGCACTGTTCCTTACTCTGTACCTCACAGCTACCTGCAGTAACAGTGACTGATGCACTGCAAACTAAAGGAACATGGACCAACTGATGTTTATCTATTGTCACCTGCCTTCATCTATGCAGCAGTGCACAGGTGTCTGGGAGATGCTTTAAATTTGAAACAGAACTATGAACTAATCACTTCAACTCCAAAAATTTGGCTTCTGACTCGTCATCCTTGTGTCTGCTGTCAGCTATGGAAGGAAACGTGACCATCACCACTACCCAGGTATCTCTTCCTGATCTGCACTTCATGCCAGTGCACCTACACATGGCAATTGCAGAACAAGTACAGTTTTTCACATATTGACTACTTAAGACATAGGACGTCTTTGACACTAAATTGCTTGGAGCCTGGAAGTTTATATGCTCAAAGCAGACCAGGACATTCAATGGTAACCTCTACATCTGAAACCATGCCTGTTTCAGAGAGTCCTCCAGCTACAAAACAGAAAAGAAAGTACCCAGGGAAAGGAGCAGATACACTCCCTTGTCCTTATATTCCTCCCTAGGCATCTGCTTTGGTCACTCCCAGTGGCATACCAGACCAGCTAAGCTTCGGGCTAACCCAGCAGGGCTGTTTTCACATTCTGAAGAGCATTCTCTTCATACCTCCCTTCCTAAATTGTTCTGCAGTACTGCTAAGAGCCGTAGTAAAACACAGCTATGTTCCACTGCAGGCTTGGACCTGAAGCCAGAAAGGGTTTTGTTTGTTTGTTCTGAGTTGCAAAATATATCCAAGAATCTATCTCATTATACATACACCCACAGCTGTAAAGAAAAACAAACCAAGCAAACAAAAACTCTTCAAGACTGAGGAAATTCATTGCACAGTCCAAAGACAAAGCACATGGTTGATGCATCTGTACTTGGACAATGTTTTTTGCAACCAAGCCATCTTATGGAAGTATCAACACTGTGCCAGTTTCTCAGTAGGTGCCCATGTAAATATTTCCCCCGTGACAGCATTTAAAAGCAATCAAGATTAATGATAATAAACACTGCACCACCCATACAGAGATCCACCTTTCCTCAAAGACCTTAAACCATAGATGACTTCTATAAGGTGGGAGCCAATAGGTCAGCTCACATTGTGATTACTTATTAAAATCTTGCTTTTCAACTGCAGGAGAGCACAAACAAAAAATGTTTTAAAAAAATAACAGTAACACAACAGTAGAAAAATGAAGCAGCAATACGATAATAAAGAAAACTCAACCCTCTTCTCTCTTGAGCAGCAAATATTCAGATAACTGAGGTCATGAAACCCAATTGCCTTCTGGATATCTACAAGCACTTTGAAGAAAACCACCCATCTTCAGAAAGACAATAGAAGCTGTTTTCATTTACACACCCTTCCCTTTGTTTTTCAGGCAATGTTTCCCACTAATGAGCACCCACTTGTTAATGACTTGGGTCTATACCAGAAATTGAATTCAAAATTCAAGTAATTCTGGCAGATCAAGAACATCAAACAAGAGCTGTAAACCTGAGCAGCTTTGCAGTATTCTAAGAGATTACTTTGGTTCATGGTTAATTTACAGGTAAATAAAGTGAGATAAGCCTTAGGCTTCACCAAAAAGTGTTCTGTCTGCCAAAGGTCTGGTTCAGCCCTTTGGAACATGAGATTAAGTCTGCCTCCTCCTACAAGAGTGCAGAAATAAACAGAAATATAAAGACAAATCAACAGGAACAAAGCACCTGTCAGTGAACTCGTCACATTTAACTAATTTAGAAAACTGCTGTCAAGAGTGACTGAACCACAAGAAGTAGCAGAAGCTCTCCCAAAAAACCATTTCTTTCTTTCTCTTTGCTTTAAGGCTATCTATTTGTTTCATGAAATTCACTCTTAAATGAATAAAAGCTGCACTAGTCTGAGAACAGGAGAACAGTCAGTCTGTTCCAGGTATTGTTCCTTGAGGACTAAAAGCTAATATGGCTATAGAGTTCTCAGTTCAGGCAGAGAGAATCTATTACCAAATCATCACGCTGACCTACAGTGAAAATCAAGTTTTGGAACTTTTGGATAGCAATATCTTGAAGGCAACAGGAGAATTATGGATATTAAAGGAGTAAAACAAAGTACATTCTTTGATTTTTCTTTATGAATCTGGTCCCATCTGCTTTGCCCTTAAACTTGTTGGCTTCTGCCAAAATCTCACTTCACACAGCAAGTGAGATAATCAAACCAGCAAAGATCTACAAAGCTGAACATCAGAGTGCTGACAATGCCATCTCAGTGCACCCAGGCTGCTGCAGCAGCTGAGCAAAAGGACAAAGCTTCAGAGGGGACAGCACAAAATACACAGCACCATCACCCACTGGCCAACCTCTGTCAGTGCAAAATGAACAGAGATCAGAAATTGGCAATTATTTCAATCCTCCCTCGTCAGGCTTGCATTGGAAGATACATTTACACTGATGATTGCTGACAGATTCTGCACAGACCTTAGTCCACTGCCAAAGGGGATTACTGCTGTTTCCCTGCCAGGCACAGGACTAAGAACTGACAAACAGCAACACTAAAACTAAGGAACGCAAATAAAGTCTTCCCCTCATCCTTTTTAATAGCACACGAACAGTAATGGTTGCAAATATTTAACATGAACTTCCAAATTTCTAATGTGGTTCTCAGTGAAAGACTTGTTAGACTGAACAGTTTAGTAATTACTTACTTAAGGCAATATTTTATCATTATTTCCCCAGCAAGTCAGCCAATATTTGTATGTTACCACCTGTAGTTTCACACAATCTTCTTCACAGAGAAGGATTAAGTGCAGTCATAAAACACCCACCTGCATAGGGGATACAGCAGCAGCTGGGGGGGTTTTCATGGGACTTGGGCTCAGGGGAGTGCGAGGAATTGTGGCAGCAGCAGGGCTTGGAACTAGGAGGAACATGGAGAGGAAGCCATCGTGAGCATGACACTGTTCTGCAGTGCAACAGGAGACTGCTAAAGCCAACCCTCACCTTGTACTTTACATTACTAGTTTTACCAGATCACACTCTCAGAATTTCAATTAGCAATTGAGTGAAAAGTCATTTGAAAGTATGCCTACACATTTACTCCCCTGCAATTACCTTCATTTGCTGTCTTTCTATCATCCATGGTAAAAGCCTGAGTTTGCTGGGGGTGGACAAGGCTAAGGTGCAGGATACTATTACCTTGGCAGATGTAAATCATGGCATTACTAGTTCTCTGCTCTTCAGACAATTAAAGACATAGCAGCAGGCTCCTGGCTCTGCCAGTAATACAAGAAACTCTATCACCTGCTTCTCCTTTCTAGTTTCTAATCAAAGTCCACGAGCATTAGATTATGAAATATCTTAAATTTTGGGATTAAACAAGTAACATTTTTAGAAATGTATGAAAACAGAAAAAATCTAAATTGGTGAATCAGTGATCTGATGATCTAACAACATAATTAGACATGAATGCTGAGGTAGAAGGAAGATACTAGCTTGAGATAAATGAGTCCAAGAAGAGAGAGGGGATTTATCATTTAACTAAACTAACTGGCAAGAAAGCACCTTCCTCCAGTAAAACACTAAAAATACCTTCTAAATTAACACTAGAAAAGTAAAAAACTGTAAATACCTATGAACAAAACAAGCAAGCATGGAAATAGAAGCATGTACAGAATGGTTAAATAACAGAGATGGTTCTGTATCTTAAACTTCCTGGTTCTAAGCAGTGAAAAGCAGCTTTGCTGTGCATGGTACTGTAGTGTCTCTGCTAACTTCGTCTGCTTCACACCAAGCCTTTTTACTTGAGACTTACAGTGACTTTGTTGGACATGAAAGTCAAAACCCAAAGACCTGGCAAAGGAAATATTTTAATCCATACAAGTCTCATATGCAGTACAAGGTGAAACCCAAGTGTTTCTCACTTCAGAATAATTCCTTAGACTCCTTATTCTGGTCACCTGTAGAGAAGAACACCACTTCTTCCCACAGAGAGAATCATAGTAAAGTCCATTGTCTCAAGAGTGAGACTCCTTTCATTTTAGAAAATATCTCCTATTTCTTTCAATAGGTGATAGTGGCTGGATCTTACTTTTAACTGTCATCAGAGCTCTGAGTATAAGATAGAAGTTATTAAAAGAAATAAACTCAGCTCTAGCTGTTACATGGCTTTTAAAATGCTTAATTTGGTACATTAAGTTCACATTTTAATAATCAGGCTGAAATCAGCTGTGCTCCCAGCTATAATTATGTGTGTCATATGTGTTTATGTATTTCTAATATACAGGAGCACTGAATCAAAGCATCCAGCATATGAGTCACTAGCAATGCGACAGCAAAGAGAAAAATAAAGACAAGACAAAAAAAGGATGCCTGCACTTCACTGCAGTGAACAATCTGTTCTGCAATCCAGTTTGGGTTGGTTTGCTTCAGCCATCACTTGGAGGTCCTGACAGGATAAAGCAGTTTGGCTCTGAGTGAGCTGAGCCATCAGAGATGACCATGAAACACACACAGAGTGTGTAGCTGCTGCTCTGGCTGGGGGGACTCACCTTGGGAGGAGGCACTGTCAAAGGACTTGATGAGTGTTTTCACAGTGGGAGTTGGCTCTGAGGAGGTGGAGGATCTGCGACTCAGGCCCATTCCTTGTCTCAGAGCTGCCAAATCTCTCTCTACTGCATTCATGTAGTTGTACACTCGACCACGTTCTTCTTCCTGCCTGAAGTCAATGTGCTGCTCGTTTAGGGCATTTAAAAAACATCTTAACAGGCAAAGTCTTAAAAAAATTAACACAAATTGAAGCTGAATTAAAATCTATGGTCCAAATGGGTCATTACATTAGCCTGGTTTTCTTTCCACTGTAATTCACAAATAGGTTATCAACCCAAATTGCCACTGTAAGTTCTATTTGTCAGCAACAGAGCTCTGCACCTGGTAAAAAAGGTCTATCAAAACAATATTTAAATAAAGCTTAATTCCTGCTCCTATCTTACACACACACAGAGATGGAAAAAATTGAGACTTAAGGATTTCATCAGGCCACATGAAAACAATCATCTCAGAGGGGAGAATTTTTTCCGCTTGAATAAATGGAAAACAATTTAATACTAAGGAGGTAAGACTATATTTCTGGTATACATATATAGGCAGCATCAGCTTTTCCCCAAGTTTCACAGCCTGTGCTATCTCCTATTCTACTAAACGCTGAGCTAAATGTAATGTAAATCTTACCAAAGTCCCATCCCTGCAGAAAACAACTGCTTTATATATACACATCACAAGCATCATTACTGTAAGCTCTATACATATCTGACCCCTAGAGACAATGTAGTCAGGATTCAAATGGTGCTGTCCAAGATGTTCCTGTTTGAGGACTCCAGTACTTCTGAAAGACATATAACTCAGTTTCTAAATATCTGGAGCACCTAATTCAAGCCACAATACATCACCATTTGGATTATTTTTGTTTTTATATTACCCTCTAATTACCAGTGGAAAGAAAACAGTGTAAGTTATATGCAGAACTAGATGAAGGTTTCTTCTCAGGTAAAAACCCAGCTGTGTTTTTAACCACACCAAAAGCCTTGGCTGTTAATAAGAAATATTAACGATGGTACAGAAAAGCCAACACTGCTTGTTTTTCACACTGAGAAGCGAAATAATTTTCAGCTGTTAAACTGGAAAAATCCTCCACTTCAACCCCGTTTTGTAAAACCCTGGGTGGATTAAGTATACAGTACAAAGAAACAAATATTGCTGTTTTAAGTGTACCTATTTTGACCGCTGAAAGCAGCATAAAGCAGCTTGCTGAAATACGGATCCTCACAGTGGGAGGGTTTACACACTTCTGGAGCCTCAATAATTAAGAAACTGGATTTCCAAACCTGTACCTCCCCTGCAAAGGAGACCACATATCCCTGTTGTCATTTGCATACTTGCGTGACTTGATCTCCTCCAGCTCCTTAGTGAGCTTCTCATTTTTCTCCTGCGCTTCGTGCAATCTGCGCTTCAGGTCGCCGATCTCCTCCTGGGCCTCGGACTTGATGTCGTTGGCTATAACCACTGCAGTCTGCAGGTCTGCCTGGAACTGACGCCATTCTGCTGACTCCTCCTGGGAGCAGGAATTTGGGAGTTAAAAAGAAAATTTATCCTTATTATTCACAGTTTTCCTATGCTGTTAAAGGAAATGATTTACAGGAATGACAGAGGCACTTGTCCAGTGTTAGGCACAACCTAACTCACAAGTTAAATTGAAGAGGATTTGCTGGAAATAAAGACTTTGAAAGTCATGAATTTCTTTTCTGGAGACAAATGAAATGTTCAAAGTGGAGGAGAAAAATATTTAGTATTAAACTCCACATCAAAATAC
The DNA here is from genome assembly GCA_013400495.1 of Nicator chloris. Lineage (NCBI taxonomy): Eukaryota > Metazoa > Chordata > Aves > Passeriformes > Pycnonotidae > Nicator > Nicator chloris. The sequence goes on from WAAE01016895.1 coordinate 144,519, forward strand.
ACAGGAACATTTTCTCCTCAGGCCAATATCATATCTTCGTGACACTGAAAAATTTTTAGCATTGTTTAGTGTCTGTAGGTTAGTAAATATATTCCCATGATGCCTGTCTTTCAGAAATTACAATTTTATTTGCATTGTATCTAATATTACCTTTTCACTATTTCATCTGCTGGTCTTAGGACATTCTAAACTTACAATTTATTGACTTTTTTGGTTTTTACCTACCCGGAGTCTCCTGTGAAGATTCTTGATCTCTCTTTCCATGTCATGCTTTTGATCCTGAAGTTTTTTAACTGTATCTGGAAAAAAAAAAAAGTTAAACTCCCTGTAAGATCTTAGGGATTTATTTACTTAAAAATGAGTAACTGAAAAGACTTGCAAATATTTTTGAAGACTTACTCAGAGAAGACATTTTTATAACCAAAGACATAGTATGAGAAGGAATAATTTGCCAGAGGGTGTTAATAGGTACACACTCCTCTGTGACTGGTAAGGGAGGCAGCATAAGCATACTCCATTCTTACACAAATCCCAAATCACAACATTAAAATGACAAAGCAGTAAGAAAGAGCAAGTAAACAAGGTAGGCAATTTAACACCAAGGGATCCTAAAAACAGGCATGTCTGGGGGTTTTCCCTCCTCAAACATCAGCTGCAGCTACACGAAGCCTTTGATTCACAGTTTAATTCCTGCCACAAAGCAGCTGACATAACACTCGCAGCCACAGGGATAAAACTGAACTCGTGTCCCCAAGAATCTGACATTCTTCTCTATCAGGCTACTATTTGAGGTCAAAGCAAACTATATTTACAGCAAAAGGCCAACCAGTCTGTGAGCTTGTGTTATGAGAGAGAGATGGTCCCCTAAATCTGTCAGCAGTGACACAAAAGGGTTCACAGCCCGATCACCAGCAGCTCCTGTGTGGCGTCTGACAGACTGGCTACTGCAATTATTATTCATTTGTGACTTTATTCAATACACAAGGACAATGTAATTGATTCCTCCATTCTTAAAACTAAGCAACTAATACAGAAGAACACAGCATAAATTTCTAATCTGTGTGTCACTTCATTGACCCTTGGATTCTAGGATGTTTTATTTCTATAGCATCGTGTGACTATAAAAACTAAAAATGATGGAGAAACTGACTAAATGCATTTTGTTCTTCAGGTTCATTATCCCAACACCTGCTGGAAACAAATATTTTTCCTGTATGTTAGCAATGCTCTTTCCACAACATGACTGAAGGTGCCTAATACATTTAGGCTGCTCAATACACAAAACCTTCCTCAATAGCCCCAAGTACAGGACTTCTAAGACACAGTTAATTTCTTTACAAGAAACATATAAACCTCAGCTGGCCTGAAAACATGATAACCTTTCAAACTTAGAAAAGTAGGAACATTAAAAATAGACAGCTACTTCTGTATTTATCTCCTCCTTGCAAGACTGGCCATTTTAAGTTGCACCCAGCTGATCCTTAAGCTTTGAAGATAAGCCTACAGGGTGGGCCACTCAGATCTCGTGCTACTATGATACTTAAGCAAAGCCCTCGAATTTTTAACTTTTCTCTTTATACACAACTTGTTTGAGCTAAATTCAGAGCTAAGAGGCCAGCTTCAGGCCAAAGTTATAAAACTTGCTCCCCCCACCTTTTCCTTTAAATACATTTTGGAACAAATCAAGTCGATGTTCATTTTCACTTTTAAAACAGTTCAAAGAAAAAATGTTTTTAAAAACAAAATTTGCAGTACTACTAAAAGCAAGCTATCTAAAAATAACCACAAACCAGAAACCACAAATGCATCCACAGCCAAAGCTTGTGTAGTGCCATTGTTTTGAGCTTCTGTGAGTTATGAAACGCACCATTAAATTTTAGTGTATTTATGCTTTGAAGTAAAACACAATGGTCTGAATATTCTGCAGGTACCATAAATAATACAGAGCAGTTTACAGCAGTTGTTGGAAACAGTGCTCTCTCTCCTCCCCAATCAACAAAGGAGATTACAAGTACCCCCCATCAAATTGCAACTGAATCTGAAATGCAGTGAGAAATTATGACTAATACAAGTCATTTCACCTCTTCCACCAACTACAGCCAGAAAATTCAGGTAGCCAAAACAGGCAGAGGCTGCCATGTGGCATCTTTCCTTTCTGCATCCTTGCAAACTCCACACTCTTCTCTAACACACACAAACCCTTTCCACGCCCACGTGCCTGATTTTTCAGTATGGTAGGACAGGTACTTCTACCATTATCCAGTCTCCTTCTTTTAAGGCTCATAGACAACATAGCAGACTGAGATGAAGACTGAGATGAAAGAAAAAGGAATTACATGTTAGGGTAAATGAAGAACAAGGAGACTCTTCTGATGAATGAACAGGATAATCAGAAATGGCAAATCAGCTAGCCCATGTTTTACTGCAGGATCCAATTACATCTACATTTCACAAAACAATATTGATTTAAGCCACAGTTTGACAAGGCCTTGCTTCTACCTAAGAGGCAGAAAAAAAAGATTATGGGACACACAAACTACAAATGGTAAAGAAAACCTTTACAACTAGGGCTGGGGGTGGGAGGAAGAGTTTTGTAAGGATACCAGAGAAAAGGTATCATGATGTTCTGTATCTGCAATTTTACTAATTATAATATAACTAGCAGTTAGAATTTATCACTATGAAATAAAATGAGTACAAACATTTAGTTGTTTAATTTCAATCATTTCTGGGGAAAAAAAGGGAAAAATACTAACAATATTCAGACATGTGCAGTAGTTTCAGAAAAAATGACATGACAGTTCCTGGGAAGGGACACTAAATCAAGTAATTCTGACACAGGCATGCCTTACACTGGGAGAGCATTTTGATTTTGTAGCATAGAAATGGCTATCCCAGCACAATCACAAATACACAGAGAAGGATAAGAACTACAGCTTCCTTCTGTAAAAAAGAGGCACTGGGTAAAAATACCAAAGCTCAGGCAATTTGTAGATCAATCTTGCTTTTGAGCTCATCATGTCAGACAATATGTCCATACAGGATGAAAAGTGACTTTTAAGGGTCCGCCATTAGCCAAAAAAAAAAAAAAAAAGAGTACCAAAAACTTAAAAAAAAAGTTAAGGAAATGAGTATCCTATTGACTTTTCCAACACTTTGTTAGAAAAGGCCTAAATATGGTAATGTAAACATTTCATTTCATAACTGCTGTCAAGATCCTTTTCAAATGAGACATAGCAGAATTAAAACTAACACTGTCAGATCCATAAAAGAACTATTCACTGAACATTAAATATATCCACCTTCTAGCTCACCTACCTTTTCCTAAAAATTTACTGACTTACATAGTTACAGACTAGGAGGAACTACGTGCACCTGCTAAGAGAACAAGCAATGATAATTTTTGTCCTTCAGAAGAAACCTCTGAGAAGTGGTAAGCTAACCTACAAATACACATCTTCTGCACATCAGGACTCAAACTTCTCTGGAAAAAAATTCCACACAAACACTTATTAACTACTTGGGAGAAAAATAGGTTTCTGTTTCCCCCTTAGTTACTGCAGATGACTAATGTGACAGCTGGGCCACCTGACTACTGCAAGTTTTTGGGAGTCAGGAGTGAAACCCAGAGGGAACGCGCCATCTAGTGCAGTGTCAGCCTTCTCCACTGTTCTTCCCTCCCCACTGCCTCTTTCAGCTCAGCACAGCAGGGAGGATAGAAAACATACAGATTATTTTAATATTTCTTAGACTTTTTACATACAATAGAATCATAGAATATCCTCAGTTGGAAGGGGACTGTCAGGATCATCGAGTCCAAATCCTGGCCCTGCACAGGTCACCCCAACAATCCCAGCCTGTGCCTGAGAGCATTGTCCAAACACTCCTTGAGCTCTGGCAGCCTTGGGGCCATGACCACTGTCCTGCTGAGCCTGTTCCAGTGCCCAACCACCCTTTGGGTGAAGAACCTTTTCCTGGTATCCAACCTAAACCTCCCCTGACTTAGCTCCAGCCATTCCCTCAAGTGCTGTCACCAGTCACAGAGAGCAGGCACTGAAGACCACAAGGAGGTCTCCCCTCAGTCTCCTCCAAGCTGAACAAACCAAGTGCCCTCAGCTGCTCCTCTTTAGGTTTCCCCTCCAGGCCCTTTGAGCACTGTGCTTAAAGCTCCTCGTGCCAGCAGTAACGAGCTCAGCCGCAGTGACTGCAGCTCTCACCACATCTGGACGGATGTCAGAACAAATGTGTGTTTTTCATCAATGCCATTTGCATCCTGCTGCACACATCAAAGACCCCTGTTTCTGCAGGCAGACATATTAACAGCTAAAATGTGACAGTTCAATACCCAGATTACTGTGAAAAATGTTCCTTTGTAGGCTCCTTGTGCCTCTTTTTGGTGTTTGAAAAGCCCACAGGGAAACATGCCCTAAGTACCAGTGCTTGGAGTGTCTCCCATTCCCCCATTACTATTTGTGTTGATTCATCATTAAAATGAATGAACACTCACCACCTCATCTGTGAGGCATCTTTCTCCCAAGTGTAGAGTCTGTCTTTAGTAAAATCTTTAAATTACAATTTTCCATTTTGTGTTTGGAATCCTATCTTTTAAATGTCGTATGTACTACCTCAAAGTCCCAGATTTTTCACTATGTTCTATGCTGTCATTACTCAGAGACTACCACGAAAAAACTCCTGTAGGAGGTTTAACTATGAACCCACAATCAACAGTTTTCAAGCTGTCCGAAAAACTACACTTTTAAAAGTTTATACAATTCTGTGGGTGCCATCCTTTCTTACTGCCACTAGATGCCACTCTCCTTCCAGCATATAACTAAAACAACAGCTTGCTTCCCCTCCCCTAAGGATCACGGCAGGACACTGGCTGGTCCAGATGAATTTTCCAAACTATTTCAAGACCAAGGAATAACAAAGACTGTTGCAATTTTTGTTGAGAATTTCTCCCCTGGCAGAGGTTTGTCTGCCTGAATTTTTACCAGTCAAAATTAAACATCTGACAGCTGGTTTATACCCACAAAGCAGAAGCATCTAAAAATTGGAGCCACCTTGTAATCAGGTATTGCTAGGCAGATTCCTAAATATCTGCTTGACTACAGTGCTGTTCCCTGCTTGAGTGTATTTCAGTTAATGGACAAAACAAAAGTAGAAAACTGTTCAACCTTTTTGAGTCTTTTCTCCAAAATGACTGTCTTTTACCACAGAAAAGGGAAAAAATTCAGAATAAAAAACCTATTTTGTAAAGAGAAGCAGTGATTGCCTTTCAAGATAAAGAAGGGTGCTTAGGGAAAGGACACTCACAGCCATGTCTGAAGATACTGAGCTTGAATAAAACATTGAGCTTGCTTAAGACACTAACTTTTTTTGATAGCAGACCAATTAAAAACCCTTTCTATGAATATTTCCCTTGTTGTTAGAAGGAATCATGCTTGGGCTTTTTTGTTATCTTGTTTCATCTTTGAATAACATAGAGAATTCAAATATCTGTTAGTCTTCAAAGTAGCACTGTGCAAATACAGATTGCCAGGGTGAAGTTGCCTGTGTTCTTATTTAGATGGAGACTAATGGCAGAATTTCAGCCCGTGATAGGAATGTCTGAGCAGTTCTCCAAGATCAGAGAGGGAACTAAGGCACAGAGAGCTAGACAGGGACACAGTGAACATGTTTTCTACTAGATGTCTTTCTACTTTGAAGAGCAACTTGAAAACTGTATTAGTAGATTTCATATTTGTTCTCTATTCACAAGTTTCTATTCCCACACCAACTACTAAGTGGGTCTGGAAAAGCTAAGCCAACTTGATTTTTTTCTTCCCTTAGCATGTAAGGATTCTGCAAAACCTAGTCTGACTTGAATTCAGACATACAAAAGACAAATGGAAATATTTTCAGTATTACAGTGTTCTACTTGAGCTTTTCTTAAATTGTCCCTTCTCTCAAGAGAAATGCATAATACTTACTCTCCAAATCAGATATGATAAGATTGTCATGAAGCTTCACAGCACGGTGCTGCTCTACTTCATCCTCCAACTCGAAGATGGTTTCTTTCATGTCACTCCTCTCAGTCTCTTTTTCATCGAGTTCTGTCCGAAGCTTTTCTAGAGTCACGTTGAGATCCTCAATTTGTTTCTTGGCTTCTTCTTGGAACACTCGATACTCATCTTCAACCTAAAGAAGAACATCTCTTAGTTGCATATTAAATAGACTTCTGTAACTATCACACAGTCTATTTCTGCAGCCAGAAAAATACAGGAGAAACATAAGCCTTTGACTAGACATTGTTCTAGTGCAACTCCTTTCCTGGGCCAAAGTTAAACTTTTTTTTATTCCCAAGCTGGATATGTGAGCATTCCCAGCTACTCTAAGAGCAGTGCCCTGCATACAAAGGAAGCAACACCACCATTGTATCAAGGCTGAGGTTTCATGAGCAGCTGATCCAATTTAACATCCAGCTGCCATGGAAAAGGGACAGGGTGGGGGAAAACTCTTTACCCTTCCTTTCTCTTGTCAGCAGAGAAAAAGCCTGGTCTCTTGTGCATCAATTTTAGTAGTTGCTGGACCTATGTGATGAGTGATTTCCTTCACCAAGTGTCACATTTGTGTATCAGGTATGTTAGTGAGTTGAAGCAATTCTCAGAAGAGTCTGTCAAACTATTAAATTGAAAACAAAACAAAACAGGGAAGGGAAGAAGTTGACTTGGTTGACTTCTCCCTTTCAGGAGCAGGGGAAGAGGCTTTTTTATCCTACCTCATAAAACTGTAACATAAGCTTGGATCAGAGCACAGGAACATTAACCCAACAGCAAAAATGGGGTGTCAGAAAAACAAGAGAAATTAAGGTGTGGCTTCGGGTGGGCAACGCTGGGAGGCACCAAGTTTAACAGACAAAATACCCTGCTTTTATGTCATCTGTTTCAGTGGTTTTTATTTTAATAGCACTCTCTAACTTTAGTTATTGGAATTATTTTAGTATATTTTTCACCCCAAATTAAGGTTGATTCTAACAGGCTCATGATCATGACTAACATGTTGATTTGCAGCTAATATATAGTTCACACAATAAATTTGCCATAAATTGTCTCTTCAGGAAGAGATACTTTTAAATGCATATGTAAAGTTATTTAATAAATTGTGTGATTCTTGCTTTTATATTAAATTATGGTAAATACTTTTACTAGACATAGCTATTGCATAAATTAGAAATATTTGGGTCAAAACAGAACTGGAAATAAAACATTTTGATCCAAAACCTAATCAGCACATAAAGTCTTGCAGGAGATGGGCAATTTAAGCACTAAATTAGTGCAGTATCTTAAATACTGTTTAAGTTTGGCCACTGAAATAAGTTGTGGAGTTTAAATATTTTTAAAAAGTAACACAACAGTCACCCTGTAGCTCAATGTATTCATATAATTTTTTCAAACGCTGACATGATTTTCATAACGAAAGCCAAGAGAAAGTAATCAGTCCTAGCACTACTGCAATCCAATTAACCCCAGAATTAATCTTTTACTTCTGAAAGAACTACAGAGGCCAACAGGTCATTGTGTACATGGGATGCTAGAACGCAATGGGATTTTAAGCACTACCTTAGCAATGGCATCTTGCAATCGATTGGCGTCATTGCGGGTGTGCGCCAGCTCTTCCTGCAGACCACTGGCCAAGGTCTCTGCTTTTTCCTTATCCAGCCTGACACTCTCCAGCAGGTCTTGTATATCTGATTTATCTCCAGAGTTGTGTATAGAATACAACTCAGCCACTCTCTGCTTTTCGTGTTCTAGCTGAGCTTTCAGCCTGTTCATCTCAATCTGGTCACCGGCTACTGTGGCTTTGTACTCCTCTAAGGTAGATGCCAGAGCTGTTTTGCTTTTCTGCTCTGACTCAATAATCCGTTCCATGTGGTGATTTCTTTCTTTTAAGGCCCCTATCATTTCTTGGGCCTCCTTGTTGTCTTGTTCTGCCATCTTCAAAGTGTTGCTCAAGTGCTGCTGAACCCCCAGCAGCTGCTCCCGCTCGAAGCGAGCGTTCTCTGCCAGCTCCATGTAACGCTGCTCCAGCTCCATGTAGCGCCCACTCTTCATGTCTTCATCAATTACATAGGAAATATGGTGTTCATCCAAAAGGGACCGGAAATACTCGATCTGACGGCTGAAGTGCTCCAGCTTGTCACTTTGCTGGCACAAAGACTCCATCAGGATTACTTTTTCCTCTCCAAGTCTTTCATTCTCGCTGTTCAGCTCTTGTGTTATTTGTTGCAGATCTGCAAGCTCTTGAAGTGTGGCTTGGAGCTCTTCAGCTGTACTGTGTTGATTCTCTTCCATCTGATGTATCCGTTCTGTCAGACAAGCTACGGATACTTCACTTGCATTGCCACTGCTTCCCTTCCTCGATCTTTCTATACTCGGTACTCCTTCAGATTCTGAAGACGACGGAGCATCTAAGGCATCATCACTTGATGTCAGCGGCTGATAAACTTCACTGCACTCACTGTCTAAATTATCCATGGAATTACTGTGTTGGTTGTCCATCAGAGTGTTTTCATCCTGACTTAACAAGTCTTCCATTGATCCAGGAGCAGAACCTTCAACTGAAGATGTCAGAGTGCCCCCACCATCGCTGTGGTTGCCAGCTGTAATCTCTGGACTCAAAGACTGATAGCCAAAGAGCTTTTCAGAGTTGTCCAGCCTTTGCTCCAAAGAAAAGCCTAAAGCATTTAGTCTGTCTTTTAACATTCGATTCTCATTCTTCAGCTGGTTGAGCTCTTCTCGGATGGCAGTGTTTTGTTCCTGTAACTGGAGCAGTGTAGACTCTACATCAGTTGGCTGATGGACAACAATGGCTTCTTTCTCTTCAGATTTTTCATCCCCCTCAAGATGATCTTCGTTGAGTCCTAGCTGAGCACGCATGTCCCTTAATTCATTTCTCAGATGCAAGATTTCCACGTCTTTAGTTTTTGCTAATGTCAGAAGATCATTCACCTTTGCTTCCAGTGCAGCTTTGTCACTGATCTGATTGTCTGACTTGGACTTGCTCATGCGGATATCGGATTCCGGATTGGCGCGGCCGCGGGAGCGCTTTGCCAGCACCGTGTCACTGGGGCCCTGTCCCACCAGAGGCAGCTTCTTGCTCTGGCTCAAACGAGAACGATCCCGGATCCTCTCTCTAGAAGAGCTTGACTCTTTATTTCCAGATGAAGTGCTACGCTTAGCTGTGGAACTTGTACCTGTATGTTTTTTGAAAGTTAGGAAGATGAATTTAAAATAAAGCATCTGTCACAGAAAGCGGTGTGCCTCGTATCAGCAACACAGCGGTTGATTTTCTCAATCACACTGCTAAATACATTTCACAGAAAATATTGGAAGTAAGCATTAACTCAACATTCAGCATTTTCTGTTTCCTGTATTTTCATCTCACTGCATAAAAATGAAGACAGATTATTACTCCTTTACTTCCAGATGCTTTACAGCTTTGCAAGCATTACTGAATCCAAAACATAGCAATGGAAGGCAAGACCTATTTCAACCCATATCAATAACACACTAAATTATTTCACTTTTCTGAACAGTTTCTGAAAGCCTTCTTACTTTATTTCTATAAAGCAATACAAAACATCCAAAATGTTCAGTGTAACAAGGCATCTTGGAGATTTAGTGCTTGTGTCATGGATTTTTTTAAACAGACAATTTTAGAAAAATCTATGATTCTGTAAATTAATTATATTATTTAATTTTATGTAAGAGTTGCATAGTCAGTACTGAAAAAACTGAAAGGAACACCCTCCAAAAAAGCTATTACATTATTAAGAACAGGAAAAGAGTTCAGAAGGTGTGTGATTTGACCATGGTTTTAATGAGCATTTCAGTAGGCAACCTGGATCCTCAATATATTAAATGAAAATAAAAAGCCCCCCAACTTCCACCTTTAAGAATCAATACATCCACCTACCTGCAATAGTTTTGGGTTTGTTTTCCAGACTGTTCATGGTTGTTCCTGGAGCTGAAGATGCTGTTGATACACAAGAGTTTTTCTTGGCCTTGACACCGTTAGTCATTGTCACTCCGCCGCCACCAGCCATCCCTGCTAAGAGGTCATCGTTACTCTTAGTCTGGAAGAAAGGGAAGAAGCAGCTTTAAGACAGCTGGCCCAGAAGTCTGCATAGCCAACATTTCTACTGTTAAAGATTCCTTTAGTTGAAAAAGTACATATTTGACAAGTCATGTGTCTCTGCAAGAATGCTGAAAAGTGTAAGTGCACTGCACTGTGCAGAGTCAGTAAACTGAAATGGAACTTTAACTCCTTACATATGAGTGAGTGTTGAAACTGAGCCTTCTCTCTCCCCCACAATATTCTTAATCTTTCAGTACCAAGGAGAAAAATTTCAAAAAAAATCAATTAAAGCACAGTAACATATCATAGCATAAAACTTCTCCATTTTGACTGAAAGTTTGCTTATGCATAAAATGAAGGCAATTCTTAGATAATTAAACCACTACCTACCAGGAAGTTAGTACAATATCCTTCAATTGGATATGATCAAATGTTTTCTGGTGGACAAATCCAGAACAAAAAGCTCAAATCAAAGAACAAAAATCAATCCAACATTAGCAAAATACAATTTCTAGCTCAAAATACTAAGCTACAGGTCACTAGAAACGAGGACAGAGGCAGGAGAAAAGCCATCCTCACCATATATCCTTGCCTTGCTTTCAAGCTCTTTTCTAGGGAATTTTAAGACATGGGGCACTTGTTTGATTGACTTTTTGTCTAAACTCATATGATTGTTCCTGAAACTACTGTTAGCCACAAAAGCTTCCTGGAATGTGACGAGGCAGCAAGCACAGGATTCTCAACAACCAGACTCCCAAACAGAGAATCCATCTTTCAGAATAAAGCAAAGTCTAGAAATACTAAGCTCTTACGCATTAATTGGCAGACTCTATACTCTTTAAAATACATTTTTTCTAATGGTAAAAAATCAAAATATGCTCAACATTTTCCCCATTATATGAGGAAAAAAAAATTAAAAGAAAACAGCTGTGCTAGCAGCATTCCTTGAGCAACTGTATTATTCAGCTGGACAACACATTTGAACTCTCCTCCACCATCCCAGCTAAAAGGTAGTGCATAGAAGTTAACCAGTTGTTTTCCATTGTGTCTGCAAGTTTGCAACTTCCAGCTCCCTCACACTTCCATGTTGAAAATTATATTGCAGACATTACAATTCCATACATTTAGAATAAAGGTACACTTGCTTCATTAAAAAAATCGTTGCATGTCACTCTATTCTCTACAATCTCTTTTTGCAAGTGCCAACTCCAGAACAGCTAGGAACACTGATCACAGCACTGTGGAAAGAACGTGGATGGGACCTGTGCCATTTACAAAGAGCAACCGCAAAACAAAAGGGAGCTTTGGGACGAGAACGTATTTGCCCTGCATGTAATTGACAGAAATATAGAAAATTTACAGACAGAAAATGTTAAGGGTAAAATCCTCTAGGACAAGAATGTTTTTATTGAATCGTGTCAGAAATGCTGTAGCCTTCCAAATAGGTTTATAAAAGGCTGGAAGAAAACACATCACTCCAAGGATCTAGTCTGCTGTGCATCTAAAGCTGGCTTTTCTGCTATGAAAATGCCATTGCTGTTTGCTGTGCAAACAAGGCTTTTCCAAGGGCTCCTTCATCCCAGGAGTCAGACCAGCCCCTTGATCTGCCATGTCACACAGCCATGCAAACAGGCAAAGGCAACAGAAATACGAATAGGAAAGCAAAACTGTTGGGGGGCTACAAAAGCCACAAAACCCACCCAACTCATGTGGGGAGGACGGGCTGAGCACAAACTACTGGTGTACAACAATCCTGGTTTATCTGTGATCTTATTAGCTTTTCTATCTAATTGAAACTAATCTTGTTTCAATGGGGTTACAGGGGGAGGGAAACAACCCTGTGAAACCATTGCTTAAACCAAGGTATTATAAAAAGGCACAGAACAGTGATTTTCTGCTTTGCTGCTGATCTGCTCACCCACCTGCAAACAACCACCCACCTGTGATAGTTCAAACAGACTATGAGCTGTCAGCATTTTTACCCTGCTGAAAGAGTGGGGAAATTAGATTAAGCTTTTAGACACTTAAGAGTACAAGTACATGTTATCAAGCCAAATAGGTCAAGATATGACTCAGCTTGAAGAAAAAAACGCTAAGTAAAATACACACTTTCAGACATTAGTCATCTGCAGTCCTAGCTGAACAAAGGAATTTAAGACAGCCATTCTTCTTCTGACTTACCCATAAACTATTTCTGGTCCAGGTTGGAAGGCACTGCCTCCTCTGAAGCCAATTAGTAAACAGTTTCTCAAAGCTGTAACATTATATTCTTGGCAAAGAAAACTATTAAGCAAAGCTTTGGAAAAATTACAAACCAGCAGCTCTCTTCTTAATGTTCCACAATGGCATCCATTCAGAACTTTTAAAATCAAAGTAGTTTTGTAGCATAACTTTTTAATTGAAGCAAAAGTAATGGTGTATATTTATCAAGCAAATTTTTTCCCATTTACTAAGAACTGTGCCATCCTGCTTAGCATTAAAACTCCTACATTAAAATATGAAAAACTAGACACTCTCATAATTAGAAATGGTCATCCAGACCTATTTTGATTTTCTGTACAAAAAACCACTTAATAATTATACAATTCATATTCTGTTTTCCTCTCACTACTTTCTTTCAGTGGAACAAAACTTGAATAATGACCTATACAATTCATTTCATCTTAGTTTCTCAACAAGTATATCCTATTTACTGCATCTCATTCAAATCCCTTTATATATATATATAATTATTCCTAACTAAGATTTTCTTTGATGGTTGTTTTTGCTGCATTTGAGTTTTTCGAACATCAAACTTCACAACAATCTGTAATTAAGTTACTGCATTTTGCAAACAGAATAGAAGCCTAGACACATGAATACTGGAAACACACTCTAACTTTTAATATTCAAATATTGGTCTCCAAGTCCTGGCTTTTCAGGGACACTGGATTTTGCAATTCGTCTGAAGTACAGCTGCTGTCTAATTACAGCTGGGAGCGTTAGCAGGATCACAAGCTCATTAGCTGAAGAAGTCAAAAAATAATGATCTTAAAAATAGGAATACATTATTTGTAGACTGTTTTTTGACAGATTAAAGGTGGCTGGCAGTTCAACTTCTGTAGTAATAATGTGTGTGGGGTGCTGAACATTTACACAAGGGCTGGGCAAAGTGGGAGACAAAAACTACAGAGAAGGAACCGACCAAGGGCATGGGGAAGAGCTGACCAGAGAGACCCTGGGACAGGCTCAGCTCTACTGAAGGGTGGCTCCCACAGCTTCTTTCCGTGCTCATTGTCCACACATTTTGAAAACTCCACAAAAAAGGACAAATGTATGGAACAATGCGGTTAAAGAAGCCCACCCAAAGCTGAACACTGGCCTATAGTTACATCACGAAGAGGATGCTATAATTACAAAATAGTTTTCCATTTTGCAACATTATTAGGGACTGAATCAAGATTGTTATAGCACTGTATTTCTACTCTTTAATAGGGGCCTTTCACTCAATATCCAACTCAAAGGACTGAATAAATTAGTAAGCATTGCAATGGAGTTATTTAATGCCAGCTCTTTTTTTTTGGTCAAAGAATACTAAATGAAATTCAGAACACACACCAATTCATCAACTCTAAGAGAATACCCTACAGCCTCTGTGAGGAAAACAATATGCCAAATGTTTCATCCACAATATCAAATATAAAATAATATTAAAAAATATTTTTTAAAATGCAGCTTCTATTGATACTTCTTTCAAGCCAAAATTATGTGATGTGTCACTACCAGTAAACAAAAAAAAACCACAAACAACTAACTTTGTTATATAAGTACAGAACACTCAAAGAAGATTCATCACTATCATTAAGTCACACAGTTGGCACAACAGCACCATAACAAGCAAAAGACATCCAACTCTATGAGTAAGCCTGGTTGAACATAAACCTGACATAAACTTAGTAATCAAGAGAAAATTTTCATTGTGCCTCAAACTCGTAAGTTGTCATGAATTCTAATCCCACACCAAAACACAGCCAGAAGTGTTACTAATATAAGTAAAACTGTGAAAGCATACTGGGTCAAATCTGTTCAGTGTTAGATCATCCTCCTCTTTTATCTCCCTGAGAAGTATGACATCAGAAACTTGATAAGTAAACTACAAAGGACTTTAGTTGCTTTGAGAGGTTTCTAGAAATATAAAATAAGTAGTGTCAACAAGCATCAAAAGATTATTTAAAGCTCAGAAAACTGCATGATGTTTTGGGTGATGGAAGAAAGGAGGGGCACTAGGAGAAGACCTCCCTGAAACCTGGCTTGCATGTTCATCAGCAAAAATATTAACCATTCTTCCATAAAAGAAAAGGAAGAAGAGAAAGGAAACACATACTTTGACTTCAGTAATCCTGCAGAGCTATTACAGAGAGACCTCAACTCTTCCACTTCTTTAATTTTGGATCTTTATTTGCCGGTTACTTAAGTGGCCTTTGTGGCTTCCTGTGTGTCAGTGGCAATGTTTCAGGTCCCAGCTGGACACTGCTCCTGGCTCTGTTCATTTGTTCCAGGGCAGCAGCAGCACAGCACTGCACTGCACACTGGGCTGCAGAGAGCAAAAGGAGCTGGATCCAGCCTCATCTCCATGCCAGGAAAAGCAGACAGACCAGGCAGGCTCATTCCATCCATCCAACACAGATGTGGTTGCTTCCAGGTGAAAACTCCACACCAGCACACCTCAGTGTGTCTGATTGTTTGTTGGAAGCCACATGCTCCTACATACACTGCCCCATTTTGCTACTGTAAGAGAAAACCTCTACCTTTGAACTTGTTCTGGGAGCAAGAATCAACTTGTGAAAATTCAGCTCAAGCAGTACTTCAACACAAAGCAAAGGCCAAAAGAGCCAGAAGAATTCAGCTGCACTGACCCGACACAGATCATTAATATAAAAAAGTTCTCATGTTAGACACTTCATTAGTTCTTTCTTCAGAGTTAGTAAATAACTCTTATCAAATCCTATTAGTCACTGACACCATTCAAGCATAACACCAAACAAATAACATTCGTCAGAACACAACTTCCACTCTCCTCCTTTTGCAGAACAGCCAAGTCCTGCACAGCACATGGCCCTCCATCCCATCCTGCAGCATGAAAGGACAGCATGAATGACACACAAGATCCTGTCACCCTGCCCAGTGCTCTGGAACTACCCAGATTCCCTCCAGCTACCCATGCAACCTCTAGTCTAAGCTGCATTAAAGACAAGCCTTGAAATTCTACCCTTTTTAAAGCTTTATTGTAAAAAATACAAATAATCAGAATGTTCTGCTGGTTATTACCTTCAAAAGAGATGCCGATGTCCCGGTTTTGGAGAGTTTTGTTACTGCAGACACTGAGGAGCCGTTTTCTGGTTTGGCTTTTTCACTTGTTTGAGCTTTATTTACTCCAGGCACTTTGGGCACTGAGCCAACACTCCTGCTTGCTTTCTTCATTCTGGGCTGTCTGTTTATGATGCATTTACAAACAAATCTACAAGCAGAAAGAGACTTTAAATATAAAATACAGATGAAAAGCAATGTCACTTTTTATAATGTTCTTTTTAAGACCAGAAATCCAGAAGAGCAGCAACGACCACAAATTAGAGCCAAACAAAACACATGTGACTGACCAATGGTTTTTGCCTTTTTTTAAAAGGGATTTTTGCTAAGGACTAAGTACTTCCTACAGCTCCACTCCAAATTATAATATTTTTTTTCTTTAGTTCTTGTTCCACAAATGGCATTGAACTGAGGATATTTTATAAGTGACCCATGTTGCTGAGTTCACTCGTTAGCCAGCAAAAGAAAGGCTTATTAGGCAGCAGTCCTTTATTTCTGACTGTGGGAAGGAAAACACTGTGGGAGTGTTCAGGCAACAGCCTAACTACCAACAACACTGGATCTGAGAAAAGATTACCACCAGCTCAGTAACTACAGCAATGAGAGAAAAACGGCAGTCGCAGAGAAAAACTTTACAAAAAAATCAAAAGAAGTTGAAAAATTCAGATTCCCTCAAACCAATTATTAAAAATCACAATAATAAAGACATGGAATTTTACAAAATTTAACACGTGTGATTACGAGGATTATCTGCAAGAAGAAGCCAGAAGCAGCTCACTGGGTTCCACGGCCCGCAGTGAGGACACTCCTGCAGCATGGACCGGCCTGCTGTCTCTGACAGCAGACAACTGCCAGCACTGCCAGTCCACCCACGGGCACAGATGAAATCCAGAAAACAAAGCTGACTTTATGCAAACCAGGAACAGCCACAACAGACCCCAAAACTGCAGGTATTACAACAACACCAGCTAATTCCAAGGAAGCACAGACTAACAGGAGAAGAGGCACAGAACAGCTATAACTTGAAGCATGGGCTACCAGAAAGACTAGACACACCAGGATCTTCTCCTCCTGCAAGAGTGAGAGTCGGCAGCTGTTTTCTTCATCACCCCCGAGTCAGATGTCATGGGATGGAAGGTTAAGAGGACAACATCTCCACTTTCAGTCTTAGGGATTCCAGGTGGAAGTAAGTGATCAGGTTTATCTGAGCCAAATATCTCACAGCTGATTGGAAACATGAAATACATCCAGTCATTTCCATCTCTTAAAAATGGAAGCATTTCAAAGGCACAAAAAGGAGACTGATGACTGCGTGCATAAGACATTTGATATAACAACACAGTGGTCAGAAGTACTAAATAATGTCAGCTAACAAAATTACACACACACCTTCCTTCTGAGTACCACCTCAGCTGCACACAAGTATATTTCAATTCTGACTTTGATCAAAGTCAGTAAAACCCTAGGAGTTTTGCCTCCTCAGATCCCTAAGTACTGTTAACAGAAGCAACAGGAAGCTTCATCTTAAGACACTGAAAATTGTTTATAGCTTCCAGATTTCCTTTAGCTCTGAAAGCTGCCATGAACAGACACAGAAAACTTTGTTTGCTGTTGCAGTTTCATCATCACAATGACAAAAATGCACCAGTCCTGCCATACAGCTACAAGTGATCAGAACGCCTTCACAGAAGAGTAAATAACTGAGAGAGAATTTGAAATGAGACACTCCTTAAGAAACCAAAACCCAAACCAGAAAAGCCTCATGAAGGTAATATGTTTGCTATACACACATAATATTAAGTGGTACAACTGCCCACTAGATTCCAGAAGCAGATGGTAACACTGGTTACCATCTAAGTTGCCACACTTCTATTTCTTGCCTTTTTCATGTTTATGAGTCAATCACTTACTTGTGCTTTTGATCTTATTCAACTGAAAACTAAAACTGAAAATACTAAAGAAGATAGAGTTCTTTAGTAAAACTGGCATTTTTACTATTGAATGGTATTTTTGATGTTCTACAGACATAAATAAATTGCCCATAGCACACTTGAGGAATAACCAAACGAATTTTCAGAGCGCAGTTTGTAGCAAAGCTGACTGCATTTAAAAAATTACCTCAAAGGAAACTACACACCTGTGATAAATCCAGTCAGAACCATCCCTTTTTGGCAGCTTACAGAGTGAGAAGGCAGTGCTCCAAAGAGGGTTAGGGCACTGGCAGTGACACGAATGTGAAACATTTGGGCAAAGCCTGACAACCTTGCCTGGCAATGTAGATACAGCAGTGGCTCTGGCTGGCATGGAGACACCCAGCACTGGCTACTTGCAATGCACATTTTTCAGGTCTGCACAGCATGTTCATCAGCCCTGACACACCTTGCAAAGCCAGACACAGCACACGAGCTTTGCATGCACAGTAAACACAGTTGGATCTGTTTACTGCAGTAAGAAAGACAATGACATAACCCAGTGGATGGATGGCCTCAGAAAGAGGTGCAGGCTCACATTACCTTTTACACACAAACCATTTATACTGGTACCAGTATACCTCAGGGGCTCAGCAGTGACAAGACTCTCAGAACTCAAATGTTTCTCACCCATGACAAGTGTTCCTGAAAACATGCCACACTGTTTGCTTCAAGAACAACGACTGCAAAGCACAGAGGTGGAAGCAAAGCAAAACTCAACAATGTCAGCTAAGTATAATCCTCATGTTTCACCACAGCATTACTTTAAAATATCCATAAATTTGACACTCAAGACCACTATGTTTGATTCACTGAAACTCAAAGGTAGAACCACATTTCCAGAAACTCCAAAGACACATAGAGGACAAGAAGGGTTAGGGACCACTGTTCCTGTTTTACCTCCAGAGAAACTAAGTCTTAGTAGTTACTTTCCTAATGAAAGAAGATTACGTCATTCTAGTTGAAAAACTGAGAAAAATATACAAATGGGTCACACAAAATAATAACAAGACATCAATTAGCATTACAGGTTCTAAAAGCAGCTGCTCACAAAGACTCCTAAAGTGAATTTATGGCCTCTCTGTTCCAATTGCTCCCCTCCTGCCTTCTCCAGGAAGGAGAAAGAAGATGGGGTTTCAGCACTGAAAACAGAAGACATCAATATTGTGTGACTGGAAGTAGAAAAAGCCCTGCTTCACCCAGTTTCTCAAAATGCAGGTATGGCAGATAAAAACTACTTTTGTGCTTCTGAAGAGCACCACCACATCCCTTAGGAAGAAGAAGTATTAAGAATCAACAATAATCTCGTCTCTGTCCAACAAGAAAATTTAACAACAAATTTTAAAGTAAGAAATAAAACACTCTATACACAAAGGCAGCTTTCTGAAGAGTAACATACAGCACTAACAATTCAAATGAGAACTAAAATATTTTTTCACTATTGTTTTAGGAAGAAAATACTGCATATAAGACTGTATTTTATATTTTGCCCTAGGGAGAAAGAAGGAATTACTGAAGACTTCCTTTCCCTTTATACACACTTCCTCCTCCTCAAAAAAAAAAAAAAAAAAAAAAAGGGAGAAAAAACCACTACTAAAAAAAATACTCATCAAAAGGCACAAGACATTACTGGAAAACATTTGATTAATGATAGCACAAACAGTATCAATTAATCAAAATGGAAAAAAGCCAAAACAATGCCAAAATATCAGACAGAAAACCTCATTCCTAACCTAAACTGTAACTATTCACTCTAACCTGTATCCTTTCCCAGCAGTCTCTCTCTCCACAGCACACATAGTCCAGGAAACAGGAGAGCCTTGCTCAGGAGGGCTCTCCCTGCTCAGCTGGAGGCATGTGAAACCAGTCCTGCACTTTATACCAGTTGCAAACACAACTGCATAAATAATAATTTAAAACTGTTTTGCCCAATAGCATGGCTCTGCTCCTGACTGTAAACTGATATGATACATCCAGCCAGCCAACACGCAATGCTTTCAGCATTACTCTTCAGAACCCTGAGCACTGAAGCAGGGCAGGGAGGGGATGATTCCTTACTGTGATTATTTTAATCTCAGCCATTATTTAATATCCTTGTTTATGCTAATATTGCTGTCACAAAAGTAAAGCTCAGTTACAAGAGTACACAATATAGTTTCCTGTGCCTGCAAGACAATAGAGGGTTAAGCAACAAAAATATTTTTTGAGAGGCATTAAGCAGTGCTACCTACTAAAAACTGTGAATTATTAAGAAAATTATAAATAATCTTAGAATTATCTTTTAAGAGATAAAAAAGGCAAGCAATCCCTCAAATCTGAGGCTATTGAGCACTTTTCAAAACTTAAATACCCAACTTCCAGAAGAAATTGCTCACATCTAAGAGCAATAGAATCAGTACACTTCCACTCTCTATTTGCGCAAATTCTTTGGTTTTGATATATTTAGGCTGACAACTTTGCCCAAATAATTAGGGAACGGCATTTTCAGGTCACTTACAGTCCCAAAAGGCAGAAAAGCAAAGAGATTATAAAATACAGCCTCATGAACCCCCTGTAAAATACAGATCCAGAACTCTCCCAAGTCTCTGCAGACAAGACAGCACAGACACCAAAAAGCTTCATATCTGGAATATGAAATAAGCTATATAGAGACACAACTCTCTACATTTATAGCTTTCAGCCTGCAAGCTTAACAAGCACTCTACAACATCTCTTGCTCAGTAATTCCAAAAACATGATATATAAACCACTGGATTCCAGCAGCCCAGAGCAAATAGTGCGTTTATTTTATTGCTTAATTTCAAGACATCAGTTTCAGTGACTTGAAAGTTTGCTGATGGTAGCTGGTAATTTAAGATACCAAAGTTAACAGGAGAGTCCATGGAATCACAAAGACCCTTATGAGACTAACTGGACCATAAAAACAGCAAGGAAAATTAAACATGGGTAAACACAAACATCTATCTCTCGGGGGAAACCAATCTCAGCTTCAAATATAAATGTGCTCTCAGTGTATCAGTACTGCTCAGCAAGACTACAGCACTCTGATTCACAGCTTCATTAAACTATCAGTACAGTGTCTGGAATAAGGAAAAGAAAAAAGGAAAGCAATTCCAGAAATTATTAAAGAAAGGAATAGAGAATGAACCATAAAACACAAACATCACACCCAACAAATAAATTTTTCGCCCATCTACCCACACTTTAATTGCTATGTGCAGTTCTTCTCTCAACCTCACCAAAAAAAAAAAAGTTTTCTTACAGATCTTAAACTGATCAAGTAAGGGGCAAAAATAAGATCAAAGGTATACAATAGCTCCCATGAGACACCTCACAGGGAACATGACAAAAGCCTATCAAATCTGGAATGACATCGAGAAGGCAGACTGGGAGTGGCTGTTAATAATCTCTTCCAGTACTAAAACTAAAGACCAGAAAATGAATTTAGAGCCAGGTTCTAAATAAAAAAAAACGTAAGCTGTATTTTTAATGTATATTGTGTGAGGAGGTGGGGAGAATGGCCACGCACAAGATACAGAAATTTCCTAATGGCTGTTAAATATCTGAGCACAAAGGGCTCAGAAACCTCTGTGAGCCAAAACTAATTGCAAGGTGGGAAAGCAGTCAGGGTAGGAGGGAAGACTCTGTGTTTTTTCCTAAGGCATCTGCCCACAGTTGCAGGTGGGACGGAGCTCCAGGTGGGCTGGATCTATCAAGAATAATTTGAAGTGTCTGCTGTGTTCTTGTGCTGCCAGGAAAATACACAACTGTGCTTTGCAGTGCAATACAGACGGAGCACATGGGGCTGCACTCCTGGAACAACGGCTGCACGGAGTCATTTCGAGAGAAAAAACCTTTCTATTACTTTCTGGCTTGAAAATTCTGAAGAGCTTTTACAGTTTTCCATTACAAAAATAGGAATTCTGCATTTAAGTTATGCTATCCATGCACTGTTTTCAAGCCACATTTGCTATTGCTACTTCTCTTTCAAATAGAAGGGAGCAAAGACCAGAGCTTTGGGCAAGAATTGGCTGTTACACACCTCAATCTCTCTACTCCTTCTTTGGAGAAAACTTCAGAGCTGTAGCTGCTGCGAGCGATGTGTAACCGTTGCAATACTTAACATTCCAGACAAGTGACAGGAACATTTACAGAACTCCTGAACTCACAAACTGTGCTCTAAAAGCCTTTTCATAACAAAATTAAAATTATGTAGCCTTGTTTTCAAGCTCCTATTTCAAACAACTGCTATTCCAAACCACTGCCAAGGAAAGAAAAAACAACTGTTCATCAACTAGCATGGGGAAACTGTTCCACAGGGAGGGGGAGCGCTGTCCATAACTTGGTCTCAGCATGAGCCTCTACACTGACTGCAGCTTCAGAAGACTTTTTTTAATTATAGCTTTGAGAAACAGAGTAACAGACCAGGTAAATTCATACCTTACTGGTATCCTTCGTTGAGCTGATTAAGAAACATTCTATGTTGGCTCAGTACCGTAGCATGCCCATTAACTACAGCTGCTCACAGTCCAGATCAAAACACCATCCACATTACTATTAAGTAGGGTTTGTTTCCTTGCTGTTGTAAATACAGGTAATTTGATTACACTGTCATTTTTCACTCCTTTTTGGAAATTTCACAGTTGCACCCAAATTTTAAGCCACACACTAAGAGATGAGGTAGCATACACCTATTTCCTGGCTAGCAATTACATTTCTATGTCAGATTTTACATGCTTGAACAAACAGCAGACATGTCAACCTTCCCTGTAAAACTCTTGGGTTAATATTCCAAATAACAGAGCCAACTCCTACAGCAACACTTGTTTTCCAGGAAAATACAATAATTAACACACAAATTTTCCCAGCTAAAGGATTGGCCAGCTTTAAGTACAAACCCCATTAATCCAAAAAGTGATACTTGTTAACTCCATTAACTGGAAGTGCTCTTACCTGTTATTCCAAGCATGCTCTGAAGTGTTATTCCAAAAATCAACAACCTTCCAGTTACAAAGGTATATTTAGTGTCCTATAACCTTAAGCATATACTGTATTCCTCACACAACAATCAAAGTCCACTGGTAGAATGCTTACACTGTTAATTGCTGTGATTCCTACAGCCATGAGTCCCACTGACAAACACACACCTGGAAGTTCTCCTGGCACTGCCTGGCAGTACTTTCAAAACCAGCCATGTCAATTTTAAAACGAGGGGAGTTGGTAGAACAGCACAACAAAAGGTGTACAACCAACACAACAGCTTCCTTCCCTTTCAAACTGACTCGCTCAGCGTACAACATCTCACTACAACGTCCTCTCTCTGGCACAGCTGTTCCCAAAAGTGCTGCCTACAGCAGGTGACCAGTGGTGACCTCCTCCCTTCAGTCCACTGTAAATGTTGTCAGCTGAACTCAGGTATCAACAACTGCAGCAAAGGCTTCTGCTGCATCAAGTTCTCAGGGAGGAGTAAGGCATGCAGCAGCCAGGTGCCCATCACAGGAAGGGGGACAGAGAAAGGACGTGCAAGGGGCCATTTCAGGAGGCAGACCAGTGGCTCCCAGCACACGTGTGTTACAGGTAAAACCTGTAAGAGAAGTGAGTAACTTTGCCTAGGTCTCATGCTCATCCAAAACACTCCACCAGATCTTCAGTTCATGCAAAATCCAAATACTCCAAGTGCTGATACCAGGATGGTTATGATGATAGATCTGTTCTTAACAACAGCTGATTAATTCTCAGCTTGAGGACTTTCTATTGCCTGGACACCTGGAACTGGGAGGTGACCAGGTGCTCACTATGTCCACTTCACCTCCAACCTGGTCTGACAACATTCTTGAAGGCGTTGCAACAAAAAAGTCCCAGAGAACAGAAGAAGCAATAAAGAGATGCATCACCTGAGGACCTTCCCAGGCCCCAGGTGTTTACAGCTCTGGGATTCCCAAGCCCAGAGGGACCATCCTGGTCTCAGATGCACCAAGAGAACGGCCTGAATGGGAATGGCTCATGCACAAGTCAATCTTGTAAGGCTGGGGGAGGGAGGTGCCTGCTAGGGACTGCTTAAGTTAGTCATGAAAATAATTTAATTGTACCCTGCTACCTAAAGATGCAGTCCCACCCCTTCGTCGGTCCTCTCCCTTGTCTCCATTCTAGAGATCACAGCTCATTTTTGATGAGTTGGTCTTTCAGACAGACCAGGACTGATGTGACTCACCTTGTAATTGCTAGATACTATGCAAAGGAAGCAGCGGGACTGGGAACTGGGAAGAAGAAGGAAGTCTCATCCTTTCAGAGATGGTGTAGCCCCAAATTTGTTTTAATTCCGTTTCAGGCTATTGGCCGCTCAGCAAGAGCCCTGCTTTAAATGAACCTTTTACTGCCACCCACCAAACCACCAACACTCTCCAAGCCACACTCTTGCAGGGCACAGATGAATCGTGTTATTTTGACACTATCACCACAGGACAAAACAGGGCACTGAGGGGTCTGAAGCCTGGCTATCTACGGATTTCAATTCTGTGCAGCGGCACACATCTTTCCTCACCTCCAAGATCTGTCAAAAACACACTCATTACATAGTTTAAAGTCCTTCAGGCTTGGCAGACAGAGCAGAGACAGATCCACATGCAAATCCTTCCTAAATGCTCCAGTATCATTAAGGGAGGAGCAGTTACCGGCCCCAGTGTGGAAGCTCAAGGACATCAATTTGAGTCATATGGAAGTAAAGTCCTTGCGACAGGACGGAGAGGTTCCCAACTACTGGTAATTTTTTATTTCCCCAGGGGAAAAAAAAAAGGGTAAGACTATTTCTCTTCCAAATTTTATTCCAAGCCTTCCAGAAAGGGCTGAATCACCAGCCAGTTTATGGAGTCACTTTTCACTGGGACAGTTTGGTTGTTGGAGCAATACAGGATTCTATATGGGACAAAGCCTGGGAAAGCACCAAAAGCCCAGTACAGCATCCCTAGCTGATGTAGCTTGCTGATGTGCTGATATCCTCATGGAATGCCAAGTGCACTTTCCACTGTGAAACACTTTTAAGGTATTTCTTTGAAAAGTTCCTCCAGGTTTCCTGGCAAGTCTCTGATGTGTGACTGAAGGCCTCAGAACAGTTTTTCCTCCAGAAAAATGCAGTCTTTCTATTAAAAAAAGCTATACTGAAGTATTTTTCTTTTCCTTCAAATATCCTTTATATTACAACACTAATGTCCATAACTGATAGACTCAATTTTATTCTGTAGATAGACACTATTTTTTACAGGTGTGTATATCAGAAAGATTTTCAGGAAACTGTCAAGAAGTTTTTGTAACAAGTATTTGTATGACTTCATGTTTTCAACATAGCAAATGTGGTTTTGAATATGAAACAAAGTAGACTGAAATTTCATCTACGCACTTGGATCTATAGCCTTTAAAAGGTTTTCACTATGTTTCCTGAGTTTTCACAAACAGAATTTCCATTGTTTACAGTAAGATCTATCCCAGCAAACTATCAAAACCTTTGGAGAACAGAATGATGGCACCTTTAAACCTTTCCAAAGTCACAGGCATGCCCATGCTACAGGCTGAGGAAACTCTCTCTTGTAGTTTCGTATAAAACTAGAAAGAACAGCAGCAGTAATGGGGGAAAAGTTTATGTCACAAAGTTTTCATTTTAACAAGTTAATTCTTGATGACCTTAGTATAGTTAAATCCAATTATACTGCCACATTCAAGGATGCATCTCATATTTACAAATCCTAAATCAAGAATAATTTGATGACAACAACTACCAGCAACTGTATGTATTTAAGAAGTTCATCATTTTCAGGAGAGACATTAATTGGCCATCTTATATAAGCAAGTGCAGATACAAAGTAGCTTTGCATGATTCTGTCACTGAAAGGAAATAAGGTTCTTTTTTTGTCACAGAAAGAAATAGAAACAAAACTAAAAATTCAAGTGTACACAGTTACTCAGAGTTGTGGAAGGAATCATGTCCATAAAAGTAGCTTCAATTTTCCTTTTCTCTTCCAGAAAAGCCTATATTCCTTCAGGGACTTGAAGGAAATATTTGCCATTAACCATTTAAAGCACTGGTCACTTGTTAGGGAAGAGCAAATTGAAACAGGCAAGACCAGTGTCTGAAAAGACACTGCACAGCACATGCTACTTTAAATGCACACCCATTATCAACTCTCAGTGTCATTTACTTTGCTAAATAAAAGAAAATTTTAGCTCAGTATAACCTGGCAACTCAGTAAAAAGCAAGGAAATAAAAAAGTATTAAAATCCTATGGCTAAACAGAGAAAGTCAAACCATAGCAGATAATTTTTATAAACTTGTCCATGTCACTTCAGACCTGTCCATACAGCCAACATTCTAGCAGTGAAACACGTTGAAGGAGCCTCTCCAGCACCAACCCTCACACAGCAAGGAGATTCTGTAGCCAAAGCTTCAAGAAGGCTCCATCTGCCAAAACCACTGCATGCTTTTAATTAAGAACATCCACAGAAATGTATTAAGAAGAACACAGAGAGTTTCAGGGAGTGGTAAGAACGCCAGCCTCTTGGTCATGCTTTCCACCTACCTCCCCAAACGCAGATCCCACAGAAAGCCATTACTCACTGCATGTACCTGTGCAGAACATGTATCCCACACTGGCCAAATGGCCAAAGTCAAGGAAATGCTTTCAGCATCCAAAAAATACAAATACTTTCAGACAGATCTCATCAAATACATCACTCCAGTACTTCAACTCTACCTTAACTCTATTTAAATACTACATGTTAGGTACTCAGTTTATTTTCCTGAATAAAACTGCGTATCTAACAATTAGTTGCAGCCTGTCATGACCTTGGCTCCATTCTGGCACACAGTGATGGAAAATAAGATTTACGCAAGATTTATCTTTCAAAAATGTCAAACCAAGTTTGAAGTAAGTAAAAACTTGTTACTTACTCTTCTGAAATTTTGCTTTAGTGGCTTTATAACCATTTAATACCCAACAAGTGACTAGTTCTAATTTTGGTTTTTTTGGTACTGAAACCTTGTGGATTGAAACCCTTCATAAAGTCTCTTTTCACCTAACTTCAGAATTTATTCTTGTACCATTCTTCCCTGCAATTTGGGAAGCTACTAGTTCTGCCACTGATTTGCAATGCAGTGTCAGTTCTTTGCAAAACTGAGGTACCCCAAGACATTTATTTACAAAAATGAAAATCCAAAGTTGTAGTGCCTTGTAGATGTAGGACAGTAAAGTCATCTTTCCCAAAGAAAATCATGCATGCATGTGTGAAAACTCTGCTAATGAATTATTTATACTTAGTGTTCTGTTATTAGTTCCAGGCTGCACTACTGCCAAGTGCTCCAAATGGTGGCTTCTCTGACCATTTCAGTTGGAATAAGCTCAAAAGAAACAAGTAACAGGTTCCTTGTAACTAGTCACATCAGGCTACCCTTATGTACATAAATCAGCTTCTAACACTCGCTCGTTCTCCCTTTTTCAGTATAAAGACCAAAAATAAGACTGAATGGGGTGATTTTTTTAAGCCAGGAAGTACAAGCCTAACATTTCTTATGCTGTTTTTCCCAATGAGCAATAGTGATTCAGTCCCATTAATAGCATTACACACTGCTAGGACTGGATGCTTGCTGGCAAGACAGGCTCCAACATCACAAGGTCAAAAAAAGAGCTTCTGAATTACATTAGTGAAAAATCTCTTAAGGAGTTTCCATAGCCTCCACCTACTGAGAATCTGTTTCCCTCTTTCATACCAATAGTAAAGCAAAAATGGCACAAATTTGACTTCAAAATGTTACTTCCAAGTATATATCTATTAATATATAAAATGTTGTCTGTACATCAGACTTACTTTGCACAATTAAATCTTTGCAGCATAAAAATATCCTCCCAACATGTACTTAGACAGAAACTTCTAAAAATCAAGTATTAGACCTGGGGTTTGCCACCTTTAAATGATGTGCAGGTATGGCTCAGGAAAATGCCAGCTGGCCCAAGCAAGCCATGCCAATGCCCACACTGACAATGATGAGGCCAAGCATGGGCCAGACCTCAGCCTAACACCCAAACCACTCTTTGATTTGCTACTATGGACACACTCTCCTTTGAGGGAAACCTTAGCTCCAGGCTGATGCAGAAGACACCTTTGGCAGATGCCTGGAAAGCCACAGAGATCACACCAGCCTAGAGCACAGAGGAAGAGGGAAAATACCCCGGAGCTGCAAATCACGATAGAAGGTAACAGTCCATGACACCTGGAAATCCCTGCACAGAGGTTTTCCCACTGTGATGTTCCACCATCATCAGACTTTAATTTAACAAACTCTCATACAATTGAAGAAAGAAGACAGATCTTTAACGATGATCACACTAAAACACATGTCAACAATTAGCGTGAGCAAAGAAAATTACTGGGAAAATGTGGGCTGCATTATCTAACTAGATGGCCCTTTATTTGACAAAAATAGAAAAATATGTTAAAAAAAATTGAGACATTTTATTCCCAATTATGTATTTCTTTCTTTATTCCCAATTATTTCTTTCAAAAAAGAAATAAAAAGACATGTTATCTTCAGCCATATAAAAACAACATCTTAGAAATCAAGGGGTTTTTTCCTTACTTCACCTAGTTTACCAGCCTGGAATCTGGTTATTCCATTAGCTGAAAGTGAAGTGGCAGTGTTACAAGAAACATGAGACTACTCCCGTCTCAGTTTCCCAGTCTTAATCTCAGACTATTTACAATGACCTTCTCTTTTCATTTTTGTTAGCAACTACCTAACAACACTCAACTAGGCTGGAGACAGAGAAGAAACTGCTTCTCTTCTCAGCTACTGCAGCACTATATTGTGATCCACAACGTTAAAAGCAGCCACTGGCTTTAATATGCCTTTCAGCAGCCAAAGTCCACACCATTAATGAAGCAGGAAGCAGCTCCAGAAGGTTTCTGTTTGCTTTTGGGGTGAGCAGAGCTTGCAGAGATTATGCCCTTCAACAGAACTCATAGCTCCTTAGAGCCTTTTTCACCCAGAAAAACCATTTACATGACACATTTTCTGCTACAAGAGAACTGTGTTTTCCAGACCCCAGCACAAACAGACACTTCATGCAATCACAGACAGTGAGATGCTGTTGTGGAGAGAAGGCTGCAGTTTGCTGAGCATCAGCACAGCACTGCATTGTTTTCTCCCCTAAAGACACAGCGTACAGAACCTCTCAGAACAGGCTGGTGACTGGTTTTGGCCCAGCTATAGAACCCTGCCTTCCTACATCCCTGGTAGTAAGAGGTCATGACAGACTTAGAAGCTAAAATAGTGTGAGGCACAGCAAGGCAGACAGCAGGCACAAAACTGGAACTCAGAGGCTCTTTCAGCTCTAAAAACGCAGAAAAACCGCGCTCCAGAGCAGCATGAGACAAGAATCCAAACAAAGGTGCTCCCAAATACATCAAAACCCAGCTAGAAAGCTGCTGAACGCGGGCACTCGGCGTTTGTCCTCAGGGAGCTCCACATGCACCCACCATCCCTCTCACAGACATCAGCCAGCAGCGTGAAGCGAATGATTCCACCGCGGGATGCAAACACGGGCCAACCTGCGCCTCCCCGCCAGCCGGGACCGGCGGCCGCTCCGTTCCCTCACCGCCTGCCCCGCGGCGCTCCCGCAGGCTCACCGCAAGATGGGTGACACGGAGTACGCGGCAGGGCGGGCGGACGGTGCCGTGGGCGGCCCCCGAGGCGAGGGGGTACCCGAGGCGGGCGCGGGGCGGTGTCACCGCCGCGGGGTGACAGCGCGGCCCCTCGGGGGGCGGCGGTGAGGAGGGGCCGAGCGCGGGGCTTCTCGAGGCCGTGAGGCGCTGCGGCCGGGGCGTGGGACACAGGCCCTGACGGAGCCTTCACGGCCGCGGACGACCCCCCGGCGGGGGGGCGGGGGTCGGGGCCGGGCTGTGCCCGCCAGCGCTCGGCGCTTACCGGGGCAGCCGCCGCCTCCTTCCCGCTGCTTCGCTGCCCCGGCTCCGGGGGCACCGCGCGGGCCGGGCCGGCGGGAGGGGGGCGCGGAGGGGCGCGC
>WAAE01016895.1:174872-289026 GCA_013400495.1 Nicator chloris
GCCACCAGCAGCAGCGCCGCCGACGCGGGAGCGCCCGCCCAGCCGCATCCTCACCTGCCGCCGCCGCCGCCGCCGAGCGGGAGCCGCAGGAGGGGAGGGCGGGGCGCGGGCAGGGGCGGTGCGTGCGCGGGGCGGCCCCTCCCTCAGGGCGGGGATGCTCCGCACCTGAACCTCAGAACCGCGCGATAGCGGCAGCAGGTAGGGAAGGAAAGGTCTCTAAGGTGGTCGAGCGTAACCTGTGACCCAACACCACCGGGTCATTTAGAACATGGCGGTGAACTCAGCGCCGCGTTCAGTTTTTCCTTAAACACCTCCTGGCGCGGTGACTGCATCACGTCCCAGGGCAGCCCGTTCCGATGTCTGATTAACCCTTCTGTGGAGAAATTACTCCTCATGTCCAACCTGAACCTCNCTGTGCCCGCCAGCGCTCGGCGCTTACCGGGGCAGCCGCCGCCTCCTTCCCGCTGCTTCGCTGCCCCGGCTCCGGGGGCACCGCGCGGGCCGGGCCGGCGGGAGGGGGGCGCNGAGGCCGTTTCCTCTCATCCTGTCCCTTGTTCCCGGGAGCGGACCCCGACCCCTCACGGCCGCATCCTTCCTGTCAGGGTGTTGTGGAGGGACAGAAGGTCCCCCCTGAGCCTCCTTTTCTCCAGGCCGAGCACCCCCAGCTCCCTCAGCCGCTCCTCATCACACTTGTGCCTCAGACCCTTCCCCAGCTGCGTTGCCGGTCTGAGGGCGGGAGGGCGGCAACGGCCCCGGCCCAGGGCCCGCATCTGAGATTGGTGAAAAAATCAATTATTTTGTGGGGGGTTTTGGGGCGGGGGAATAAGCATGCATATTTTAAGCTCTGGCACCAAGCGTGCACAGTGTAGGAAACGTGAGTGGGAGGCTGTGGGTCTTCTAAACCTGTGCCTTACTGTCCAGATCTGTAATTGTAGCTTTTCATTCGAGTGAGAAGTAGATATTTAAATGGGTTCGTGGCTTAAATGGGCTAGAGTTTTCTTCACTGTGTTCAGCACAAACCCAAAATAGAGCCTGTACTAGCCACCTTGAAGAAAATTACCCCAGCCAAACCCAGCACATTGTGGTAGGAAACAGCTTTGCCTTCTTAGGTTACAAGAACTCATGTGCACACAAGCTTTCAGAGTCTGAGCTCCCTTCAAACGCACTAAACTAAGCTCAGCTTTGTAGCACATCGCTGTACAGGATGTTTGACTTGTCACGAATTACCAGCAAGTGAAGTTAATAACCCCAAATTACAGTGTGGGTGCTTTGGTGGGAGGTATAGCAGAGTTTGTATTTACAGGCACTGGCTGGGAAGTGCTATGAACACAGTAATGAAGAAAATGTGCTGATTTGACACATCCCTGTAAAAGTTTCCCTCTGTTTAGGTTTAAAGCTTCTCTCCCAACAGCAATTCAGCTGTTTTAGCAAAAGAAACATTTCAGTGTAAGATTGAGTTGCATGTTCTCCCTTGAGGTACATTCCTTCCTAGAATTCATAGGAATAGAATTCACAGGAATAGAATTTACAGGAATACGGATTTGTAGGTTGAAGACTGGTAGG
Source organism: Nicator chloris (assembly GCA_013400495.1). Classification (NCBI taxonomy): domain Eukaryota; kingdom Metazoa; phylum Chordata; class Aves; order Passeriformes; family Pycnonotidae; genus Nicator; species Nicator chloris. The sequence goes on from WAAE01016895.1 coordinate 176,436, forward strand.
GCAAGTACGATTTACAGCCCCCTCATTATCTTTGGTGGAGTTAAATTTTTAATTTTATAAATCAACGTAAATTATATCTCTATTACATCAGAATTCCCTTTAAAACTGGCAGGATGTATGCTGCCAGATATTGCAACATAGTTAGATTTACATGGTGGGAGAATCTCTTTCTGTGTCTTACGAAGTCAACTTCATTGAGATGTCCTTCCCTGTCCATTTCTCTGTCACTCCGCCTGCTCCTACCTGGTGGGGATTCCCCTGGCAGGCGGCTGCACAGACATGGTGTACTCATTTGCCAGTAAAATGCTCCTTTAAGCTTAAGTAATAATCCTGATGTTTATTTTCCTACAGTATGAATGACCAATGTCATTCTGCTAGATTTTCTGCTCCATGATACCTTCAGCAAAATGTTGTCCTGTGTTTCTACCTTTGGATTGATTTTTAAGTTATCAGCTAAAAAATGGCATTTCAATGGCACTGCTTCTGTATGAAGGATGCATTTGTTTTGTACAATGTATTTCTCACGGTAGCCCACAAAGGGCTCAGGTTTCTCTTTTGCAGCAGGAAGCAGTCACTCAGCTCAGTGAATTAATGAACAAGCTGCTAGCTAATAGTGCATATGCCTTGGATCTTGGTTCTGGAACTTAAAAGGTCGCTGAAAAAAATGCATTAAATGGCAGTATTGTGTGCTGTCATGTGTGTGAGTGGTTCAGCTGTCTGCTAGGAAAGCTTTCTCATTGTGGTTATGTTCTGGGTTAGACTGCCCCAGAGGATTACAGAATCTCCATAACTGGAGGCTTCTAACAAAAAGCAGACAAATGTCTCTCTGGAGTCAGGCAGGGACGGCTGATCCTGCCTCACACTGACAGCTGTACCCCTCAGGTCTCAGGGGAGCTGCTGCCCCAGGGCAGCCTGTCCAAGCCTCAGGGCTGTCTGGAAAATGGAAAGACACCTGCTCAGGTGAAGCAATTTGCACGGAGCATCCGCAGTTTTTATATTCATGTTCTTTCTCATCCTGCTCCCTCTCGTTCCAGGTGCCGCAGGTGTGTGCCAGCTGCTTTGCTCAGGCCTGCCCGCCAGGCTCACCTCAAGCCCGGGGCAGCTTTGCTCACCTGGGGCCTTCAGTCGGGGAATAGCACCCAGGAGGAGAGGCTGGGATGCTCCAGGTTGGCAGTCAGTGGAGAGCTGGACACGGTAAGAGCCGGTTGTGGGTGCAGAATGCCTGCTGCAGGACAGGATCCCTTCCAGGCTCATCCAGGGGCTGCTGTTCCATGTGGTTGCACTTCAAGGGTTCACTTTCTGGGAGAACCATTCAGCAGAAGAATTCCACATTAGAGCTCTTGGAAAACTATTTGATATTATACAGCCACACCACTGGTCGGAAGTATTAGTCCTTGAGTTTCCCCTTCTTTGCCCAGTTCAGGGGTAAGCCTGATAGTCAGTGTAGTTTTAAACACTGCAGTCATTTAGTTACACTTTATCTACTTCCAACTTTGCAATGGAGCCCCTGTAATCTTTGTGATCCACACTTAATGAAATGGGCTAGAGAGCTTTCAAGCAGGTATCTTTTTATTATAGAAAGGTTTATATATTATATTAAGTTTGGACTATATTCCAACATAAATGTACTTTAGTTACATTAATAATTTAAACAATATTTAAATAAAGCACCAAGTTAAGTTGATTTAAATAACTGATTCTGTTTCCACACTGATTCCTACAAAATCCCACTAATTTCATGCAGTGTTTGAAGAACTGGAGGCCAGAGCTGATTTCTTAGTAAATACAAACTACAAGTGCTCTGCACACAAATGGGAAGTTGACAAAGTCTGAGACAGGCTGGGTTTTGAAGCAGAACTACTACAAAAGGATTCATACAGATCTGAACATGGATTGGGTTGCTCAGCCATTTCTCTACCTTTCATGCAAACTATTTCCACACATTCAAGTTGTTTCAGTTTAGTTCTCCATACTAACCTCTAGATTTTAGGTGATTTTGCTTTTACCTTGTAAAATAAGAAACAGCAGTGTTATTTTATTTTGAAACAGCAGTGTTAGATTCCATGCCCCCAGCAAACTCAGCTGAATGCAGTTCACACATTCAGTGTAATGCAGGCCCACTTTTATCTAAATAAGACCAAAAGAACCTGACAACATAGATAGAGGAGATTTTATTTAACATTGTGTACAAAGAAAGGCTACAAATGCCTTAAGACATTTTTCCCCCACATACAGTTTTTGGATCCCTTTTTCATACCACTTTTTTCAGAAAGTTAAAAAAAAAATCCAGAATGACAATTTTTCCCTTTCCCCTTCTCCTTGGGCCTAAATCGAGAGATGTTCAGCAGTATTGTTTCAACACCTTTCCGTATTAGACTACAATGATTAGGTTTTCTTTCCCCAAAACAGAGCACTATGAGATACTGAAGCACTAGCAACAGCAGGATAAAATGCCAAAAAGTGACTCCCTAACATGGTAGTGTTTAAAATAATGCCAACAGTATTAGCTCTGATGAAACCCAAAATTATCCAAACAGTAACAAGTTGTTTGTCTTCTACATCTGATAATTTAGGACTAAGTATATAATTTATTTGTATTTATATTTAAATAAATGTTTTTAACTCCTTTCCTTGGAATTCTTCATGGACTATAAACACGTATAATACTAGAGATAAGAACCAACTACACAACTTACATAGGCAAGAGAAGGCTGAGTTTTTGTTTGGTTTTGTTTTTTTTTTTTTGCTGGACAGACACAGAAAGGACAACATTTCCGTGTCCTGCTGTGAGGTCATTTTTAAATTAACCATTTCATTGTGATGCTTTTCAGTTATCCCAACACAATAATTCCTTAACCTCTTTTTGCTGCCTTGGTAATCACTTTTACTACTCCTGAAACATTGGTCCCTGCATAGCTAAGTCTTATCTAGGATTCTGCAAGTTTTGTATGTGACTCTGAAACCCAAGACAAGACTTCTTTCAGGCTGTGAGATGCAGTAAAGAAGGCAGGGAGTAGAAAAGATTCTTGTGGAGAAATGACCTTTTGCTGTGGCAGCTTTTACATTGCCATCCACTATATATGAAATAGGTTTTAGATATAGATTGGTTTTCAGCTATTTGTATAATGCCAAATCAGCATTGTCCCTCTTTCTCCCAAAATGGGACTAAAATAGAGGAATTTTGAGCTACTCTAGACCAGCATTTGATCACTTGGTTGGGTGCAGTGAGAAGGAACTCACAGCTGCCTTCTGAGCCTCATCAAACTGCCCTGGGGGAGATGGAAGCACGAAAGCAGCAGCAAGGCCTCTGCTCACTGGTGGGCTGGACCTGCTGTGACCCTCGCTTGGGGTCATCTCCAGGAAGCTGCTGGAGTCTCCTTGCAGCAGGAAGCTGTTTTGTACACAAGCCTGCCCTTTTGTACATCCACAGGGATATAAAATGCTGTGTGGTATAAATCATTCTGCACATTAGAGAAACAGTTCATCTGTAGAATGTCTCAGATTCTCAGAACATCCTACCATGGGGGAAAAGACCCCAGCAGTTACACAAGCCAAAGCTCTAGAGCAAAATAAAATTTTCTCTATTCTCTTTCTCTGTTGAACCATTTTTGACAAGACGATTTGAACATGATTGTGATTCAGACAAAGCAGTAGAGCAAACACTTCTAGGCTTGGGCACTCTGTAATTATATTAATTCCCAAATATGCTTGAACAGCTGTAAATAATAGAATTTTACTTAGCTCACAACACAGCACTGCATGAGTCCAGAACTTTAGCAGTACCCGGTCCACTCTGCACAAGAAGACTGGAAATATTTTTATTATCTCCAGGGCTTTGCTCTGTAGCTCTGCTACAAACTGAACCTCTCGATGTGGTAGTTGCTACAGTGCAGAAAGATGTGAAGTGGTTCTGTTGGGAAAGGAGGCGTCTGTCTTACTGTGAGGTGAAACATGGCAGCAGGAAAAAGTTATGTAAAAACCGCTGCATGTTTTGCAGTGGTCTCCAGCAATGTCACTGTAAGAAGGTAACACAAATAGAATCAACAGTGGAAGCAAACTAGGTAATTTAATAATTTTCTAATTCTCAACAAGAGCATTTATGAATTTGCTTGACCCGAGAGGCATAAATCTAATGATATGGTCACAGAAGGGAGATTCAAGACAACACACACACTCAGGTCTGCTTTGGTCCTACAGCCCTAACCCTTCTGTCATTACAGCTGTTGTGGGATTTTATCCTTGCAGCCCAAAACCAGACTTCTAGCTTAAACAATAGTCCAACTTTGTGGTTCTAGGAGCTTTTTACTTCCTTGTGGTGGTGGTTCACCTACATTAACATACAGGCACTATAGCTGCTGCCTCAGGAGGAAATGGTAGAGAGCAAGTGATAAACTTTGCTTTCTTAGCACTGAACTGTGAATGTTCACTAGCAAGAAAGAGGGATTGCAGCACATCAGAATTGTGAGGCTGCTGTAGCTAAATTCCTGGCATTCCTGTATTCATGTTTATTTACTGGCAAGAGAGCCTTTGCTCAGTTATCTAGGGCAGGAGCCACCTTCTGTAACTCAAATTGAGAACCTCATTCTAGTCCCAAGCAACATGATCCTGAGCAATTCCTAATTTTGCTTCCTTTTCCATTTGTGTTGGTTTTATTCCCTAAAGATTATTAAGGAATAGTCTATTAACTATAAGTGCTTCCTTTATAGCTTCTGTTGTTTTTAAGAGCAATCCATGGATTTAATTCTATTCAATTAGAAAGTTCATAGAACACATATGAATATTTATTTCATCATAGTTCAGAATGGAGAATTGCTAGTACTAGTCCAAGGCTCCAGTATCTCAGTTGTACAGGCCCTGTGTTAAAGGAAGGGAATGGTACCATGTTTATTTTTCACTAATAGTAGTAGGACAATGTTAGCAAAGGCTACAAAGAAAAACATCCCTGGAGTAGAAATTTAAGAGGGCATAAACAAGTGACTATCTACAAGAATTTCATTCATTTCATTGTATCTAGGAATTACCCTTTCAGATTTTTCTTCTTCAAGGAACAGAAGCAAATCCCCCCCAAGTTCCTGCACAAATGTATTGGTCTTCTGTTATTACAAGTCTCTGTCATCTTGAATTAAAGTCAAAAGAGGAAAGGGAAGTTTTTTTCTTAAAACATTTCCCATTTTATACTAAAATTTCCATAAGAAGAATGCCACATCTGATAAAGTTATCCCAGTAGGTGACCAAGCACTGAAAAGGATTACCTAGTGAGGAATCAGAGGAGGTTAGGGTTTTGCCATCAGATTTTAAACATTTTTAAAACCACATTGGTCAGTTTACATTTTATACACACTTGAAAGAATGGCACATTAAATGGACACATTGTGATGCCTTCCAGTGTTACACGTGACAAACTAATCTGGAGATCCACATCTGCCTTAAGGAACAGTACATTTGTTTAAATAAACCCATAGAAAACTAACAGGAACAACCATAAAACAGCTCTAAACAGGTAAAACGAATAAACTGTAAAAATCCTGCACCTCCCATAAATATCCTCTGTGGTTGCACCACCTCATGGCAAACACCACAAGGGCCGCGTGGTGCTGGAGATTCCGCGTGTGCGCGATGACGGCCAGAGCTGAGGCGGGCAGTGGGCACCGGCAAGGACAGGCACCACACCGCTGGATTTTGCCCTTAGCTGATACACTGAAAAATAGCAGCATTAAAATACAGCCTGAAATAGCTTAGCTACTACCTCAACTTGTTAAAAATGTGCAAGAATAAAGAACACCAGCAGCATTTGAATGGATGTATTTCAATTTGGTTTCCAACACTTCCCTCCCATACAAAGCATACACAAACACAAAGCTGACTCTGAGCTAGTAACTGTTATTTCTTGTCCATCTTTGAAAACTTTTCCCTTCATTTGCTTAACTTTTTAAAATTTTACTTAAAAACCTATTCAGTGTTATAAAAACCCATGAGAATTTCAAGGTAGTTTCTAAATGCCAGGAAACTGATGCTTATTTCCCTCCTTAAACTGGAGAGACACAGACTATCCTAATCACCTGAATTTCCTTAGCTGAAAATTTAAACATTTCAGATTCCTGTTCCTGAAAGCAACATTTGTAGAAAAGTCTCTCCAATACATTAGAAACTGAAGGAGCAAAATCTCCCAGTGCACACATAAAGGGTAACTTTTTGCTAGTTTGCTCTTGTGTTGTTTATAGTGTACCTTTTAACATAGAAAACTAGAGTCCAGTTTTCTGACACAACTCACAAGGGAATGTATAAGAGGAGAAATCAGAAGGCCTTTTCTAAAGCCAAGTTTTGCATTTCCCTTTTTGTTTAAGTATGATAAGGCTTATTAAAAAAAATAAAGTAAAAATAAAACCCAAAACACAAAAAAACCCTCCAAACAAACAAAAAAACCCAACCAACACCCCTGGGGAAAAACATAAAAGCCTTTTGGAAGTACTTAATTTCTGAAAACATAAGATTATTGGAAAAAAGTTAATTGCAAAAGTAAAGGAAATTCAAGAAATCAATTCTCGTATTTCAAATCAGTCCATGATTTCATCATCAGCAATACGATCCACTATCTTTTCCAGCCCAAAATTACCAGCTTTGGGGAAAACATATTCATACTTAACAGAAATAATTAACGGGTTAAGTTAAATTAACTTTTTTTCCCTGATCCACATGCCTGCATGTTAGATAACATTACATTAGAACTGAGCATTGTAATGAGAGACTGACAGCAACAACCTGTCACAGTAACCAAAGCAAAAGCAATTTTCTCTTGGTTACATACTATAGATCAGTAATTTAATATTAAAATTAACTTCCTATATAAATAAAAATTAAAAAGTTGGGCAAAAGTAAATTGGCACAGTCATTATGGTATTGCTTTCCAGTTTCAACACTGCAAGGAGCAGCCACAGATTCCAAATACCAAAGGAAAAGGCTATCACCCAGCACCAGGTGTAGCTTGGCTTTTTTCCCTTTCCCATGAAGTCATTAGCGGTGCTCCTGCTTCAGGTCCATCTCCCCCGAGTGGGAGCAGGCAGGACTGCAAGGATTGCTGTAGAGCTGCTGGGGAAAAGGGAGAACAAATACAGAGAAACAAACACAGAATGCTTTACTGCTCTGCATGACATGGCTCAAGTCAATGGTTTTTCAGGATTGTGACTAATTTTTGCCTTCAAACAGGCAAAAAATGAAAATAAAAATAAAAAAAAAATCAGAATCTTAAGCCTTCAAGTTTCCTTGCCTTCATTCCCTCCCTCCCCCAAAAAGCACCTCCTACTACAGACAGTTTTTTCTTTTTTGTGGGTTCAGAAGTTGGAATGTCGTGGAAATACATACAAGAGAGAAGGAATTTCTAGTTGTACATTACATTACAAAGAGGTTTGCTCCCAGACCTAAGGAGGGAGGGATACTAAGCAATATTAAATTCCTATAAGAATCCTTACAAAGCATGCAAAATATTGATATACTCACAAAATTGAAATTCATATTTGTTCCTTTCTGATTTTGCAACTTCACAGTACAATAATTTCTAATATTCTGCAGCAGTCAGAATTACAGTGACTACAAAATCATTTCCCTTTAATTTTTTTCAATTAGCTCAAAACACTCCTTTGCTGTTTTTTTTAATTGAGAGTTTGCAGAAAATGTGCAATTCAGCACAAGAGGAGTTGCTTTCTGTGTCATATTTCCCTGCAAATGATGCTGACAACCTGACCCTACCAATCTTCCAAAATCTGTCCCTCCCTCCCCTTTTTGTGCCGATTCCTTCCCTTGTCTTCCAGCTGTACTTTTCTTCTTGCCAGGATGATGATGGACAGATGCCACTAAATGGATGCTGCATAGCTGGGTAGGGGTAGCGTGGGCTGGCACAGTTTAGGAAAATGGCATTGCTCCCACCCCCAGGATGTTTGGCACAACTGCTTCAGAGCCAGAATGCTGGCTCTGGATACCAGCATTATTAATTAGATTCTGCAGTTCAATTCCCTGGACAAATACTGCTGCCTTTTCCACCCCTTTAGCTTCAACTGGTTTAGGGAGGGAAATACAAAATTGGTGTTTGGCCAGACCTTTTGTACTGCTAGATGGAGTTCCACAGAAATTTCTGCACTGCTCTTAATTAAAACAGAGTTGGAATTTCTGGAGAATCCACAATGCATGCTACTTGCTAGATTGTCCATAAAGTACATTCTGGCATGTTTTCAGAGCATCTGTATCTATCAGAAAAAGACTCTTGTAGAAACAATGTACAAAGCCTCCAAAATTCAAGTATCAAAAAAAAAGATGTTCTGATAAAAGTCTGGAGTAAGTAGCCAGCCAAACTGAGAGCCATTGATTTTTTTTTTTTAACCCACAAATTCTTCAATTACTTTTGCAGAGATAATGTATTTTCTTTGGAGTGTTGGGAATTAATAGTCTTCCCAATTAATTTTTATCAAGTTTGGTGGGGTCTAAGGAATTTAGCAATTCTTCCTGGATAATATTGCCCCTGCTTTTATAAGCAAACAAACAACAGAATCACTGTTATCTTCCCTGCCTCTCTTTAATTTGCTGTATTTATTTATTTAATTTTGTTGAGTCTGTCTCAACCCAACAAAACCCATCAGAAGTGCAACATAGGCAAGAGCAGGGCATCTCCTTCCCTGGGATGTGTGAACATTTCTATGGGAAGGGCTGGGTGAGCCAAAAAACCATACAAACAAACAAAAAAAACCACCCAGCCCCCAACCAGACAACAGTTCTAGCTGTACATAAAACTCTTTGATTTCTTTAGAACCATATTCAAATCAAGACTTGAATTTCTGTGGAGAGAATTTTAGATCCCAGACCCTTCTCTTCTCCTTCCTCTTGCAAAGCAATGCTATTTTTTGTAGCCTCAAACAGTACTTGAAAAACAGCAGTTATTGAAGACACAGTTGTGATATATCCTTTAACACCCCCTCTCCCAAAAAGGGGTGTCCTATCAAGTGGTCCAGTAGAAATCTTGAAGTTTCTTTATGATAAATTAAATCCACAAAATGAGGAATACCTTCTGTCACATTCCCAACAAGAATAATCACCACACTCTGTGGTGCATTTGTCCAAGCGTCTATTGCTCCTTCTAGTGGAGATTCTGCACAGCTCCATCTCCAGTTAGTTCTGGTTCTACCAGCACAAGGAGGTTTTTCTCCATTCTCTCCAGCTTGTCTCTGGTTAACAAACAGCAGAAGCATTGAGGGCCAGAATTCCCCAGCACAGCAACAGGCCAGTCCGAGGAAACACCAGTCATTTTTTTCCCGGGGTGACAGAGTTATGCCAAAAGCAGTTTGTGTCCTGTTGGTACCACAGGCACCTACACCTCTGTGGAAAAGAGAATGCTTTGCCTCTTACTGTCCGGGGTAGGAATAGTCTCTAGCTGCAGGAAGTACAGAAGAACTTGAACCTGGAAAGAGAAACAACAAGGTAATACTAAAGCCCTGTAAAAACTCGTTCTCATCCTGGCTATGTGAGAACTGGTGATACAGCTCTCTGGGACATTTAGCAGCTGTGTATTTAATACACTGTATAACAGCAGTAGAAATAGTAGAACTTGCAGTGCTTCAGAGACACTTTTTAGATTCCAGGTGGAACAACGGTGCTGGTGGTTCCAGCGCTGAAAAAAATAGATCTAGAATTTGCCATTACTCAATGGAGAAATACAAACCAGTCTGACTCAGCAACACAGGCTCTGTGCTCCAATCCTCTGCATAGCCTTCAAAGGCAGCAGTGGCCAAAGAATTTTGTTGCGCATCGATGAAAGTGGTTTAAGTGCCGAGGAGCATTGTGGAAACACTGCCAATTCTTTTATCCCAGGCCAGCAGCATGGTGCTGGGACACAGCTCCCCAAAAGCTCTTCCCATGCAGGAGCACACACAGGATGCACACACACAGACACTCCTTCGTGAAAAGCCATATTCCTACAGATGCGAATTGACCGGCCTGAATGAACACTGTTCTACAGACAGGCTAAAATGTCTGTGTGAGGACAAAAGTTGTTTATGTTTATCAAAAAAATGACCATGAAAACCCAGCGGGGTCGCTGAGCCAGGCCTGCCACAGGACTGTGCTTTCCCAGAAAGTCTTCACAAGATGGAATGGTACATTCAGGATTTTACCTGGGACATGACTTCTAGTGACCAGCTGTCAGTCATTGTGATGGGCTGGGTTGGGTTAGCAGGGATTTTACTGTCCTTCTCTGAAGGTCTGAGCAGTGTTGGTCCAAAGACAGTGGCAAGATTATGCAGGGACATCTTGTTCACGCTTTCCCTCTCAGCAACCCTGGGAGAAGAAACAATGCACAAGGCAGACCTTCATAAATATCTGAGTTTTATAAATGAGAAACTGAGGCATAGTTTAAAAAAATTGCCCAAGGGCAGAAAAGTCTGCAGCAGAAACACAAGTAAAGCCCAGATTTCCTGGATTTTAATCCAGAATCTCAATCACAAGATGATCTTTCATGTCTCCAGGGACAGTCTCTGGTACGTACAACATACTTATGCAAACCAACACATTGGGCAAGCATTAAGCCAGCTTATTGCATTAATGTCAAATGTATGGCAATACTTTTTCACAGTTACAACCATATTACAAAGACATAGACAAAACCAGAAAGACTTGACTACAAAAGGAAGTGACAACTGCAGTTAGGCAAAGTGCTGGAATTTAAAAAATAGATCATACTGGATTTCAGACACCTTCTGAGACAGGGTTCCCTAGACCTTAAATATGGCCAAAGCATCATGGTTTATACAAAAACCTTTCCTGGTCTTTGTATCCAGATGCAGGTGCAGTCTCAGTGACATTGCAGCAGGAATTTGGATTTTCGATAGATAAGCCCTGACTCTTTTGTTATTCCTTTCCTTCAGTTCTAATCCTTTTTCAGTACGAGTTGGAATGGAATTCAGGATTTACTGCCTCACTAAGTGAGTATGAGACAATAGTTATCTGATGAGCATTCACAGCAGATCAGCAAATACTTCTTCATTCCTGTGATTCAGGAGGTATTTAAAGAAAAGGCTCCACTTTTCAAAATAGCCGATGCTGTACACATTAGACGCATTTCTCAAGCAACCACTATTACCTTTTTAAATGGTCCAGAAGGAAAAGGAATGTCACAAGGTTGGGTTCTGGAAGTGATAGCAACAGATTCAACATACAGCTCTCCTTTGCAACAGGATCTGAAAGTGCTACAAGAAAGAGAACAAGACATCACTACAGGCAGGGAGTGCAAATCTCACTGACTGAGCCATGTCCCAGAACAGCCAATAGGGATGGTCCCAAAAGGACTGTGACTAAATCATCATAGCCTGGAAAGTCAGAGTTGCACATCAATGCCCCACAGCATCTCCACCCTTTTTTTTTCACAAGTTCATTAAGAATCCTTTTCTCTCAGTTCAAGTGCTTTGAGGCTTTCAATCATTGATGTTTTTCTCTGTATCAAGGTAAGATAAGGTACATATCCCCCTCCCCTCCAAAGGGGGCTTCCCTGAAGCCTGTCTGGGCAGTGAATGTGCACAGCCCCAGCAGGCAGGCTGGCATTCTGTCCTGAACCTAACCTTCAGAAACCGGGGCTTTTGCAGCTCCCCATATTGCACCATATGGGAAGACGATGTCATTCCGAGCTCCATTCCACTCCCCTCACAGCTTGTTCCAGGCTTTTGTCCAACACTATGAATATGGGGTTTATGATGCTTTAAGAGCAGCCTCCGACAGAAGAGTCTCCATTATCAAGGGTTCCTTGTGCTGCACCTACCGATGCCTTCAGCAAAGTTGGGGTACAGTTCGTCTGTGAAGAGGGGCTCCGGCAGCTCCCGGAAGTACAGTTTGAGGGTGCCTGCAATGGCATTAACGTCCATCTCACTCATCATCACTGACACATCCTTGTTATCTGAAAGAGGGGAGAGTAGAGGAAGGGTAAAGAGGAACTGCTGGCCTTGCATTCCTTCTTTTCCTCACTTTGGGTCTGTTTATCTTTCATCTCTGCCCAAATAGCTGAGTTTTCCTGTTTACATTTCTCTGGATTAAGTGAGCAACCGGATTAAGTGGACAACCTTCCAGCTGAGAAGTGCTGCACAAATGACTGCAGACACTTCATTGCTTTACATCAAGCCAGGGAACGTCGCCCTCCAAGAGTGCTGTGCTGTGCCAGCAACCTCAGCCTGATCTGAACAAGCCCTACTTGACTTATATTTATATATTTATATGCATTTCAACTTTTATTACTGACAGCAGTTGTTGTTCCAATTCCCTGCCTCTAACAGCTTAGAATAAGAGATTCTGAGATTCTCTAATTCCCCACTGAGTGTAGCTAAGGCAATTCAGGGCTTATATTTCAGTTTTGTTACTATTAAGAACAAGAAAACCACCCCTTCTCCCTAAAGTAAACACCAACCACCACTGGTTTCATAAAGCAGTGCAAGCCAGCACTTAACAGAAATTTTAAAAGTTCTTTTTCAAACTGTGAAAGACCCTTACTTGCACTAGTGGCGATTCATCAGTGGGTTTTGATAGCTTAGGGTGATTGAAAAGAAAACACAAGAAGGAAATTTCACTAAAACTTGAAGGAAAAGTGCAGGGAGGGTGAATTTGGGTGTCTGGCACAGGTCTTGTGACTGTTGGAGCATGGCTTGAACAGTTCTTGGACCATCATGCGGAAGCTGGAAGTAGGGCAAAATTTCACTTTTTGTACCTCAGCAATTTGGAAGCGTTTCACCTGCCTGATCTCAAGTGCCTTTTGGGACATACAGTCCACTCTTTAAATGTAGCACCAGTAAGGAGCCTTTTTCTGCTCAAGATCAAAGAGAGCTTTGCAAAGATTGCTCAAAGTGATCTGATTTTCTAAGCCTGTGCACATCAGTCCACACAGAGTTAGGGAGAGAAGCCCTGACCACCCAACCCCAGTTTCATGAACACCTCTCCTAGTTCTAAGCAACATTGGCTTCCACAAAACATTCTTTATTTTAAGGACTCATATTAATTTGGACACCTCACAACAGTGAAGAAATTATGAATTCTGATTGCTGATGTTTCTCCCCAGATAGATGTCCACCATTTACAAAGATTTGGCAAGGCAGGTAAAGCCACCATTGCATGTCTGCTGGGAAGAATAAAAAAAGCATGGTTTGGTACAAGGATCCATCCTGTTGTATGTCTTGGGTTATATCAGTAAATAAAATATGCAGCCAGGGTTAAAATTTTTTTCCTTGAGTGAGAATCTCTACTTCTTAATGCTTCTTGGGCAACATAAGATTAAAAATAGCACAGCCACCTGACAGGGAGCTCAGGCGGGTTCTCACAGAGCAAAGGGAAAAATCAGACACAAATACTTACTGACATCAAAGGCAGCTTTCAAAGCCTGGATGTCGGTTGCAACCCCAGAGACGCGGTAGATCCCCACCTCCTCCATCCCGCGCCGCTCGATCTCCTCCACGCACTGCCGCACGATGTACGGCACCTTCGACCTCTCTCTCCTGAAGAAAGCCAGACAGAAGAGTTCAGTTCAGCCCAGGCCCTCTGTGCCTGTTCCCCAGCCAGCCAGGACAGCTACAAGCACCCCAACATGTCCCTGGGCAAACCTCTTGTGGAAAATAGGGTGGTAGAAGTCTGAGCAGGCAGTCAGGACTGAGCTGAAAAACTCCTTTGAAAACTGGAGAGGGTTTTCTGACTGTCTCGGCCTGGCTCTGGCTGTTCTGCAGCTTCCCTGAGCTCTTGGCCACGTCCCAGTGCCCCTAGAGCCTGCGACTCTGCCCAGGTAATCGGAGGATTCCCAAACAGCCCTTGGATACATAGCAACTCTGTTGCTTTCAAACTGATGCAATTCCATGGGGAGGAAATACCACGCTTCCCAAACCATACAACAGAACAAACAGGTTTCTGCTGGCAAATGATTCATGACAAAAGATCAGGGGTTAAAATAATACAATGGGATCCAAAGACCTTGAACATTTTTGATTATGGAAAAGAAACGTCACCGTTCAGTGGCTCTGGAAATTTGTGACCATGTCAGCTAACTATAGAGAAGGCAAGGGGGATTTCCGGAATTCAGAGGAGAGATAGGCTGTCTGTAAACAGCCTGTGTGCACATTGGTTTTTATCTCTCCAAAAAATGGAGCTCAGAGATTGTAAAGCATCTCCTGCCTGCAGCCACATCTACACTCCTATACTAGTGGAGCAGGCTGGACTGCCTAACCCCTCAGGGGGACACAGGCAGGTGCACCCCACTGCCCAGTTGTCTTCCTGAAACACAAGGGGGAGAAGTGTGACCCATCAGCTCACTTGGTGACAATAGCAATCTTGACCCCAAACACGCCCGTCTGCTTGCGGGACGGCATCCTTTTCAGGCTGAACTCCCGACTGGTGAACTTCACTGACAGCTTCACTTCCACCTGAACCAAAGAGAACAGCTGTTACTTTTTCAACATTTTCTTTTATTTTTTTTTTCCATGCTGCAATGAAGAGCAAAGAAATAAAGCCCACAGGAGGTACAGAAGCAGAGCTAATTTCTGTTTGCCACACTTACCCCATTCATTGAGATGACTGTGCGCTGCCAGTCTTTGTCCTGCAGTGCCTGCGGGTCCAGCTGGAAAACAGAAGTTATGAGCTAGGAACAGACTTCAGAGAAACCAGCTAGCCTGGAAGGCTTCTGCAAGTGAGCAGAGCACGATTACTTTTACCTTGATACTTCTTTTCCATAGGAAAATTCACACTCCAAAGTTTCCCTGGTTTCAGGGAAACCAAGTTTTGGATATTGTGCAGTTCTCTAAACAGGGCTGATGAGGGTTTATGCACATGGAAAACCCAGCAACATGAGAGCAGTGTCAGCTCAACAATAAAAGCAACCTCAGGGAGCACAACCAATGTTTGAATCTGCTGAGAAATCATGGAAAGCTGTCCTTCAACCAGCCTATTCCTTTTTATTTCTATTTGAGCATAGAAGCAGGAAGAACTATGCTATTGCAAGCATTCATTAAACAGAAACATGTTCCAATCTTTCATTTCAGCTTTGCTTGATCTTTTGAGTGCACCGTTGTGAGGCTGGGGAGCAGCTGACTCAAGTGCTAGAATGTTACCCAGCAATTCCACTACTGCCTTGGGAGAGCCCAAACACATCTGAAGGCCTGAGGCGAGGCTTGGCACTCAGCTCCAGGGAGATTGGCTAGAGAGAGGAGGAGCTGTCTGCTTGGGCGCTTGATCAGCCATTGGAACCAGCCAAAGCAAGAATTCAGTGCCTCCTGAGACAGCTTCATAACGCTTGGCTCTTGAACACAGAGGCATAGTAAGACCAGGATGAGGCAACTGCAGCAAACTCTGTTTTGAGTTTACTGCTGTCAGCAAACAGACAGTCTTAACCAGAGCTACTTTGTAGCACAGCCTCCCCCTCTCACAGAGCCCTGTGCAGGGCCAGAGAGCTCAGGCAGCAGAGGGAAATGCTGGAACAATGGCAGCTGCAGGAAATTCTGGGAGAGCTTAGACACGGTCATGGTCACACTCAAGATCATCAACAGAGCAGCCCAGTGCTGCTGACAGGTAAAGAGACAAAGCCCCCCCCTCCCCCCATGACCTTCCCCACTCCCCAAAGAAAGGAAAGCAGCAGAGAGTAAAGTTTCTCTCTGCTTCCTCCCACTGCAGAGACCCCAAGCAGCAACAGAACAAGCAAGGCCAACCTTATCCCTGCGCACTCTGTTACGGACGTGAGCCCACAGCGGGATGCTGCCAGCACACACATGCTTCCCTGTCGAATTGGAGCGGCTCCTGTAGGTGCAACGCCGGCAGAAATTGCTGAAGAGCCCTTGTAAGGAATTGTCAGTAACCAGCAGCTCCCACATTTTCAGACTGTGCAAAGGTCCCGGAGGCCAATGGGCAGCAGTGCTTGGCTTCAGTGCCTCAGTGACCCCAAACACAGGACAGCTCGCCAAGGGGCTTCGCTTTTAAGTCCGGCAGAACAGATCCGCCCCCGCCTGTGGGGCTGGCCAAGGGCCCTACGGGCTGGCCGGTTTCTAGGCTGTTCTACCCTGAACTTCCGTGCTGGAAGTTTGATTTCTTTCAACAACTGAATTCTTTCCCAGAATCAAGAGGAAACCATTTCTGAAGTGTCTGGTTTCCTATGAGGAGCAACCATGCTAAGTATGCCTGAAAGCTTGATCTCTAGTTCTGAAGAGTCATCTGGTTAAGCTGCCAAAATGACCCTGCTGATGGACACAGTCACAGCCAATCCTCTTGCTGGGAACCAGTTTTCCATATGCTTTTAGAATAGAGTCACTGAGTGTATTATTTATAGCAGGGAGCTATATTATTTATAGCTTAAGACTACAGGGGAAAGAGGGTTTGAATATTTGCCAAAAACTTTAGGCAAGGAAGAGTCCAGCAGAATCCAGTTACTGTTTATTTAAGCTAACAGGTATTACTGGGTATGTCTCAGTAATGACCAGGGAATTCCTTCCACTGCACAAAACAAAAGCAGGTAAACAGCTCTTAAAAAATACTAGCCAAACACCATCCTGCTCTGTCTCAAGAGTGACTTTGACACTGCTGCAAAGGACAAGCAGAAGCTGAGTGCTGGAGCTGAGAACTCACAAAGACTTTTCCTTGCTGGGTAACTGCTGGGGCTGAGCCAGGACTACGAGTAAACCTCCATGTAACTGCTGCTGCCTCTTGCTCCCTTGTTTCTGAACTCTCCTGCAGAGCTGGCAGGACCCCTGCACTCCCTCCTACTGTTTGACTCCTGCTGGAGAATGCCTTGTACTGAATGGGGACAGCCAGGGAGAACAGGCACCAGGGCTGGCTGACCCAGCCAACCCTGCATGAATCACTGGCAGTAACAACAGCAATTAAGGGGAAAAAAAACCAAACTCCTCCAAGGTGCTTTTTAAATAACAAACCAAAATGATGGAAGCTATTAAAAGAGCAAAGCTTGAATAAACTCTCAGCAACACTAAGTGAGACAGGAAGATCAGGTCTAACAGTCTGATAAGTCACAGTAGGACATAGCAGAGTCAACAGGAAACCAAGGACTGTCACTGGGACTTCAATCAAGCTTCAGTCGTGGTCCCAGCTGATGACTGACCTTCTGAGGCCAGCAAGAGCAACAGAGAGAAAGGGCAGCTGGAGCAGGCAGGGAGAGAGTACACTGAGGACTATCAGCTAGCAAGAGTGACGCTCCAGCACAGAGGACAAATGGGGCCATGCTGTCTTGTGGCCTGATTTGGAGATCAGTGACCTGAAAGAAGGAACACTGAGTAGAAGAATGCAATCCACAGCCAGCGTGGCAAAGGGAGGCAGCTCTGAGCAAGCTGTGCCAGCTCAAGCAGGGGAGGCACTGTGTAACCGCTGCCTCTGCATTTGACAGTGGAATTTACTGCTCCTCTACACAGTTCCTCCAAACAGTTGCTTGGTTTGAGTGACCTGCCCCATCTCCATTGAAGCAGAGCCACTGTGTTGTTTCCATGCTCTGTGCAAATAGGACAGATCTGCTAAAAGCCTCACAGACTGTATCGCATGGGCTTGTTTGCACAGCCCCCACCAAAAGCTCTTGCTGAACAGGAAAACACAAACCAACCACTCTGCCTGTTTGCTCTTCCCTCCAGTCCCCTTGTGGCCTTTGGTATTTGCAGTGGCAAGCTGCAGCCCCAAAGTCACTAATGAACCAAGCAAATACCTCTCTGTGTGCTGCCCAAAACGCAACAGAACAAAGCAGCTCAGCACCACAGAGGTTTCTGAGTGCAGGTCTCTGGCCCTTGTTGCTCAGCACTGAATTCAGACAGGGCACAGCAGTCAGGAAAGGCTGAGAGTGCACAGCAGCATGGTGAGAACCTGGAAAAAGGCAAACTGGGGATGCTGCTCTGGCAAATGCAAGCCAGGCGCTAGGAAGGGTGTCTATATGCTGTACCCTAAACCACCACAGAGAGCTTGATGATGATTTCTTTTTTCCCCAGAGAGAAAAGAAAACATGCAGAAGGAGGAAAAACAAAGCCTCCATGGAAATGAAAGAGCGTGGACTGCAGAACATTAAGGTGTGTTTTATATATTCATTCACATTACTTCTTCCTTTTATTAAATTTCCCAGGCAACTTTACACTCCATCAATTTTGAATTGTAACTGATGTGACATACATGTTGTCAGAGTCTCACTGCTGCTGGGAACTCCCAGTCCTGCCATAACCCCATTCTTCTCACAGCTCCCCACTGACAGATTAATCTTTCCCACCATCACCCTTTAGCCATGACCCATTGCCTTCTTCATTTCTCCCCTATTTTCATTGCTGGGACAATGTTCTGCTTCAGCAAACTGTTTAAACAAGCTTGAGTGTGTTAAAGGTTTCCAAGTTAACACTTGGGAGGTACAGCATGGGACAATCTGGTTTACATGGAAAACAACTGAATGCCTGAAATAGCCATGGGCACTGCTATGAGACATCCCAGATAATTAAGATAAGAGCGATCATTTTGCAAAGCAACAGAGGAATGGTGCTGCTCCACAGAATGAGTGATCTAAGGTCACATCCTCCCTGATTTTCCAGCATTGCCGTGAGGGAGAAGGAAATATTTTGCTTGAGCTGATCAAGCAGAAGAAGAAAGCAATAAAGGAAAGGGCATTTCTAGGAGGCACCAGTGGGAGGAGCCAGATCAGAGGGTGAGGTGTCACTCACGCACTGTTCCCAAGGCACAGGCTGGTCCTGCTGACAAATGTGCCCACTTAGGTATAGTCTCAACACCAAGCAAAAGGCTGCTACACTCCAAACATGGGGATGTGTCTGCCACATAAAGTGCAAAATTCAAGGAGCCAAAGGGCCAGCTCAAGTGCCAAAGGTGGACTGCAAGATAACAACAGAAAGACAAGCCCAGGGTGCTTACAATGAGAGGGGCTTATGCCCACAGCTGAACTAAGCCTCACATTTCCTTCCATCATGTGATGTCCAGTCCATCCTCCTCCAGCTCCCCCAGTAATTTCAGTTTCACAGTGCACCCAGGAATTGTATTTTTCATGCCTGAGGTGCACCACAAGCCCCCAGCCATGTGTGCCAGTCAGTTCAACACTGCACACCCAGCACTGCTGTGCCCAGGTCTGGTGAGGACTTCACTTCTACATTTACAGGAGGTTCTCCCACACGAAAACCTCATGGGCTTATGTTTCTGAGGTAAAAAACTTGCAGACTGGCAGGAAAGAAGCAGCTCTTGCATCTGGCTACAAAGACAGGGAAATAAAATATTCCATAGGAAAAGAAAATATGAGCAATGGGAGCTGTTAACATTGCTGCCCATTCCTGGAAACTTGTGACTACATAGACCAATTTCCAGCCTTCCTTCCTTCACCGCCATAATGTAACGGAGAGATTTAATAAACATTTCTACAGCCAAAACAGTCCTCGTCTCCTTGATTGTCTTCATCACTGAGGCTCAGTATTTGGTGAGTCAGAATTCCCAGTAGTGGGAAGTTGCATAATTACAATAATACATGGCTTAACAATACACTGCAATTTAGCCAACAGAGAAACTTCTCTGCTTTTACCAACAGGAGGATGCAGGCACGACTCTTCATGTTCCCAGAGTTTTTAACTAAAGTGAGTTTTTGAAACAAAAATCCTCACCCAACTTCACAGACCTTGCCTTTAGACAGACGGACTTGGGCTGAATAATGACAGCACAACATAAAACAAATGAAAGCCCAGCATAAACTACAAACTCTAAGGTAAACAAAATTTGATGTAAAAGCACCTGGGACAACACAGCCAACCTTCAGCCATGGGCTGTAATCAGATTTTGTTGTTGCATTATTATTGTTTCTTAATAGAGAAATGGTGTTTACTTCAAAAATAGAATAAACCAAAATCAAAACCTTTAATAATTTTTATCAATCCAAAATCTTACCAGGCTGTCATATGACTTCTGTTTGATTCAATAGTGCTTAAAATTCAAGGTGGGACAGAAATCACTGAAAATTAAGAGGTTATTCTGGCAATTAATCAAGTTTCTTTATAAATTGCAAAGGGGATCTACAGAAAGCAAGAGAGCTTTTGCATGTGCCTTTTAAGATACAACAGAATGCAACATTTGTACGGTAATTAAAAACATTTTAATTGTTTTTTTTTTTAACCTTCCCACTGTTTAGGTTTCTCTAAAAGAATCAAGATGCAATTAATATTTAATTGCCATCAAAGAGTATTTTTATTTACTAAAGTGTAAAATGTATGTAGAGAATATACAATTGCTGTGCATAAAAATGCCCACAGCTATGAGAAGGAAAAAAAATTGCCAAAAATTTAAAATATTTTATTTGGGGTTTTTTAATCTTTCTGTGCAAAATATTTGTAGAATTTAGCGGGTCAGTGATTTCAGGGTTCTCTGTTATGAGCACACAAATCTCCAGGGCATTTCAGGGCTGAAAACTTGCTCTTTTGTAGTTGCTCAGCTCCATGGAAAATAGCCTTTGTTAGCTGAGGGGACACAGGGATTTCTGGTCAGCCGAGACACACACACAGGAGACACCCTGTGCTGGCATTCATTGTCTGCACACGAGCTCCCTTCCAAATCCCACCATGCATTTGAGACAAAAGCTCTCCCTGAAAACAGGAGAGAGGGAAGGAAGAGACCTGATCAAAGTCATTTAGGCAACGAACCCTGCCAGGGCAAAGGTGGGATGTGATCCCACAGGCCACCCTCACCCCAAGCTGCTTCTGCAATCCCACAAATGGCCTTGGCCTGCATGACTATCACTCCAGTGCCAAGGAAAACTGTCATCTACAGGGAGATGGACAGCCAGACCTAAATGGAGGGGAACTGGTGAGATCTTTAAACATGCCAGAAAGGAAAAGGTATCTGGGCAGGGTCTCTGTTCTGTTCAACAGCCATTCCAACAGAAAGAATGTGTCCTCAGAGCAGGCATTTAAACACCCTCCTAAAGTTGTGGACAGACAGTGCAACAAACTGGAATGAGATGGAGAATTATGTTCCCCATGTTTTCCTCCACACATGGCCTGAATTCTCCTATATCCAGCTTTAGTGCTTTATCACACAGCAGCTCCCCAAGAGCAGCAGCCCTTTGCAATCATCACCTCCCTCACTGTATTACATATCTGCCACATGAAGTGTCCCAGGCCAATTCTCAGCAGTGGAAATGTTCCTTGGATGCTGCCTGCTGTCATGGACACCACACTCTGGGCATGGCAGTCACTAGGACAGTCAGGCTGTCCCAGGGCCTGGCCAACACATCCATCAACTTCCAGCACACACAGATGGCAGCCTTTCTGCACATGAACTACAGAGTAGAGAGAATGTTCCTGTGTCCTCCTGTCATAAATGAAGCATCCTCACCAGTGCCCAGGGGCAGTGCAGTTCCCAGACACTGGTGTGGAAGTTTTGAAGTCAATGGGCAAATGAGACAAGCAGCTATTCCATAAGGTGCTGGAGCAGGCATAGGGCACAAAGCAAGAGGGACAAAGCTGCTGACTTCCTGTCTGTGAATCACACTGTGTACCTCACTATAAGAGGGAAAAATCTTCAATGCTGAGACAATCAGAAGGCAGAACAAAACCTCTGCGGTGAACTCCAGGTTTAAAAGTCCTGTGATGTTTTGCAGTAAGGCTGTCAGGAATGAGTTGAGCACAGTCTTACCTGGATCTGTCCTTTCCCCATTATGCGATCTGTGCTCTCTCCATCCTCTTTGGGGAGCTTGGTTTTGTTGTAGCACTTTTCATAGCACAGAATTCTCAATGTCTGTGAGCCCTCCAGCTCAATCTCAAACTCCTACAGGGAACCAGGAAAGGAAAGAACAATGGCTGCATCACAACAGGACACCAGTCTCAGAAAAATCAATAGTCTCCTTAATACTCATCAGAAGAACACTTAAGGACTGGCCAAAACCTCCCCCTACTGGAACTGGTCTAGACATAAGCTGAAATTGATCCTCTTTGTATCTATAAGGTGGTCAAATTGGAGCCTAAGAGGGTTCACTCCTTAGTCAGGTTTCACAGGTCTCAGCAAAGCATTATTCAAAGACAAATTTGCTCACCTTCCTTGTAATTGAGAAATTTTCTCACCAGCAGGTCTGAGTTGGCTGTAAACAGGCAAAATGTCTACAGCGAATTCTTCCCCCTCTCAACAAATAAATAAAACCATCTCCTTTCAACATATTTTTACTTGTGTCTTTAAAAAAATTATCAAGCATGCATCTGTTTAAAAGATGAAATACAGACAGGACTCATTTGTATCAAATTGTTTAACTACCGCTAATCCAGGAGAAAATCTTCTGCAAGCCCTGAGAGCCAAATGCACCTGGCAGAAAAGTGTTTTCTGAGAAGCAGCATTTGCAGCACAAGTGCTGAGCATGCAGCAACCTCTTCCATTTGCAGGTCTTCTGCCCATTATGCGTTGATGTTTGGCACATGGAACAAGTCACATCAAGAAAAATCAAACCTACCTCGTTCCAGTTGGGCTCCGTAGTGTCTCTGTAAACTCTAGTTTTGGCCTTGTTCACAAAATACCCAAAAGAATCCACCTCTAACGTGCAGTACAAATCTGAGGAGGGGACACAGAGACAAAAACTTTAAAAAGTATCTAGAAACTCCTAACTTGCATTAATTACTTTTACAGGGCGAGTTCATTTCCATCATCTCTGTATTAGTACCAGTAACACTATTCCCATACAAATCTCGTCACCTTGATCAGCCCAGCTGTCCTTAAGAAGTTCTGTCACCTTTTTTGATCCTTTGTGTCAAATCATTGCCCTGAATTTTAACACCACTTTCTTCCCAACAAAAATTCTGGATGTCAGAGAACACCTTCCATTCTTTCATTGTAAAACAATATAGCTGAAAGAATTCAGGATAAGGGCTGACTTGTTTCTAGAACAGCTGGGTAATCAGCAAACACTGCTTAAAAACCTCAAACAGACTAGGCCTGAAAATAAATGCTGTGTGCTCAATCCTTGATGGTGATCTTTTGGGGAATTAAGAGCAGGAACTTCCAGTTCCCCAAAACACCTCTCCTCCTCACCATCATCACAGATGTTGCAATCCACACTCAGCTGTCCCAGCACATGGCTTATCTAACCCCTATCAGTACCTCTTGGTGTCCCAGAACTGCAACTCACTTGAGCTTTGCTTGAATCCCGTGGCAGAGTGGACAATGACATTCAGGAATCCATAGAGACCTGGGGATTCATCATCTGTACGGAAGACCCAAGGGATTTTGTTACATTCACAGTGGAGCCGAGTGAGAGTGATGAGACTGATATGACACAGGTTAATGAGCAGAGGGTGAAATGTCACTGTCCCTAAGGATGGCAGGAGCCCATAACCACTTCAGGAAGACAGGAGACTGTTCCGCAGTTGGCACCTATAATACCTTCGGGCACTGGGAGGCTTTTACAGTGACAGTTCTAGGATCAGCAAGACAGCATGGAAGAAATTCAAGGAAGATAAAGTAAATTACAGAGGCTAAGTCTACACTAGCAGATTATGTACTAATTTAGGATGGTCCCTGACACAATTTTGGCCAACTAATGTTGTTCCAAAGGATTCTCAGACATAGCTCAAAGCTGTCCCAGGCTAGGACTCCACCAGCACTCTGATACTTTGCACAACAGCTGCATGCAAGGACCATTTAATAGTTGATAATGGTTTAATAGTTGATTAATGGAACAGTAAGAGCAGTTCTAGGGGAAAGCACATCAGGCAGGGGGAGAGTTTCACTGCAGCTGCACCATGTGCAAGCACAACCCAAAGGTCTTACCTTCCTTATTGATAGTGAGGGGAATGTTGTGGACTGTCTGAAGCTTCACACAGGAGTTTGTCAGCATCTGGAGCTCCACTGATGTGAGTGAGAAGCTTTTAAAGCCTGCATGGAGATGGAAAGAGGGAGGAGTAAAAATTCCAAGCAGAGGCTGGATACATGACCCCTCATCCTGGGCACACATGGGATAGTGCTCCCTGGGCACTACTCGGCAGCAGCACTGAGGTGCTCAGGGCAGTACTGCTGCTGCTGCAGCCCAGCTCTGCTGGGGGAATATTTAGTTACTCTTCCAAGTAAAGTCTGAGAATGGTGGACATGAAGTAGAGGGGTTCCTAGTTACTTGCAAAGCCAAAAACACCAACAGCCTAGAGTAACTAAGTTTCTTTTGAATGGAGCCAGGGAAAAGGCTGCAGTTCTTCTCTCTCGGTGGAATTGCACTGAGATGTGAACTCTACGGTAAATGGGACATAGTCTACACACATTTATTTACTGAGTGCTCTCTCTACACATTCCTCAGACGTTGCTGCAGCAGAAGTTCCCCAAATAGCCTCAGACAGGAGACATCCATATTACACTGTGTATTTCAAGGCAGATATCTGTTTTGGCAGGGTTTGTCCCACACCTCATCCTCTGGAGCCCTGCTCTCTTAAGATCACAGTATCTGTACCAACGACAGCTGAGGGATACTCACATTTCTTCTGCTGCTCCCGGATATTCTCCCTCCACTCTGCCCTTTCATAGTCTGATGAAATGAGGAATGTGTAACTCTACCCAGAACACAGAAGAAAATAGGGTATGCATTAGTCTGATGCACTACTGAGGGCAGCGCCTGCCTGATCCCCCCCACCCCAGTGCAAATTGCTGGATAGACTCTGCTGCTGGCACTCCTGCCATTTATCCTGCATCACATCTCTCTCAAGACAGGCTGGGCTCTGGCAACATGCCCATGGTACCAACATGGACAGTCAGAGCTCACAGAGCCCCACCCTGCCAAGGGCAGCTGTGGCCCTGCAGCAGCTCCCATGGCAGCTTGTGCTATTCCTCACAATGGCCATTTAGCTGCACCAGGAATGCCAAAAGCCTCCAGCACAGGCCTAGACACTGGTGAAGCAGTGACAGTCAGGAAGCAGTGACCAGCTCATGGATTTTCACTGAGCAGTGACACAGTCCTATGAGACTCCTTTGCCATGTGCATGGAAAGGCCACAGTGAGAGGTTACAGCACTGCCAGAGCAGGGAATTCCCCTGGCAGAGGATGACCCTGGCAGGGGCAGCTGCAGCCCTGAGGACACTGCCCGGAGTGTGCAGAGCCTTGAAGCCACAGGGCAGTCTAGAAGGAAGCTGCTGCAGAGCTGCATCTCGGGTGAAGGGCTGTTCCTATTGCTCCACCAGGACTGGTGCTGAGACAGGGGATTCATGTCCATGGTTATTTCTTAAATGCCAGTCTTGTATGCAAATTAGTCACAGCCTTATAGGATGCCGTCACAACCTTTGGCACAGCAAGGGTGACGTGTCTGCTGCTTGGAAAGTGCTTTGAGGACACACAGTAGAGGCCACAAAGCCCTCCCTGTGCAGGAGCACGTGCAGGCACAGACACAAGCCCCCAGGATCTGTGGCCTGGGGTGACGGGGTGCTCTCACCTTGCCGTTGCGATTGTGTACCCGGAAGGCCATGTTGGGAGACATCAGCAGTAGGAGGGATTCCTGCTCTGAGAGCTTCTTTTTCAACCTCTCAATGACCTTGCTGCCTTTATTGGCCCTCTGAAGGGTGTGGGAGAGAGGGAGACAGAGGACATGTATTATTCTCCAAATCTGCCCCCATTTACACTAACTGCTATTTTGAAATCCACAGCCTCTACCCTATGAGTAGGTAAATGGCCCCAGAGCAGAAGAAATGCTGTCAACAGGATCCACAGGACTCTCAGCTGCTCAGAAAGGTGTTATTTGCAGAATCTCTGCACTTGGACTGGGCTCTGTTCCCCAATTCCAGCTGTCCCAGCTGAAGTGCAGAGGTGTGTGGCCACTGCCCCAGCTGTACCCTGTATTTTCAGTTCCAGAGGCTGCAGTAGCATCATGTCACTGGGCAGCCATTGCACTGCCAGGTCCCACAAGTGTCCTTAACTACGGAGACTCCAAGGAACTTCTGTACAAGCTGCCCAGAACTCTCCCACTCACCACCCACTGATCCATTTTCATCAGAGGTCTGCTAAAAATACAGTTTTTCCTGGATAAAATCCAGTCCCAAACCCAGCCATGTGTGTTGTTTAGCACTGATGCACCACAGCACACAACTTAGCTGATGAGTAAAAGGCTTCCACAAAGTGTTCTTCCTAATACCTTACTTTTTCCAGGAAGCCCTCTTTGGAAATGTGGGAATAACCTTCCCACAGCATGATCAATATTATCCATATCCTGCTCTACATACCACCAGTGTTCAAACTCATTTTTCTCTTTTAGGCTCCAGGAAGGTTTGGGGTCTAACAGCTCTCAGAAAACATATCTTGCAAGCAAAGAGAAGCCTGGGCCAGACACACCATGTCCATGTCTGACTGCCCAGTCAGCATAACTGCTGTTTTTGTTTTCTATGCATTTGCTGCTGCATGGACATCAGTGAAGTAGGAAAAAGCTTCAAAGGCATAACTGAGCCTGCTAATATTCAAGAGTATATGGTTTCTGACCATAATCACTGGCAGGATCATAATTTGACAGCCAGAAATTGGCAAATAATACTCCCAGTCCTTCTCATGTCTGCAGCATAAGATTCCTGCCCTCCACATGGATGCTCATAGGTGGTTTTGCTGAGTAGAGGAGCTGCTGGGTACAACCACAGGGTCTTTTTGTCTCTGTCTCCTCACAGGGCAGCATCACCCAGGCTGTGCCCTCAGATGAGCAAAGCACCTGGCTATCACAAGCCCCTGCTGAACAGTCTGTGGCAGCCTGGCTCCCCACACTGTGCAGCCCTGGGAGAGCTGCCACCAGCACCTCATCTGAGCACAGACCCTGCGCCTGCATTGCCATGGAGTGCTCAACTCCTTTACCTTTTCCCGCTGGATGTCGTTCTTGATCTGGGATATCTTGATCTTCATGGCATCCAGTTCCTCATCAGGTACCAGTGGGATATTGGGCACTGCCTCAGACTCATCCACCATTTGGAAACTGAGGTCAGTGAGTGGGATGTACCACTTGCAGTCATATTGTTGGCTTTTTCTGAAAGGCAGTAGGTTCAAACCTTTTACTACCACTGGTGTTTGACAACACCCAGTCCTTCCCACAAGTTCTTCCCTGCTATAGTGCAGAAGATGCAGATACCAGCCCAACTTTACTGTGGTTCCCATATGGAAAAAGTCTGGCAACAGGCTGCTTTTCAGTAAGACAGCCTAGCAGGACTGGTACAGCGCATAAAAAGGCAACTAATTCTGTTATCTAGTTCTTTTCATCCTAGGAAACCACATCCATCTCCTGCAGACAATTTTGGTCCTGCATGCTCTCTCTTTGAAGCCACTAGTGTGGCAAAGTTCTAAAGCTGTGCCACACCTGTGACCTGGTGGCCCCCTGGGATCTGAACCTGCCCAAGCTGGAGCCAAGGTGGGGCAGGTCAGCCAATGGATATACACCTCTGTGTAATCCAACCAGGGGACAGAAACTACAGCTCATAGCTGCCATTCTCCAGGGATTTCACCAGGATAAGCAGCTCACTTTTGTAATGTTTTGTGTCATTTATTCCCTCTTCACCTTTGCTGTCTGGAACACCCACTCTTGGGAATGTCCCACTCCTTTCAAGGTTCATTCCTCACAAGCACATACTTAGAAAAGGGCAGGTGTAATTTTTTGCTTGAAGAGGGCAAGAAGAGAAGAGATGTCTCCCCAAATGTTTACCAAATGAAGAGAAGCCCAATTTGAGGCAAGTACATTGATAATGGTTCCCCTCCCCTCATTGTGAAAAGTGTCAGCAAAACTGCTTTTATAGCTGCACTCTGGGGTTGACACATAGTCTGTTTACTGCACCTTTGCCATTTTTCTGTAGAACTGTTAACAGGCTGTAGCTGCCAAGCCAAAATTAACAACCTTAGTAATAAAAAAAAAAAGTGAAGAATTCACCTAGTAAAAGAAAGGGGAAGTAGGAAAATTAATTACATTCCCCAGAATACCAGCAGCTACAACATATCCTGCTCTCCTAGGTAGGCTCAGGGCAGGGTTGGGAGGAATTACCTTTCCTGAGGGGTCAGGACTTAGACAGGATCTCATACAGTAAAAATTCCTATCTTGCTGATCATTTCTTGTGGATTATGGGTACCCAGGTCTGGGGTATCCATATGCAACTAAAACTGCAGGCTAAACCCAGGATTCTGTTGCAGCTGAAGTGCAAAGCACGAAGTCCAAAAGGAAACTCTCACCCTCCAATCTGCTTCTTGAGCTTGGCACACAGGAAGAGGTCAGTAAAAAGAAAGACATGACGTAGCTTGCGAGCCCCTTCCACCAGCTCCACCATGAAACTGTCCTTCAGCAGCTGCCGGTGCTGGGGAAAACAACAGGAAAAATGTTTCAGTGCAAAACAAGCTGCAAATTTGGCACTGGGGCAACACAGTCCTTAGACATGACTCCTACCAGAGCAAATTCAGTACATTTGTCTAATTTAGAACAATGAAAAAACCTACTAAATACTCCTTGCTGTCAACTCTGCTCCCTGCTGCAGCCCTCTCTCCCAGAGGCAGAAAGAGCCATGAATCTTTTCTCCTGCATGGTGCTGGGTCAGACTTCGGGCTCCTCTCCATCACCTGTTCCTGAGCCCAAGTGCAGTTTGCTGTGAGTTGCTGCGCGGCTCCTTCGTACCAGAGTCCCTGAATCCGCGCCAGCGGATCGTCCCCTCCCGAGCCAGCAGAGAGCAGCACACACCGCTTCTCCCAGACTCGCTTCTCCCAGAGTCACCCCCCAGCCTCTGCATCAGCTTCAGCCACCCCAGCAGGGACAGCAAAGCTCTCCTCGACCCCTTCCTCTCCCATTCACAGAACGATTTTGTCAACATTAACAGCTGAACGCCATTGGTGCTTCTTCATTACACGTGCTGTTAAGGGATAATTCCTGAACCCGTGTATCTGGCAAACTTCTCAGGAGTCCCTTTTCAGCCTGTGCTTTAAAAGGACCTTCTAGATGTACCCTCACCTCGTGCCTATTGGAATCTTCTTTATATATTGTATAAAGATTCCCCAAACCTAGAGGACGCAAAGAAGCTGCACAACTGTGATGCCTTTAATCCTGCTTCTAGTTCCACCGAGTTTTACAGCCTCCTAAAGAAAGGGCACACATTGGTAGGCAGAACCATTGCTTTCCTAATTCCCTTATGGGGGAGGGGCGAGACAGACGACTCCATAGTTGAAAGCCCAAAAGGCTGGAATGCTGGCACGTAGACAGGTGGCTGTGCTCCTTCCAGTGGCCACGACAGGGGTTTCATGCCCTGCTCTGTGCTCAAGTCCTCCACGGTGCTGTCAGGATCAGCAGGACTCAGTGCACACCTGGAACAGATACCTCCCACTGATTTTCAAGCAGAAGTCAGGGCATTCAGCTCTGGGCAAGTTTTATTTCCACCAATATGTGTAAGTGTCAGTGTTGCCTCACTTCACAGCCAGTACAAGCAGGAACCATCAGCTTCCCCACACTAAGGAACACTTCCCTGACCTGTGCTTCCTTTGTTATTCTAGCCAAAAGGATGCTCCTCTGCCATCACCAAGTGACATATCAGACATCCCACATCTGCCTAGACAGCACTGTGGCTGGAGAAAGGAGAGTTCTGCTAACCCTGTCCAGGGCTAACCAGCACCTCCCCAGCTGCCTCAGCGCCAGCCTTGCCCAGCCTCAGGGTCAGGCCTCGCCCCCGAGTCCCTGCTGCCCTGCCCCATGGCCGGGACCCCCCCACTGGACACACAGAAGGGTCTGCACGGGGCAGCACCACGGGAGCAGCTCCCCTGGGCAAGGTCAGGACACCCACAGCAGAAGTGATGCCTCCATTTCCCAGGTGATGCCCCTGGGTTCTGTTTGTGGTGTGACTTAACAAACCCTGAACACATTCCCTGCCGAGGGTGTGGGAGTGCAAAACCCACGCTGCCTCTCCTGCCTACCATTCTTCCCATCTTGGCTCTCCAAAATGCAAACAAACCACATCAGTCCTGAGCCTAGCAGGCACCATGGCAAGGAACACATGACAAAGAAATGCCCTTGCAGACATAATTCTTCTTTCCACAGTCTGTCCCACAGCACCCTACACTTCCTGACAGGGACTAGACTAGGAGCCTGCATTTTCCCATCTGCAGCTACAAGAGCACCACAGCTACCTGTGAAAGCATGTTGAGCAGTGTCAGCAGCTCATCTTGGCGCTACCTTCCATTACACAAAGGTCCTGGAAAACTGTGAGCAGGGCAGCAAAAAGCTGCACCTCTCCCAGAGCTGCAGGAAGCATGGCTGCTCCCTGGCAGACTGCTGCACCATCTCCTGGCAGGACTCTGGGGAGATCTGCCATCCAGCAGTGACTCAACCACAAAGGTCTGTACATATGTTAGTGTTTATTTTTAGGTGGGTGTGCTTCTTCTTGCTTCTTCTCAGTGGTTTTGGAGAGAACTCCTGCCTGCACTAATGCCTTTGCTGCTGATGGACACAAGCACGCCTTCCCCTCCCACCTGGGAGAGCAAGCTCCAGATAGGAAACTAGAAACACTAAGCTTTGAAAATAAATAAACAAACAGGAGGAGGTATGTTGTCAGTAGCAAGAACACTCTCCACTCCTGCAAAGAATTTCATTTGGGAGCAATAATAAGCAGGGAAAGCTATTTTCTGAGCAAGCCAAACCCCTGATCTCAGGTTTCTAGATCTGATGCATATTAATTACACTGCAAATCAGCTCAGCTCCTCTGGAGAAATGAGAATAGCTGCTTGTTGCCAGCTCAACCTCTGCTCATTGTTCGTAGGTGTAAAGACGTTCTCACAGCTTACTCATCTCTGCTACCCAGCAGGATGCGGCACTGTCCTTTCCCTGCTTGGCAGTGACAGGGCACAGTCCTGACCTGGCCTTCTGTCCACCTCTGCCAGGCACTGGCAGTGTGTGAGATGAGCCAGGGCCAGAGCCCAGCACCCTGCCGAGAGCACAACTCCCCAGAACCCGAGCAGAAAGCTCAGCCATTCCATGCCAAATGATCCAACAACCTTCCCATTCCCACCTGGGGCTGAGGTGGCACTGAGTTTATTTGGGTTAGCACTCCTGGGAACCAAATCCAATCACTGCCATAGACACAGTGCAACCCCGAGGCAGCAAAAAGAGAGCTTCCCACCAAGAGAACTGGGTGGCAGAGGACAAGCCTGTACTTCCTAAGCTTGGCTGGAATAGAAGGAAAGAGGTGAAAGCTTCCCAGAACCCTTCATTCCTCTTATCTTCTTGCTCATGGCAGCTGGTTGGGAAGGTCTCCCTCCAGCAAGCAGCAGGGGTGAACTGCCACAAGAGCAACCAAGCACCTGGGGAGGAGAGTACAGGAGAAAACATTTGTGGATCAAGTCAGGAAATCCCTCCTCACTACCAGCTTTTTTTGGAAAAGAGAACTTTCATTAGGGCTGGGCAAGACAGGCATGCCCCAGGCTGCTCAGCATCCGTGGGGCTGAGGAGGGGCACTTCCAGCAAAGGGGCACATCCTTTGCTGCAAATGAGTCATCTTGCCGGGAGGTTCAGCAGGTCAGAGGGAAACAATAAAAGGATTTCCCAATGGCTTACCAGATCCCTGCCAAACCCCACAGTGTGGGAGCAAAGGGCACCTTCCTGGACCTCCTGACGTGAGTCAGCCCATCCTCTCCCACCCTGGGGGAGCCAGCAGCCCCCTCAGACAGGGCTTGTGCCACTCAGAGGCCTGTGCCACCTCAGCTCTGCAGTTTTGGAACCAACACTTTGGTCAGCTCCTCCCACCCAGGGCCACCAACACTAAGGAATCCTTTGGTGGCCTCCTGTTAAATGAGGTCTCCTGAAACACAAGGGGTTTTTGGATGGGTGAGCCTGCTATATATGACATATAATAGCTTTCATGTGGGAAACCATCTCTACCTTGTTCCCAGAGTTACTCTGTTTGTTAAAGTAACCAAAGGTGCTAAAGATTTCCTAAAATACCCGGAAATAACACTGACTACAGAAACACCAAATAAACATCCAAGAGAGCATAAGATTAGGGTGATAGAGTGACAGTGGCAGGAAAGTGGCAGAGTGACACCCTATCTTCCACTGACAGCCCCCAAGACTGTCAGGTGTCCAGCTCAGCTTCAGAAAGCTGCTCCAGGAAGTGTGGGAGCAAAGTCTTGATTTTGTATCATAATAGAGTGAATGAGGATCATCTTTAATCTCTCACACAAGGCCTGCGCTGTTAACTTCAGTGGCTCTTGCACAGCTCCTGTACTGAAGCAATGTAAGTTCCATGTCTCTTTTCCAGGCCCTGCTTTTCTTTGCATGTTTTCATCTGCTTCTTCTCCCACCCACCTCAGTGCTCTGAACAAAAGAGCTCTCCCTGTACCTTTCTCAGAGCTTGGTTATCCTCTTCGGATTGCCTATTGCTGTCCTCCTCCTCCTCTTACCTCTGTCACTGAGCATCCTCCCCTCCTCTGCTACCAAGCTCACGACTACCTGTGTGCTCATCTATTCATCCTACAGTGTTTTTGTGCTGTTTGCATATGATAAATCCTGCTGCTGTCACAGACTGCTTAACTCCAGGAAGCGTGGCCAGCTTGTCTGAGACACATTACAAAAAGTGCAATTTAAAAACCTACTCAAGCAGACCCACAGCTGCACAAAAGGCCATCTCCCTGCCTGTGTGCCGAGGAAAGAGCTCATCCGATGTGGTGACAGCAGAGGCCTGCAGCGTGCGTGGGTGAGAGCCCCGGGAAGGGCTGGGACATGTGAGGCACAGGGAGGAGGGGAAAACCAGGAGATGGGTATTGGCACATGTCACTGAGGAAGAGGTGGTTTGGCTTTCTGCAGAGCGTAGGAAGAAAATGATTCCTCGTGTGTGTGTGTGTGTGTGTGTTGCAAAGCCAGCACTGCAAAAAGAAAAAAAAAGGATGCTCTGCCTAGGGAGTTAAACTGGCTGCTCTTTGAGCATTTTAATGGCCTCTTTCTTCTTCCCAAAGCCCCTGTCACCAGGAGCCCTCTGGCTCCAGCTGTAAGACAGAGTGTGAAGCAGCCAAGATAATTTCTGAGTGCTCTATTGCCAACATCTGCCCAAGGCCTCCAGGAGCAGTGGCCACCAGGCCCCATGCTGTGCATGGCTGTGTCTAAGCTTCACTTCCAGCTTTTCAAAGGCTTCAGTCTGCACTTCTGCTCCCTTGCACAAGTCCTTTGTCCTTTCCCTTCTCCAGCACACTTGGTCCTCTACAAAGTCAAACAGAAGCCTAAGGCAATGACAGCCAGTCCCTCGACTGGTTTAAAACCACATGTAGAAAGACAGTAGAGGAGCTTGCCCAGCAGCCTCTCCTCTCCAGGGCAAGGACAAAGGTGTACAGTAGCACAAGCTGATCTGTGATGTGATCTACTGGGCTTGTTCCCAGAAAAAGCTGCCTGTCAGCTCCCTTGTGTCCGAACTGGTGCTGATGAGACCAGACACGAAGCCACTCAGCCAGCAGTGACCCAAAACTCCAGGCTCCATCCTTCCCTGCCACTGTGGGACCACACAGCATGAACACTTCAGAAAGGATGAGGACATGGCCAGGGCATGGCAGAGTGGCAGCCACCACACTCAGGTTGGTCTGAACTGCCCTGGAACAGCACTCGTGCAAAGAGCACGAGAGGAGCAGCAGTCAAGATAGGGACCACCACCTCTCAAGTGAACTCTGCAATTTTTTGCTGTTTCATTAATTCCTGCTTTGCACAAATGCCCTGAATTAGCAGGAAATGCCAGCCTTGACCTCTGGCAGGCAAAGACACAAGCACTACAGTAATCTGCATCCAGGCTTAGCTGAAAAAAAACCAAAAGCACCTAGAGCTGCTCTGTTAATAAGACTAGAGGAGGCTATTACTGCCCTCCTTCTGCATGTAACAGTGCCACGTCCTTCATCCCAAAGCATTTGTTTTCCTTCTTCCTCATGGCACCATCCCCAGTAGAACCTTAACCTCATTCCCTATGTAAACCAAGACAACAGTGGTGCAGAAAGAGCAGCAGTGACAAGAAGATGCCTCTTCCATGGCCCCATGGGCTGGGTGACTCTCCACTACTCATTCCAAGCCACAAAGCAGAAGGCTACTAAGAGTGCCTTCCTCTGCATGCATTTGCTTGGTTATTTGGAGGGTTAGCAAAGTGGACACCTGTAGATAATTCATTAAAAGCGGTAAAAAAGGTAAAACTATAAAAATAGAAAGATGGGATAAAAAGAAGGGAGCAAGAGAATGTAGTGGATCAAGCTGAATGAGAACAGACCCCAAAGGGCAGAGATGCCCCCCTGGCTCCCCTGTGTTGCCAGGTGGGGGCTGAGGCTCTGCTGCCTCCTCTGTACTGTGGCTCTCAGCAAAGTCTGCTGTAGTCAGCAAGGACCAAACTCTGTTGACAGGCTCACTCCACCAATTTTGCCTTCCCTGCTGCAGCTCTTTCTGGCCCTCTGGGGAGGGATTTTACTCCCTTTGTTCCCATCTCTTTGCGCTACCTGAAATACTCATCCAGCCCAGCAAATTAAACCACATGACAGAAACCTTCCAGTTCCTGTGCATAGGTCTAGATTAGAACAAAGCCTCTGGAACCCAGCAGAACTGAGGGGCTGGAGTGCAGGATGGACACCTGGCACCACACAGGGAGCCCAGCAGGCAGGACAGGCTGAGTCACTGCTCCCAAAGCAGGCAATCACCTCTGCACAAGAGAACAACACTGTGTTGATGAGCCTGTACTCACTCCTGACCTGCACTCCCCTCCTTAGCAGCCTGTCACTAGGGAGATTAACGACTGGCTGCTTTCCCCAGTTCAAAGCAATCCTGAAAAAAAGAGCTGGAGCAAGAGGATGGCAAAGGAGATTTGATTCCTCCCCACAACACACTCAAAGGGAAAAAATATTCCACATAAAAGGCAGGGACTGGGGAAAAAAGATAAGTGAGATCAGCACCTAAGGAATACATGAGGGGAAAAGGCTATTCTACCCTCCTTCCTTTCCACCAAGGAAACTTCAATGGGAGGAAGACAAATAATGAAAAAAAGCCATCAAAGCAAGCTGGTGATTCATTAAAATAAAAAATGCATTATGCATTGAGAGCAGTCAATTAGGAGATGCAATCCACACACTGTCCTGTCACCCCGGGGAAAGCACCAGCAAGGCGAGTGGGAGGAAGGGATAAGTGGAAAAGGAAAGATTTACAGGCATAAACAAAACCCAGCTATGACCCCAAGCTGAGCAGCTTGCAGGAAGGAACAGCCATCACTAACCCACACAGAGTAGCTGGGAGCAGATTTGTGTCTCTGCATTACTACATGGAGAGTGAACATACCCACTCTCAGGACACAAAGGCTTCAACTGGGCCACTACTGCTTTGATAGAAGTGAGATATTGGTTATGACTAAAGAAAATATTCATGCTCAGATTCCCAGAATGGAAGTCCTTTTCTTCCCTGGGCTCAGGAAAAGCTGTGTGCAGTGAGGGAGGGCACAAAGGGTTCCCAGTCCCCCCTGGCACACCCACAGCTCTCTCACAGCTCTGGTATGTCCTCTTCCTCCCTCCCCACATCCTACCTGGAGTCCCAGCAGGACCAGTGAGTGTGACCAGGCCTGCTGAACCCAGTCCTGCCATGCCTCCCCTTCCTGTTCTCCAAGATTTGACAAATCCACTGCTCCAAAAAGCCATCAACAGGATCATCCTCCTGAGCCCACTCCTCTGCCTGGGCTCTGGCACCTCATTAGGATTCTGCATGACACGTTTCAAAGCCTGCATCCCTCACTGAGATGCTGACAGACAACCAGAGAACACAAACTGCTCCCTCCCCTTCGAGGGGCATTCTAGCCTGTGCTTTCTGCTATGACTCAATCAGCAGGCACTTTAACGAGGCCATCCCCTGTCACTGAGGCACTGGTGACTGATGGCTGAGCTTCTGCCTCAGCCTCCAATTGTTTGGCCCCTCCTTTTCTCAGCTGGAGGTGTCCTCGGTTGACAAAATGAGACAATGAGCAAGACTTGCAGGAAAAAGTGTACCAAATTCCCAGAACTGCAGCTTCCAGCAAACCTTTTGTCAGCTTTAGCAGCTAGAAGCAAGCATGTTTAGCTATCAGGATTTGGGAATAAATAATGAAGGTTCATGGTATCTTAACAATCTCCTGGGCTTTGTAAGAGATGTTTTTGTACAGGGTAATTTGGGGCACTCTTGATCAGCCCATGTCTGGAATGCTGCCACAGCTCTTCTTACACCTTCACTATCTGAGCTGCACCTCTCTGTGTCCAATCTCCTACATCCTTCTCTCTCTCAACACTTCTGCCAGTCCTGGCCTTTCTTTATCAGGAGGGACTGAATCCCTTTTTAATGGAATTAGGAGGCAGCTGAATCAAGCCATTGAGGAATGCAGACTCAGAGAAGCTCTGTGGCCTCCCTGCACAACACTGAATGCAGGTGAAGGATCTGCACATCTCAGACCTTTCTGGGTGCAGTCCAGCTCCTTACAGAGCTGAGATGGGTAATATCACACTCTAGGAGTCAATCACCTCCCTGGCTTTCCCAACTCATTCCATTTGTTTTGCTTTCCAGTCATATGTACAACATTCTCCTTTAGAATAAGAATGCAGAAAATTAATTTTATGGTGAAAATGAAGATTCTGGAAAACAGCTTTTCCTAATCTTTCATGATTTCTGATATTTCCTCACCTTTTTCTCCTCCCAGGCTTCCCATTTGGTTTCAGTTTGCAGGTAAAATACAAATCCATTTAGTGCATGGCAATGTGCATCACAGAAATTACATATGACAAATGATTATAACAATGCTAAGGACAAAACTCTAATCATACTTTCTTCTCAGTTCCCAAACTGTTTTCTGAACAGAAAACAGAGGGAGCTGTACCACATCCTTTAGAGAACAAGGACACTGCATAAACCGTATCTTAGCAACAAACAGCTTAACAGCATAACTTCCTAGTCAGCTCCACAGAAAAGACATAACCAGTATTTAGAAACTGAGAAAATAACAAGAGCAGAAGACTCACCTCCCCTTTCTTTACAGTCATGGATTGCCGGCGAGGAGTGATCTCCTCGTTGATGCTGGAGAGGAAGTTCTGTGAGATCCGCAGAGCATCCTGCAGCAGGGGATGGTCAGGGTGGCTCACAGGAGTGTGCTTGAGCAAATCCTTGAGCAGGAACACACACAGAGAACACAATCATGGGCAGCACTGGATGGCAGGAGGGCTCGAGCACCCCTAATCAGAGCTGTAGCACAAGATGCTCCAGCTTCTTCATACAGATTAGAGCAAGGCTTTATCTCTAGAAGATAATAATACCCTGCACTTCTTGGTGACATCACTGCAAAGATGGCAGCATCCTACCCATGGACTCCATCTCCCTAGTGTAAAGAGAAGAGGCTCTTATGCAGCTCAACAGGTTTATTTTTGCAGTCCTGCAGCTCCGTGGAAAATCTGAAGGCCAAAGAAAATAGGACAGGGGTGTAAAGTTTGAGAACTCCCCTCCAGATACTTACATGCAAGACAAGTGTGCTGCGGGTCACTCGATCCACTGGCTTGTACAACAGAGCTGTGGAAACAAAGCAGTAGGAATATCAGGAAGAGTGAGTATGGAAGCTCCTTCTAGCTTGGGGTGTCCTCTACTCATGTGCACAAAGACAAGCACTGCGGAACCTGATCTTGACCAGGCTCTCTAAATGCCTCAATAAAACCATCACTGCTGGGGTTGTATTTGTGCTACCACTGGGTAGCAGATGTTCTCTTAAAATCACAGCAGGCCTGTGCCTGGGCTGGCTTTGCCCAAAGGCACGGATGAGGTTTGAAGCCAGGAGGCACTTCCCCATGCAGGCAGCCTACTTTGCACGAGCTCTGCTACTTAGCAAAAGGGAACTGACTTCCCAGGTAGAGCCAGCAGACTCCATAACCTTCCAGCATTCAAAAAGAAAAAGGGAGGTTGCAGGTTTGGCAACAGTCCTGACAGACCAGTTTCCTCTCCATGGATCACTCACTTTCCAAGGAATTTTTCGTCGTCTGATCTTTAGAGTCCTTTGTGCTTCTGGCCTTTAGATTCTAAAAGAAAAAGAAAACTCACATAGCAGATGGTCAATCACCTTGAAATATCACATGGGAACACAACAGACTCTCTGCTCCTCCAGGGGAGGGCCTAGGTGTGAAAGGAGGAGAGCCCTATCACAGTTCAAGTCAGTGATGGAAAAATGTGCTTTCCTTCTTGGTAAATCCACCACTGCCATGTCACAGGCACCCACACACCTCAAATATTAAGCAATGCTCTTAGAGATTAGACCTGTCAATAGACATGCACCAAAGCAGGGAACCACCTACAGCACCAGGGATGGGGGAGTTTTTAAATCACCTGCAGAAGAAAGTCGTCCATAAGGACACAGCCGCTGTCCCAGCACCAATAAATAACGTACAGGACTGGCATTCAGTACCCTCAGGATTTACTTCTTATTCCTGTACTCAGGGCTGGGTGACCTTGGACACGTCAGCTCTTCCACAGCAGCAAAGGAACACTGTCTGTGACTCTGCTCTTTGCCAGGGGCCATGCCATGCATTAATGTGCTCAGCTCCAAAATCCTCACCAGGACACAAATGCAGAAGTACCATCACCATCATTCCAAATACAGTAGATACTGGCCTGATTCAGAATTATTCATCAGAAGCAGCAAAACTGAGAGATTATATTTTATCTTTTTCTCATAAAAGTCTCAAGGGACATGTGATATAGAATGTACTCAGTTTTCTCAGAGCACTAAATGCCCCTGGCAGTACTCAGCTCTGATGATTTATCTGATTGTTTTTAAGGAGACACATACGAAATTCATATTTTCTAGAAAACTGTTCTTCAAGAAATAATCACTGCAATACAAAGACTCAATGAGATCATGCACTGCAGGGAAAGCTGATGGTCTGGGAAGCCTGAGAAAATATTCAAAATGCTTTGAGACAGGTACTCCTCTGACAGGGAGGAAATCAGAGCAGGCCAAAGAATAGTATTATAGATTTATGGTTGACACACTTGCCTTTTTCAAGAGAGAGTAACCCTCTCCTCTCCATGCCAGTGAAGCCTGCAATCCCACTGACAGCCACAGTGCAAGCCATTAAGGATGGCTTTTATACCACAGCCAGAATCATCATTAGCAAGGGAAACATTTGAGAAACTCACATAGAGCTTTCCCTTCTAGAAATGCATGAAGGTGGCACAGAGCTGGGGAAGTTCAAAGCAATGCCAGTTTCTACCAGATTTCCTGGGTAGGGACAGCATGCAAAAGCTGTGTCTGTGACCAGCCTGAGGTACAATTCAGTGTAAGAACATGAGCTGAAGCAGGGAGTCTGTGGGAGCTCACAACTCCTCCAGAGGTCAAGGCTGCAGAGGTACTTGGAGAATAGACAGGAGTGACATGGCAGGGTATTAGTCAGAGCCAGACAGCTCGTGTGTCTGAACACCGTGACATTACCTCAGAGATTTCAGCAAACTGAGCATTGGCTTGGCAGCATTTCTCTGCTGTCTCCATAGCAACTTCATAGTTATCCACAAAGGCCCGGTACACTCCCAGCTGGCTGGCCTGCAGGAAGCAAACCAAAATATAATAAATGCTGGGGAAGAAGGCAGTTTGGGATGGTCAGTCTTGGTATGCAGTGATCAAGTCATGTTTCTTTCACACCAAACAACTGCAGGGAATGCTGAGCAGGCCCAGAACGACATCTCTGACCTCTCAACTTTGTCTAACCAGCACTGGTGCCCACATGCACCCAGTTCCATCTTATGCTGAACAAGTTTACTTCTGAAGGATGTGAAAGCCTATGAGAATGACACATCCTTATTTCTGACATCTATTTTTCCCTTCTGAACTGCCAGATTAGTATCTATTAATATTGCAGCTCATTGATGTAACTGGAGCTGCTGGCTTTTTGCCACAACATATGAATCAGGGAGGAATGATTCAGCCCAACAGCACAAATGTGACCCCAGTAAGCTCCTTGTTGATCTTTGCATGACAGATATACTAAATCAAACCCAGATATTACCCATATCTGCATTAGTGAGCATTATTGTAAGGGCAGCAGAGGGCTGAAAATACCAAAGAGAGATCCAGAGCACAATCTGTTTGGATGGCAGTGACTGGGGCACTAGGTGACAGAAAATGGCCGTTTTTCCAGCAGAAGGAATATGGAATTGGTCCAGGAGAGGATGGAACAGGCCTCAGATTGCAGTAGTAAGGTTTTATTATCACAGAGTCTTAGCACTGATCCCGTTTGCTGACTTAGGAATTGCAGCCATATTCATGCCAGAGAACAGGAGATCCAGCATGGGAAATCCCTGGGTAGCCTCCAAGCTTGTCTGGAGTGCAGAGCTGGCTTTGTGCTGCAGAGCTGCCAGGCTGGGCTGGGCACACCTCAGCAGCCTGAGCCTGCAGTGCCAGGCAGCAGCCAAGGGTGCAGCAGGGAGACAGTGCCCGGGGGCTGCACTCACCTCAGCACTGCTGCACCCTCCTGAGCCTGCTGCCCGAGATGTGCCAGAGGCAGAGCAGGGAGCTTCAGCACTGCTCCTTCCCTCCCTGCTCTCTCTCATAACCATGGTGCTCCCATTCTCTGTGCAGCTTTATGCAAGAGGTGATGGAAGAGAAAAAGCCACTCTCACGACAACATTCCCTGCACAAACTCTGTTAACAGGGCTGAGAAACACTGAGCTATTTCCTAGGTCACACTTTACTGAAAGACTAGGAACTGATCTCAACCCTTACACACAATTACACAGTTATGACTGAAGCTGAAGAAAACTGCTCACTTAGAGCAGTGATGACCCCAGCAGCATGGAGAGAATGAAATCTGTATTTGCCACTGAGGCACAATCCGGTGAAGACATTGCTGTCAGAATTACTGACCATTTGCAGGGCTTACGCCATTCAGATTTGGATGATGCCAGCTAACATGGCAGAGCTTTAAAGTTTCTCCATTCCCATGCAGTTCTTGCATTTCCTGCTACTCCTGAACAGTCTTTCTAAGCTTTCATTTTCCTCTTCTGCATGTGTCATCACAAAGACATCTTTTTTATTAAAAATTGAGCTCCCAATCAAAGCAATAATGCTCACACACCATTTTTGTGCTGGTTTAAATTTTTTTTCAATTAAAAAGAACCGACTGAAAATGAAACAAGAGTTGGTAGAAATGGCTGGCTTTTGGACTTTTCTGTTTCTGAGACCTATCAGTGAGGATGATTGCTAAATATTTCTTCATTTCTAAAAACAGCTCTAAAGAGTTTCCTTTCTAGCTATAAAAAAATATGTACAATATATTCTCCCAAAATGAGAAGCGTATTTCACTCCCACATGCCTGGCATCTTTTCTTTTTCTCAACAGGAAAAGGTGTAATAACAGTCAATTTGATGTTGCAAATGGATCGTACTTTGTGCCAGAACACACAGAATTCTAAAACTCTTTGCATCCACTATCTGTAACTTCAATCTGCTGTGCTGGTGTGAGAGTTCAGAAAAATAATGTCCCCAGGGACACCTGGATGTTTCAGTGTTTATCATCAGACTGCATGACATGACCACGACTAAACAGTCTGCTCCAGAAGATTTGATGTACATCCAGTGTAGATGCCTTAAAAAGCCTGATGTTCCTGCTGTCTCTCTCATCTAGTTGCTTCCCCGTGCCTGCCAAGAATTATTAGCTTTATCTTGTCCAGCAAAGAATTTGCAATCCCCACCGCTGCTGTACCAAACCACCTGAAACTGAAACTCCTATGGCAGCTCAAAGCCTCCTGCACGAGGGCAATTTGTTCATTTGTTTCCAATGCTAATTGAGAAAAATCAACAATTCTGTCACAAATGCATAAAAATCAGGGGAACGTAAGAGCAGAGGAAGGGCTGAACTCCTGCACCCGAGATCAGCCAGCAACAAGAAATGGTCTGAAACAAAAGCTGAGTAGCTGTGCAGTGAGTAGAGGGTTGCTGGACAGCCCTGCCAAGGAATATGTTCAGGTCTTCTCCAGTTAGTGCTGTTCCCATTGCTGCACCACACGTCCAGGGCAGCTTGTGAGGCTGCCACTTCCAGCAGCCTTCTGTGTCTGCTTCAGCACGCAGCAGCAGCTGGGTTTGTCCTCAAACCAGCTGCTCAAATTGCATACCATGAACTATTCACCAAGGCACCAACTTGACCCCTCCTGGCTAAAACATGCTGGCAGTGAAAAGCAGATTCCTGTATTTTCATCTTGAGCTGCTGGCATGTACAGAAAACATCATCTTCCAGGCCAGCTCCCCCTGCTCCTTAGGGGATGGGACTGATGCTGGGCTACACAGCTGCTAACAATTGATCGACCCTGGTAAAGCACACTCCCCAGCCAATAAACCCCTCACTGGAATGTCACTCCTACCCTGAGAACCAGAGGCACCTCAGGAATGCAGAGCTTCTTTTCTTTTCTAAAAAGGAAAAAACAGCTCCTTTAATCCTTTGCTCTCTGCACATGCTAGGGGAGAGGCTAAAGGGGCCTAAAAAACCTCCTAGAATGCAAACAATTTGTCATCTGGCTCAGAAACTCAGCAATTTTAATTCAGCCTCAGGAATATGCTGTATGTCTTTGTCCTTTTCTGCACTCAGAGAATTTTGTTGAGGTTGCTTGGAGGATTCTCAGCTGCAGGTTGACTGCATCAGCATAACAGCAAGGGGAACAGAAAGGCCAGGATAGTGGCAGAAAAGCAAAGCCAATGAACATAAATCAGCACCAGGTAGAGCAAAGCACCAGAGAGAAGGAAGGATGTGGGGGGGAGTTCAACAGCAACGAGGAACACTTCACTGTTGGTGTTAAGTTCACTTTGTAAAACTGCCACTCTCCCATCTCCATCTAAAGGGAATGCTTTGAGGACTGTGCAGAAACCCTGCAGTTCAACATTTATGTACAACTGTATTTATTTTACCACCACAGCTTGCTGCAGTCTTTAATTAAAGACAATGAAAGAGTCATTTTTTTGCTGTAGGGCCTCCACTGCAGTGGCAAAGCGAGGAGGTGAGAAACCTCTCATCTATTCCAGCCACAGACTTTGATCCCTCTGGTCTCTGCAGCTCCTGTGAGATGGGTGAGGGGCACCAGCACCTTTGGTGATGGCAGCTGACTCACCAGCTTTTGGAAGAGGTCCCCAACACGTTGCTGGTGGCTCCACTGCTGCACTCGAGGAAAGAGCCCATCATAAAATTCTTTGTGGATCTCATAGAGCTCAGGCACTTTGAAGAATATTGTCTCAATCTGCTGACTGGTCAGCACGGGCTGGGAGGTGGTGGCAGCGGCTTTCAAAGGCTTCATTGGCTGAAATGAGGAGAGAAGGAAATCATTATCATGCAAACCATGAACATTCACCTTTGCCACACTGCAACACATCCCTCCATGGAGTTATTTTTCATCCTAATAAAAAGTGAGATTTGCATTCACACAACTCCTAAAGCTAGACATGAACAAGTTCTCTCATGGGGATCAGCCACCCCTGGTAGGTGGATTTTCCCTGGATATTAATGCTGCAATTAAAATCCCTTTGCACTCCATTTTCCTAATCTCTGTCCAACTGAACAGCAACATGCAATAATTTGCACAGGATACTTAAAGGCAGAGCTCCTGGATACTGCCACATTAACAGCTCCCAAACTCTGCTACATCCAGGCCTTCCTTTAAGCCTCTCTCTCTGCTGGAGAAGAGGAGTAACAGGCACCTTTTGCACCCAGCAACTTGTAACCCATGGTATGTGAAGTTCAGTTCTGGATAGAAGCAGCAGGGAAAATTCAAGTACCAGTGTTTGAACTGGCATCTGTCCCCAGCCTTACCAGCAGCAGGGCCTCCAGGTGGCTCAGGTAGGTTTCCTCACTGGCTAGGATTCCTGACAGGACCCATTTTCTCATCTCCAGACCCTTCTCCAGGTCTGGCTCACTCTACAAAGAAGATGTTTAGGAGAAAAAAAAATTGAGAAAATAAAGAGCAAGTTGCAGGGCAAGTAAGAAAAAACCCCCAAGAATGAGGATGGAGAATAAAAGACCAGTCAGTTGACCAGAGCACACTTTTTTGATTTACTTTCAGACTAAAAACCAAACAAAAACATCCACCTGTGCTCAGCATCTTGCTTCTAGAAATATGCAAACATAAAACATGAAAGAAATTTTTCTTTACCAGCAACTGATACCACTTAAGATTATTTACAAGTTTCGGCTTTAGTCATCAAACTGTGTCTCAATTAGGTGCCCAGACCTGTTCACAAAATTCAAAACATGGAACTTAAAAATTCAGAATTCATCCTCCCAAACAAATCTTAGGGCCCTTGTTCTGTGCAATGCCCTCCCTCCTTCCACGGGAGCTCTCTGGAGCTGTGTTTCTGTGAGCAGACAGGATCACTCCTTTGCACCTCCCCAGGTGTGCACAAACACACCACAGTCACAGCCTGACCTGGCTCCACAGGGCTCTTCTTCCTCCCACTCTCTACTATTCCCTAAATTATTTTTCAGTGCCAGCTCGCACAGCATCTATTTTTAGTGAGAGGCTTTCCATGGCTTGGAAAGCACATGCTGATTTTCTTATTGGGATTCTGTGAAGGAGTTCTTAAACAAAACAACTGAAGAAAAAGAGGGGGGAAAAGCCCCACATAACTGCATTCAAGGGCTAACGGGGAAGACTAGCATGAAGTGTTA
Organism: Nicator chloris; assembly: GCA_013400495.1. Taxonomy (NCBI): domain Eukaryota; kingdom Metazoa; phylum Chordata; class Aves; order Passeriformes; family Pycnonotidae; genus Nicator; species Nicator chloris. The sequence continues at coordinate 221,036 of WAAE01016895.1, forward strand.
AGAGAAGTAGTAATCCTTTTTGTTGAATTTCAATTATCCTTCCTCTCAAATCCGTCATCTGAGAAAGCCTTTAACCTGATAAAGTGAAACTGCGTGTTTCCAAAAACTCTAGAAAAATTTGGTCAAGCAATGAAGGTTATAAATAATGGGAAACAGCCCCCTTTTACTGAGTCCTATTCCCAGTTCTTTTTATTTCTGTCATTCACAGAAATAGCATTTTAAACCCTTGCAACCTTTTTATGCTGTTAAATGTCTCTAAAAATAGTCAGAAGTTGGCTCTGAAAGGGTACATGCTTTTTGAGGGATGTGGGTAGGTTTTTTTGGGGCTCCATCCTACTCTTAATATCGAGAGGATTCTTCAGCTTTTGATTTTACAGTGGGAGGATCAGGAAGCAGAGCAGTACACTCCACTCTAGTGACTGCATATACAGCCCTCTCGCTGCCCCCAAAACAGCTCCACTCAGTTTAGGGTCCTCTGCAGATGTACAGATGAGGTACCTCAGCTAGAGGTTCAGTTTGCAGGAACTATCACATCCTGAGTGTGACTTTGAGCCTACGCACAACACAAAGAAAGAAACAGATCCTCACGCTCCCAGATATTTCTGGATTCTTTCCCATCAATAACCATCCTGATTTTTGAAGTTTCATTAAATTTCACAAGCTATATTCTAGCCTAAAAGACTTGCAGCAACTACTTCATAAAAATTTTGTGAAGTGTCAAATACCACCACCTCTTAAATAAAAGTGGCAGACAGAAGCTGTTCTCAGGAAATGAGTAAGATTTACACACACGTTAGGTACTACATGGAAAGAAGAACTTCTCTTAGCATCCCACCCTTCAATGACATTCAGTAAGAACCACAGTGCCTTTTAAAATCTTGAAAGGGCATCTCAAAGAAGGCAGAAATTTGTAATTCACCAGTCAAGTGTTCAGAAGACTTCAGAAAAACACAAGTGACAAACTACATGGTGAAATGAACACTGCACCAGCCTCTGCACCCATGGAGCACCCGTGTGACTGTGAAATGTTCAGCAAGGCTCTGACCATTCCTTACGCTTTCCGTGCCAGGAGTGCCTGCATGTCCTGCCCATGGACCATTTTATGGCATGGCACACACACGTAATCAAGACAGGCAGCCCCAAGATGGTTAACAAAGATTGCCTTCATCCAAAGAGGAAGGGATGTGGCAGCCCTGGTGCAAGAAAAACACAATTGCTCTTGGTTTCCAAAGATTTCTTATAACAGAAAAGAAATCTTACAAAAGAAAAAGTGCAGCTACACAAAGAAGCATTGAGAAAAACTAACAGTGCTCCAAAGTCCGCATTGCTGAGGATGAGGTAAGTGGTCAATATTGACACAGCACTATAGTTATCTTTACCAGGTTCTCTTGAAGGAGGTGAGGATTTAAAAACCAGCTGGGTATCTTTGTAACATCCGGAAAGAGCAGCACACAATGACAAGTTATTTAAACTACTTAAACTTGCCCATCACGACAGTGGCACAACGGTTTTCCTTACAGCACCGAGAACAGTTTTCCTCTTCACAAGTAAAAGCTTTAATTTCCAAGCCAGCTCTTGCTGGACGGAGCCGGCTGGACGGAGTCTCTCTTGACGGAGACGGCATTTTCTGCCGGAGTGTTATTTCCTCTCCTCCCATTAAAAGAGATGCGCTTTCAGAGAGACAAACATCTCCCAGGACACACTGCAGGCCTTCCTTCCTGGCCACTACCACAAGGGCACTGTGCAAAGTCCACGGCTTTGTCCTTACCCTTTTTTAATAGGGGCATTTTTCCAAGTGTGATGCTTGCAGAAGTCCAGCCTCGGCCAGAGCCAGCCAGGACACAGGGCAGGGCCTGGCTGCTTTATGCTCTGCACAGCAATTGCTCAAGAAACCCTCAGGGGAGCTGATCCAACAATCACAGGGCACATTACGAGATCTCCAATGCAGTACCTCAAATTTACATACAGCTTCCTCCAGTGTGAGAAGATGATCCCCTGCTCCTGTCGCGTCAGGGATCAATGCAGCACCAGGGAGCTGCTCTGTGCATTGTGCTGCTGCCCCTGTTCCCTCCCGGGAGCTGTGTCCTGACAAGAGCTCCTGCTGAGGGAGGCCTTTGCTCACAGTGTCAGCCTGGGCTGCATGGAGCACGATGAACATCTGGAAAACAGCCCCTGTGCCTCCTCAGCCTCAGGGTCCTCTTAAGTGATACTTGTTATGAAATGTACTGCAAGACTCAGAAATTCACCTGGTGCCAAAATCAGGGGGAAGAAGAGTCCGTTTACTATTTGGTACTACAACATTCCTCACTTACAGACCTGGGAACAGGCTCACCTGCTGACCCAGAACAGGACAGCAGTGAGCAGGCAGAGACTGTGGGACTGTCCTCCCACCCTGCCCACACAGCAGCCAAGCCATGATGCACTCTGGGCCAAGGGCATTTCTGCTTTGCCCGTGTCTGACACAGAAGGGAAACAAAGAGCAACACTCAATCCAACAGCCTCACTGCCCCTCTGTTCCTGCCAGGACAGTTAAGAGGGAACATCCTGGGCATCAGTTTCAAGCTCCCCACCAGTACAGGGAGACCTGCCAAGGCTGAGGACTCCTTTCCTCTAGCCTGGCAAGGAGGGAGCAGTCTGAAATCTTTGAGCTGCTTGTGGCAAGTGGAGGAGCTGGTACCACATCTACCAGACCACACAGGATGGGGAAAATACACCTATTACCACAGTGCAGATGGGATGTTCCCAGCAGGAAGTGGGAGCAGCCTCTATTGGCAAACTCTAACCACTCAGCAGGGAGTGCCAGGTGGTCAGCAGTCCATCCCATGCTTCCTACCCAGCTTGGTTAGCCTGTTCCCCACTTGTACAAGTCTGACTGGTATTTCATGCTCTGTCCCTGCCTCTTTGATGCCAGCATGCACATCTAGCCTTTCTCCACTGCCCTCCCATCTTTTGGCTACCCCTCTACCCACGTGTTTCAGAAGAAATCTTACAGGACTGTACCAGGGCAGCAGTCAGAGCATTCATGTCTCCCTGCCATGAGAGCTGTGAGGACCCAGCACCCTGCCAGACCTGAACAAACAAGAAATCAGTGCTTTGCTTCCACTCCTCATGAACTACATTAAAAAACCATCAAAACAATAAGGAAGGTGGAAAGCAGGCTACAGGAAATTACACAGGTATCTCATACCTATAACATCCTGGTGTTCTCCTCAACTGGGTGGTGCTTTTTGCTATTGCAAAGCCTTAAAAATCAAAAGATGGATTCACAGTGCAATCTTGCAACCTGAACCTCGGCCAGTGAGAGGGGTTGGAAGCTCTGGAGACATCACAGTGCACACGCTGGCCCCCAGCCATGGCTGGGTTGAATGTGTTTACAGCTTGTCAGCCTAAGTACTTCAGTTTACTAACCAGGTTGGCATTGCGTGTTGTGTTCAATTACTGCGAGGCTGACATTCAGCAGCTCCAAGGTTTAGACAGATTCAGCTCTTCCTGACTGGTTAAAGGACTCAGGGCTTCCTGGTTCTTGTTTAAATTAACAGCAATAATTGTTTTCTTGCAAATATCAGAAGAGCACAGATTAAGAATCTAGAAACCACAATACGTAAGATTTTGCAAAAAGGTTGCTGCTGGCACAGCTCTTTAAAGAGAATCAGGGATTCAAAGTGGGTGTATAAAAGGCACTTTAACTCTTCCTTTGGTACAGGGTGTTCATATACCATGCAATGAATGTGTTCAAAGGCAAGGTTTCCCAAGCTCACAATCTCATACAGAAGCTGACAGCCTACAAAGAAGAAAAACATTCAGTTTGATTTTTAAAGTGTAAAAATGTTTGAAAGCTTCTGCTGGAGGTGTCTCATTGTCTTGGTGATATTAAACTGGGCAAATTCTGTAATCAAGCCAATCATGCTCCATGTGGGGAGGGGAAGCAGCAGGGAGAGGAGCCAACATTATTTATAACATCAGTACTGGTGTGCCAGCTCTCCTCAGGAAGGGCTGTACATCCAGGCAGAGCCTTAAGGAGCAAAGAATTGGAGAATAAAAAGGAAAAACTGCATCTGTTGGGGGTGGTGAGGGGAAAGTGACAATAAAACAAAACAAACAAACCAATTCAAATACTGAGAGGAAGAAAGGAGAATGATTAGGAAATGCTGGAGGGGGAAGGACAAACTAGCAAAAGTAGTACCAAGAGGAGCAGTAATTCCATTTACTGCTGTAGCTTCAGAGGTCAGCTTCTCTGCATCCCCTTGGGACCAAGCTAGGAGCAAAATCCACAACCTGCTCTGCCCCAGCCCTGATCTTGCTGAGCTGGCAGACAGCAGGAACAAAGGGATCTGATCAGAGGACAGGCAATTGCTGCCAATGCTGCACCAATCATGGAGGCACAGCAGGAAAGGAAAGAGAAATTCTACCTGAAAGTCTGTAAGTACCAGGCAGCTACTCCTCCAAACAGAACAGACAGTAGGAGGTAGTCACTCAGCTTTAGCACTCCTGCCTCCCTCGCTTTGATACATGCAGGAATTGGAGAGAGCTGTTTTGTCAAAAACTCATCATCTAAATTCCTGAGAAGGGACTCCCCTCATTTCCTGGGGTGGTGGAATGAGCTTTGCTTTTCCACTGCCTGCCCTGCACCCACCTCCACAGAGCCCCACACACGTCTCTGAGCCTGCCTCTGCTGGTGAGCATCCCCAAAGGCCTTTCCTATTTCTGCACTTCCCAGTGCAACCTCTCCTCATGCAAGGAGCAGCACCACGGTGACAGTGAGTGAGGCTTCCCCCTTTTCCCAGCCTTCTTTAGCCTCCAGCCTGCAGGCTACCCACTCCAGAACTCCTGACAGTAACTCTTCTCTCCTGAAGGGTGCCAGTCTCTGATTTTCCAGCTGTCCCTACACCTTTCTGTGGCCTAATACTGTAGCAAGCTTTCCCTCTGTCCTCCTCTAACTTTATCCAGGTATTTTCTCTACTCTTCACCCTCACTGTATGGGAAAGACAGACACATTCTCTCTCTTTCTGGGAGCGAATTATCACTATTTTTTACCAACAGTCTGACACCTTCTGAAGCTACCAGCACTGTCTTATTTGGCAAACATTTGGGCTGACATTTTCCAAGAGAGGTTTCCAGCATTTCTGTATAGTTCAATCACAGCAGTTCAGCTGTTACAGAAAGGAAGGTTTGGGAAAATTAAATCTCTTCTCAAGTTAAATAAACAAACAAGTATTAGTGGAACCTATTTCTCCTTTTTCCTCTGTCCCTGTAGGCTTGCGACACAGCAAAGTTTGGCAAAAGCACTGGTTTTATGGCAGGACATGCGTTAGCAGCCCAGCCTGAGATTCTAGAAGAGCCAGGAAAAATGGAGCAAGTTGGGTCAGACCCTACAAACATTTGTTAAGGCCTCCTTTCCACACAAATGACAAGTCAAGGGCTGCTGAGATCCACACTACAAACCTCTGTGTTGCTTGTCCCTCTCTGGGTCACAGACAAAACTAATGCTGGTGCAGCTCCGTCCTCCTCCTCACAGCAACAGTTTGTGCAGTGGGCAGGGAATGGGGAATGGGAATACAGCAGCCCTGGCTGGAGTGGCACAGTTTGGAGGCAGAGCAGGCAGCATGTCCTCATCTGCTCATGAGATACTCATGGTAGGAGAGAGTAGAAAACACTGCCCAGGTGACAAAGTGCAAACACCACAAACCTCTGGAAAGCAGCTGCAACCCTCGGCCGTTGGAAGAGAATGTGCTGGGAGCTGGTTGCCCTACACACTGAGGGAACAGCAGGAAGCCCCTTCACAAGTAGTCCAGGAGGTTTCCCTTCATTCCCTTCTAGCAAGAGACACTGCTTTTGGCACGCTGCACTTTCTCTCTGTACCCAGCCAAGGGCTAGAGCTGCTCTAGGGAGGTGGAAGAACTCAAACACCTGGCAGAAAAACACAAAGCCCAGAGCAAGCCCATAAAATAAGTCAAAGCAAAATGCCCTCAATATTCAGATAGCAACAATGCAGTCCCCAAGAGGGCTCATGGATGAGGCACATGAACATCACAGCAAAATGCTGCAATGCCTGTTGATAAGTGATGATGTGATGATACGTCAATTACTTAGGTTTATATTTATAAAAATTAAATTTAAAATATCATTGTTGACTACATTTTCCGTTTTCTGGGTGCCTGACTGGAGTGCTGGTAACTCTTGGTTGCAAAGTGAAATTAAAGGAATTGGACTTTAACGTGAAGAAAGCTGTGTTAAAAGTCAGAACCTGGTTTTGCAGAACATTAAGTTCTCACATTAAGCACCCAAAATTAGCAGATGCTTCTCTCATAACCTGTCTACCCTGATTACCTGTGGTTAGTGAACATACCATCCTCTCCTCTCACAGGAACACTGCGAGGACACAGGACAGTTAAGACCTGTGTGGCATTCCAGCTGTATTCGGAGTTAATGGAAATGAACACTTTTGTACCCAGACTGGAGTTTGCAGTGTCCTGTAAATAAGGTGCACACTCTGGAGATGAAAATAAGGTGCAGCTCTAGAGATGAAATATTGAATCCGGAGAGGATCACTGCCTCTATCCACTGCACAGTGCAGGAGCCCACAGGAGAGATGGGACAAGTCACTAATTCAAAGTTACCACAAAGATTCAAGACTTCTTAACTTCTGAATGACTTTACAACCTTCATGTTTTGCCACGGGGTATGTAGTGTGTGCATTGTGTTGCTGCATGCAATTCACAACACTTCCAGACTCTGGTCATAAAAATAACCTGAAATTTTCAGAAGTAACTGCAGGCACCTCAGTTAAAAGTAAAAGGGCAAGAAGACAACTTCAAAAGCAAACACATCTAAACAAAACATGTTTTCAGCTGATCAAGTTTACTACAAAAAAAATAGAATAGACATATGTGCTGGTATTTCTGGTCCAACACGTTACGTGTTTGGCTCGGCAGTGTGTTTGATTAATTTTGTTACTGATGACTTTTCCACTATAGCTGAAAACACAGCTCAGCAAAAGCCATCTCACAGCTCATGATGACTGACAGTTTAACTTGCTTGGGAAATATCTGGATATAAATTAGTCTCTTTCTGCTTGTCATGGACTGTCCAGGAGATTGTCATTTGTGAACTGATTACAGACAGAACCGAGTGAAGCAGAATTATGATTATAATTCAGGTTCATGATAAGAAGTCTAATCTGTATCAGGACACCTCTTTATTTTGGAAGCCATGAAACATCTTTTTATAGTCAGAGAAAAGAAAGCAGCAATTGATGATAAAAATTATTTTTGAAGAAGTAGCCTTCAAGCATTATTGAAGTAAATTTTAAATTAATGACTGTTAAATGCTTATGAGGCAATATTCAAACAAATAAAGAACAAGATTAACTATTAGGCAGTGGCTCTGCCAGGCCTCCAGCCACAGGCACTGTCATAACTGGTTCTTTGAAGATAACTCTCAGCCATGTGTAGTCACCCAGTGTTTCTCCTTCATCTTGAGAAATATAACCTGAAAATCTCAAGCCAATATTAAAATGGTTTTGGAGCTTTTTGAATTTACTAATGATAATTTCTTCATTCAAAAGCCTCTTACACATCACAAGAATTCTCATCTTGAGAGATAAGAAAGCATCTCAAAATGAATACACTAAAGTATAAGCAGCTAACTAGATTCCACACTTTACAGTCAAATAAAATTAAGCAAACACCAACAATAAACTACTCAATAAATGCTTTAAGAGATCTTGACAATGAATTTTATAAACGAGAAGGAACGAGGACACTGTGAGGAAGGATTCTTAGCCTAGAATTCATCCTGGAAGAAGTCAGCACAGCTGTGACAGTAACCCACAGAGAGCAGAAGGATGTGTGTAATGAACACTGAGCACTGATGGTTTGTGGCACTTCTCAGACTTGCCTTTTGATGCAAGATAAATAAAACTGCCTGAAGATGGTGATGGTGTTGATTTACACATACAGTGATATCTCTAAAATATCTGAAATTATCTTCCATGACATCTTAATTAACAATGTTAACAACAATATAAAGGCAACACGCAAGTTAAAACACTTGGATGAGAGATTTCGAAGTGTCATTTACAATGTGGGAATTCAAGGTTGTTTGGCACATTTTCTTAGAAGTACTGTAGGAAGGAAGTGACAGTTGACTTTGTGCTACTGAACATTTTTATGAATGATTTGGGGAACCCAAAAGTTTGAAAATGACAAAGATATTGAGGGAAACAGCAACTGGGGACTCAAGTGCTCTGCAATCTATTGCAAAAGGATAAAAAGAAACAAAAAGCTGAAAGTCAAAGAGACTAATCCAAGCTGAAATTAAGACATTTTGGACTGTGAAGACAGCAGAGCCAATAGTTCTTTACCAAGGCATGCAGATGCAAAGAATATTGTAAAACCAAAAATAGAAATTTTCCTGAAGTTCCAAGCTACAGCCATGCTACTGAACCTGAAGTAAAACCAAAGCAAGGCAGACTGAAGGGCTGTGTTAAGCCACAGGTCAGGCAAGGCAGTCCCTGCTGTATTTCTAATCTATAACTGATTATACAGACAGCTATTTAGTGAATAGTCACATCCATTACAAGTAGTGGCCATCTCCCACAGAAAGTCATCATTTCAGAGCTGGCACTTTTAATTCTTTTCATTCCATTTTCACAGGGTGAAGGAAATAGGACTTCCAGATGCTTGATCAAAACCCTTAACCTACCTGAAAAGAACTTTTATTTTCCTTGTGAAAGGCAATGACAACTCACATGCAGAGATGTATGAATGTGTTTGGTTCCAGTCTCCTTTCCAAAATATCTGCTATTTAGAGCCCCTCTCAACTGCCATCAGTCACCAATTCTCTCCACTAAAATGCACAAGGGCTCAAAAACCATATACACAACGTTGACCCCCGAAGTTGAGGCCTGGCATCAGCTAAAAGGCTCAGTTCAGCTTTAACTGTGCAGCGCCGAGCAGGCGGTGCAGAGCCGTGCCGGGTGATGTCCCACAGCGGCCGCAGCCCCGTCTGTCCCCGCCAGGGCCGGCACCGCCCACAAACCCCCCCGGCTCTGCCGAGCGCAGCAAGGCAGGGAAGGACTCACGGATTTGGTGGATTCCAGAGAGCCCGAGGACAGCGTGTCCCGGCTGCCGCGGCTCTTGGAGCTGAGGTGTGGCGAGGAGGAGGGCGAGTCGTCGATGTAGGGCATCATGTCATGGTGCCGCCTCTGCTCCTCGGCGCGGTCGGCATCGTACGCGTAGCCCGGCGGGGTCCCCCCGAACGGGGCATCTGCAAAACACAACACAGGCTCTGCTCACCTGCGGCCCGGCAGGGCACGGATCAAGGAGAGGAGTACATGTAATTAAATTCATGTCACCAAAAGTTCATTTCACTTATTCTGAGTCCTAAAAGTCCTTTCTCGCATTAGTGCTCATTTAATGACAGCTCTTTCCCTCACATCTTCCTTCAAAAGCGTTAGCACCAAAATAAATGCTTCTGCAGCTCCACAGAAGTGACCAGTCTGGGTTTAGGAACCTGCCGGGTAACAGACTCTGGGTTTTCTGTCAATCAAGAGCAGATGATGCCCCTGCCAGTTTAGGAAAGATAGGCCATACATAACTCAGGGGAGGACTGTAACTCTCTCCATACCTCTCAGCAACAAGAGCAGGAAAGAAAGGTCCTACATGTCAAGTGAACCAACCTACTGCCAAAAATAAAACCCTAAAAGGTCCTCTTCTATTGGCTGCCCCTCCTCCTATTTTGAGCTTAACCCCTTAAACAAATAAACAAACCACCACACTGTTCCCTTCCATACACCCCGTCTCCCCTCCTCCAAAAAACCACACATCCAAAACACAAGCAGAAAAGGATGGTGGTATGAGGAGTCAAGTTAACCATTACTGCAGGAGCCAGCAATGAACTTCTGCAGGAAAAATGAGTAGCAAAACTGGTTATGGCATCTTTAGTTCTGTGTTCTGAGACTGCTCCTGCAAAAATCTGTAACAAGGACACACACTGAGCAGCTCCTGCCATAAGCTAAAAGGCTTTTCACCTCTCTGCACAAAGAAATACACACAGAGCAGCCAAATCTGGTGTCTACACAGTGACACTGTGCCACAATTTCCATTGGCCTGTGAAGCTCTTTCACCTGCCAATGCCCAGAAGTGTCCTGTGTGTGACAGGAGCAGCCATGCACGGGCCACTGTCCACAGAATGGTAGAGCTGTTCCTCCTCTGTCAGCTACAAGTCACAGAATGCCATCCTTCTCCCCAAAGTGAAAAATAACCCCGAGGAGATAAGCTGGATCTGCCTTTACAGAAGCCAGTGAGCCCTATGGAAGACAAAGCCATCAAAAAAGGAAAAACAGTTCCACTTGAACACAAGTAGAAGCAGTTTCTTGTTTTTACAAATATCCAGGTTCTGTGAAAATAATAAGCAGCTGCTGCCAAGCATACTAATAATCCTGTTATACATCACTAAGGCAGGGTGGAGGAGTAACATTTTAAAGCCCATTTTCCTCCCTCACAGTAAACTCAGTTAAAGCATGACTCATTTCAGTAAAAGATGTGAACTTTATGTGGAACAGAATAAAACTCGATCTATGTGGCTTTTTCAGGAGGGAGAGCTGGTCTGGGAAATTTACACAAACAATATACTGAAAACCAAACAATAAACTGACTGTAGATGTGAGCCTCTGTCTCGGCTTGTACCAAATGCCAGCCAGCTAAGTAACAGCCTGCTACAAGGCCTTTAGGCTGCTGAAGAACTGTGGCAATATTATTGTAACAAACTCAGTGAGTTTATGTCACCCACCTGCTCGAGCTATTACCTTGTGCTCAAGCTCTAAGAGTTCCTTAAAAGACTTGTTATATTCTGTACAATCAGAGCAACGAAGGGCAGAGGGAGGGTGGTATCTGCTCTCTGGAAGGAATTGTGGTCTAGATGTTAGAGGTTTCCAGAGTCTATAACCATTTAGAAAACACCATATACGCTGATTTTCTAAACAGTGGCTTGAATGGGAGTTGCTGAAAACAAGAAATTGCTAACCCAAGAAACCTGTGATGTATCACTGACAACTGAACATGGGTGTTATCCAAGGAGGAATATCAGTACTGGACACTTCTGCTGGCCTCAAGCCTACTCAATAAGAGTTCCTTTTTCCTGCAGAAGTTTCTTCAAACTGTTCTTATCCAAACCAATTTCTCCGCACTCATGCAGTAACAAGACCAAGTCACTGAGTGGAAATTAAAGCAGGAATATTTTTTTCACTCCCAGTGCTCACTCTCAAAATGAATAGTTTGCTCTACTTTTGTTAGTGGGGGAGTAAATGCAGACTAAAATACATTAGCAGGAAGGCTTGCAGTGAATTTCCAGTATTTCCACTTTCCTCACTTTCTCCAGCTAAAAAACAGCTTCAGCTTCTACCTCCCATAACATGTTCTGTCTCCTAATGCACAGGAAAACCTTTACCTGCAACTGGAGGAAACACCAGGTGGAGGATCAGCTCAGAGGGATATTTATTCCTAGCTTTGCAACAAGATTCAGTCTACCTTTGAATCACTTTGTCTCCCTAGCCATAAAAAAGAAAAGAAGTCATCTCGCCAAGGAATGAATCTATCAGTGTCACAGACTGCTATGAGATCTGTTCATAAAGCCCCACACAGAATTTAAAACTTTATTTCTGTATCCTCCAGGGATTCTTCACACATTAAAAAGCTTAGAAGTAGTTATAATCCCTCTTCTTTCTATTATTGCTGAATACAGCACTGAAATCTACCTATGGAGATTTTAATTCTCTCAAAGGCAGAAGGACCTTCTTGCTTTTATTTGCTATTTTTTCCAAGAAAATGAAAGCACTGCCATAGCCAGATAGACTACGCAAGCCTGAACACCAGGAACAGAGGTAGCCTTGTGTCTCTGTGATTAAAGAGCCCGCTGTTGCCACGGAAACTGGGTTATTCACATCTCCTCAGCCCAACACAACACTCACAGACTGCTCAGCCTCCACCTGGGAGCAAAGCACCAGAGTGAAGAGCTCAGAGCCAGGAGCTCACCTGCTCTGACACTTCCAGCTGCTCCAGGTGCTGCTGTGCTCCATGGCAAGTGGAGACAGCACATGGGCTCAAGAAAGAGCACTTGGTTTCTTAGCCAGTGTCTCTGTTACGGTGAGCACTAAGAGGGTTCTTATTCTCATTTTAGGGCCAGCCAGTCTCAGAGTTACTATCAATAACTTTGCCATCAAGGGCAGAGGAATATGATCCACAGTAACAACAGGTAACTGCTGACAAGAAAAAGGGCAGGCAAACAAGGCTGATGGGCTCCAACACGGTGTGCTGAGAGAGCACCAGAGAGAGACACCAAGGACACGGCTCCACGTGTGTTCTGCTTCCCATCTCACCACCAGGCACAGCCCCTTCTCCTCCTCTTTGGGGTAACTTGAAAGAAATCTCAACCCATGGAGAAGAGTAGCAGCTGTGACTTACAGAAATGAGCCCTCTCAGCACACAAGAGGAACTATTTCTACCCCTGGCCCTCTGACATTCTCTTACAGTACCACTCTCCTGCACCAGCACAACGGGCTTTGAACCACCTGGGGCTACCAAGGCTCATCATTAATTCACACATCCTGCAAAGAAATGCTCAAGCATTTACTTCCACCTTTGGTTCTGACAGCAACAGCCTGGCCTTGCTTTGCTTCAGCTTATACGAGTCTGTTTTAGCATTTCCCTCCTCAGTTACTGCTTCCATCCTCTCATCTTGTTATTCATCTGTGTCTCATTTTTATTGTCTTTTGTTTTTCTCAAACATAATATTCCTTTCCTCTGTGACCTTGTGCTTCCCCTTTTCTAGACTGCTTTCATCCCTTACTGCTTCAAATTTCACCTGGCTGGGGGGTAAGGAGGAATCTAACAAATTTACAGTAACACATTCACTGGCACTCAGAGAGACCACAGCAACACTGCTCCCTTGTCCTGTTGCCTACACCCGTCCTGCTGGGTGCCACATTCATTCTTTGGAAATATGAAATCATAGACATAACGTGAAAGCAGGAAGGGTAAAAGAAATTAACTTCTAAGTAAAAAGAAAGATTATCTGCACCTAATCCACGGCCGCACAATGGTTCAAATGCACGTGTCATACTTTCACAGCAGCACAACATCCATAGCTGCTTGAGAGGCTTAACAGCAGCATGCAGAGAAGATTCCAAGCGAGCTGTGCTCCAGCTAATCCTGCTAAAAGAGCAGTGAAGCCACAGCAGCTCAGACCTGCCTGCCTAAGTAAATACCTAGAATCCTGGAGGGGGAAGGGAGCTGTACATCCTGCCAAAGCCCCACATCACTGTGGCTTCTTTGTGAATGGTACCAAGGCTAGCACAAGTTTGTAATGTCTCTACTCACTCCAAAAACATCCCACAGCTGCAGAGCAGAACAGAGCTAAGGCAGTTTGCACCCTTGTGTTTCTATGCCAGGGAATGTGTGAGGCCACAGTTTGACAATGCATTGTCTTGGCAGCAACAGGGTTTTAGGTTTCCCCCACCAAGCCATAAACCACTTCACTGCCCTTTCCCCTCTTATCCCCTTAGTTCTGCAACCCCACAGATGCCTGTGGTCCAGATAAAGAACTCAGCCAGCTCAAAGAAAAATATCTTTGACGCTTCCCTTCTAAGCTGGATCAGCTCTGTGATCTAGTTCATGGCTCAGAAATCCAAACTGGAAGGATACACACACAGTAGATCTGGGGTGCACTTAAAAGCTTCTACTGCAACTGACGAACATATCACAAAACACTGCTTCATCTTCCTTCAGGCTGAAGCTTAGTCAATTCCTGGGATTTACATGTGGCTGCTTTAGGGATAAGTTACTGGAATGCAACACTGCTTTTATTTATATTTTTCCTTTGTAACCTTTACGTTACTAATGTGCCTTCCAACCTTAGCTCCAGCTTTTGCATATCACTGTTTACTTGGTGATAAACAATACACAAACATGTCATTTTATTTCTTAGTGCTGGCCAGGCTGCTTGGAGAAGGATCAGGGATTCAGGCCCAGTGCTGCACACATGTAGAAGTACATCAGTGTGGATGCAGTTGCCTGGGGAATACAGCACCATTCTCTAAAAGATATAATAACTAAGCTATGGAAAGCTAAACATGTTGCTTATTTCCTTGACATATCCTGAATCATCATCTCCAAACCCAGGCAATAGCACACTCAATATGTACAATTTCACACAAAACTGAGATCCACAAATGATCGTTATGGTGTTTATCTATACCAGGAGCCTGTCCCCCAGGCCACGAAGATCAAATATCAAAAGAAAAAGAACAGATATGTTTGCCATGTCAAATCCCTACAACTTTATTTTTCTTGTATGGATGAAGAAAAGGCTCCACTAGGATGCTAAACAGATCCAAAACAAACTATTTTCTTCATCCTTTCTACCTCCTCTCATGTAAAGACAGTAGACCCACATGTAAGGATGTTTAGTGAACCCTGAAGCCCCCACTCAAGTACAAACCCAATTAATTTAGTTTTGGAAAGTCCCATGAATTTGTAAACTCATTCTTCAGTACAAGGTAAAATCAAAGACAAAACCATCCCAAGTTAGCTCCAAGCCTGCCTATGGCCCCAGCCTGTGTTTCTCCTTTAGGCACGTGAAGTGAAGGCAGGCATCAGTGCTGACAGACTCTTACCAGGCACCCCATCACTGGCCACACTGAATGTCCAGAGGGTGATCCCTCACACACTGAACAGGCTGGCTGGGAGCATGGGCTGCAGAAGCAGAACTGCAGTGAAACACATCACAGCTCAGCCCAGGAAACAGCCATCAGCTCAAACCCAGAGTGAAGCAGTTTCACACAGGCTGCACTGTCCCTTCTGCAGGAGATGTGAAACCCTCTCCAGGCAAGAGAATAGAAGGGAAGCAGCACCCCAGGAAGGGAGGTTTCTAAATACTTTGCTGGACACTAGAATGACAACCACAGCTTATGCAGCATGCAAGAAAGGAGTTTGTGAATCCACAATTTCAGCATTTTCCCACATTCACCAATATCCATTTTAGGTTTGCATCCTCTGCTCTCTCATTTCAGTAAGTAATCTTTCAGTCGTGCAGTGTCTGCAGAAACAAGACCTGTCACATGTAAATTTTACACAATGCTTCGATGTCTGCTAAGGAAGGGTAAGGCCCTCAGATGCCAGTCAAGTGTGCAGGTGAATGTATGGATTGAGAACTGCATCTTATTTTTGAGATGGAAGGAGGAGAAAGCCATGAACCTTGCATGTGGAAGCAGCAAGACAGCTGGTGGTTCTCTCCACCCTCCCTCCCCCGGGGGATCCCAGGCCATGGATGTTAACCAGCCTCCAAGAAACTTCTGTCTCTACCACAGATGAGCTTTATCCCCATAGCAGACAGCGCCTTTAAGTCTTTAGGAGATGAATTAACTGCAGTCCACTTTTAATCTTTTAGGTGTGTCAAACCCAGATCATTAAACATCTAAAAAAGAAGATCAGAGTTCTTTAATCTGCCCATATATTCCATGAAGAGTTCATGCAGAGACTAGAGGACAGGTCTGATCTGTTTGTAGCAGCCTGTCACTGAGACATGTTGCATTTGCTCTCACTGGCATATTTGTGGGGACTGATGAAACATCCACGCAGATCTAATGCCCATGCAGAAGAGGTTCCATCATCCACCCATAATGTGAAAGCTGGGGCTACTGAAGCCATTCTCCACCTCAGGGAAACCTAAGGCACCCTCCCACTGGACAGAAGGAGCTGCTCACTACAGCTACTGAGAGTCATTAGAAAAATCCAGGAAGCTAACCTGATTATCCAGCAGAGTCCAGACAAGACTGCTCTGCAGCATGCAGACTCTGAGGATCTCCCCTCTGCCAGCACAACCTCCCTGCTGCTCATCTTTAGCCCCGAGAGCTGCAGGCAGCAGCCCCGGCGTGCTGCACGCTGAGGAGTCACACACCTCCCAGCCAGCCAGGCCTGCACAAAGGGCACAGCACAGCAGGCAGCAAGGCAGGGGGAGCAGAGCTGTAAACTCCCATCTCTCCAAGACATCTGACACTTGGAGCAGTTTCAGTCCAACCGAAATACTGGGAGGGAAGCACAACCACTGCACACCACAAACCAGACAGGGGAGTCCAACCGATAACAACAGCTGTGATTAGGAAGAGAACAGGTTACACCTTAGAAGATGTGGCCTTTCAAATACAGGGTGTCTCCACGGCCACTTGTACATTTCAGGATATACTACAAGCAGTGGGGTGTGACTAACATGAGGAGACAAAGTTACACCCATTGCCACTGCAGAAGGCAAGACCCAAGCATGTCTGTGTGACAGCTGACAGTGCCTATGGCCCAGTGGCTGCTGCACATCCTCCCAGGCACTGACAAGGTTTTTAGAGCCCTAAACAGCAAACACACGCATACATGAACGAGGGAAGTTCCCAGCATGACTGGCTGCAAACACCTTGCCAACAGGTAAAGACAGAAATTTGGTCAAGGCTGAATGACACAGGTACCACCCACTCAGGGGCGAGAGTGCGAACACCCACAGTGCAGGCTGGGGCCCAAAGCAGTGAAACTCCTGTTACCTTTTTGCTTTTTTCACTGTTCTTCCTGTTTACCACTGAGTCATAATGGCACAACATTACACCCCATAACATGGATGAATACCTCAGGTTCCTGCCTTACAGAGCAGAAAATTAATCTCTTCCTTACAGCAGCTATGTCTTTAGATTCCTCTCCTGCTCTGTGTTTTCTCAGGCAAGTTGGAAAGGTTTCCATGTTCAGTTCATATTGGCAGTCAGGCCACTGGATGTCCTTGGCAAAGGAAACCCCAAAGCACACTGGAACACCTTTGCAGTTTTCTTTTCCACTCCTTACTCAGGATTGTGCACCAAGTTTAGCTGTCCTCATTTACTCCAAATCTAACAGGCAGAAAGCAAATTTTAAGCCTGGTTGTTCACAGGTACAGACTTTCCAGCACAGAGATACATGGACGGGCAGCTACATTCAGAAGTACGTGTGGCTTTGTGCCAAAGGCACCAGGAGCTTTTAGCATTGACTACATCAGAGGTGCAAACTGACCGAAAGAGAGAAATAGTTCCCATCAAAAATAAGGTAAAAAACACCAAGAGCAAAAGCAAACAAGTAAATGATCGTGAACCATGCACAGCTGTAAGGAGAAGAACCTGGAAGTCAAAAGTATTTCCCAACGAAAGCAGGGCCTTCATTTGGAGGGCTAAAGTTTTAGGATTCAAGCAGCTTCCCCTGTGTAGGTTCCTGTCCATGTCCACCCACTGTCCCCTAAATCACATTTGGAGGGACCATGGCAGACCACAGTAGGAGCTGGCTAAGCTAAAAATAACTGGAAAGAGTGTTATTTGATAAGCCAGAGCAGTTCCTGTTCCATTTCACTGATCCTCTCCACACAATGCAGCAGCGTAAGAGCACAGAGGTGGGACGCAGCAAATGTGACTGTTCAGGTCAGCACTGCTGCTGTGCTCAAACTACAGCCTTCAGTTCTAAAAAAAACAACATCAGTAACAAAGCCCAAGTGGAAACTGCATGTACTGACTGCATTGGGAGCACTGCTGCTCTCATACCCAGTGTGGCTCTGTCATCTGCCAGGTGAATGGAAGAAAATTCCAACCATGAGCAGCATACTATTTACTTTCTTGCTCTTTACAGTTGTCTCAGAGTTTTGCAGTCACGTCAAACAACATTTGGCAACAGGAATCTCCAAAGAAGTAGATTATAAAATTAATTGAAATAAAACAGAGCAATTCTCACCCCATGATCTCTTAAAACCCCTCCCCATTTCTACATACACCTTTTCCTGTGTTTAACTAGAGCAGACCAACAGTCCTGGCATGTGGAGAGGAAAGGGCCTGTTCAAACAAGAGTTTAACTGAACTGACAGTTCTGTGAGAAGGGAAGGGAGGGTCAGCCCCAGGCAGTGAGGGGTATTAAAGCCTATTTAAAAGAAACAGTAAAATGTCTGATAAGAACACTGTTCTGTTTCTAGATCTTCAGCCTCTTTCAGGATGAGTTGCTTTGGCCTTCTTTTTTTGCAATATTGTTTTGTTTTCTCACTAGGGCAGCTGGGACACTGAGAAGCCAATAAAGGTAGCTGCTCTCTTCCTGTTTACACTGTAAATCCACCCCATTGACATCTTACTTGTAACACTGTGAAAAATAAGCTATTGATTTACTATCTTGGCCTAGAAAAAGCAACCCAAGCTAAGTGCCTTGCTAGGCAGATGGTTCTGCCTACACCACTGACAACCCTTTCTGAACACAGCTGCTGCCCAAGCTCAGTGTCTTCCTGTCATCTGGCTGGAGAAGAAAAAACACTTTTGTGTCATTCATAATCATGGCAAGGTAGTTACAGGAACTTCTTTTAATTAAGGATGGTGAAGGTGGAACACAGCTTCCTATTAGCATTAATAAACACCATCTCTCCATCTCTCTCCCCTTGAAACTACTAGTTTAAGATGAAGGTCAAGGTCTGCTCTGTGTTAGGAAGTTCTCAGTTACCACACCACCTCCTTCACAAACTGTGTGCTTCTGTGTGGAATCTGCTTTTAGAACTTGAAGTCCTCCTCTAATTATTATGAAGAATAAATTTAGAAAAACACGATTCAAGAACAAGCAGCACAGTGGTGCCAGAGTTCTCTGAGAAGCTGAAAAGCAGATGAGAGGAAAGACCTTTCTATCTGAGCTCATGGTGTACTTCATCAGACACCAACAATGCTGGTTTACACTTCAGCATCATTGACTGATTCATTGCTGTTCAGATTTTATTAAAACATGGGATAAGAGGGAGCTTATTTTGGTAAGACAGATGTGTTACACCACCACTTCATCAAGCCCTGACATCCCACAGCACAACTGAGCCATCAAGGGATTTTGAAGCCATGCCAAGGGGAAGCACTAAAATGCCAGTGAATTTCAGCCGAAGGAAAACAGGACCACATCAGTCCCAGCTAAGACAAAACAACCTGTATGACGGTGTCCACCAAGAGCTTTGTTCTGTACCCACACTTGTACATACAAAGCAGAGCTCCTGCTCAGACAGCAGCTCCCAAAGCAGACTGTGTACTCATGCCTGCAAGTCACAAAGCAGTTTCACTCAGTAACTCTGCACCAAGGCCAAGAACTGAGCTCTTGCAGCTCCCCAGTATTCCGAGGGAGCTGTGGATATGCAGGGATACCCAGAGCCAGGCAGGGCCAGAGCCTGGCTGCCTGAACAGACAGCTGTGACTGCCATACACACACACACATTCTTCAAGGGCACCCAGAAGCTGCAATTCAGCTCAGCTGGCGCAGGAGAGGGCAAAGCAGGAGAAGGACTTACCTGTGAAAACAGCTCTGTCCACTGCAGGCCCCAGAGCAGCTTCTGCACTATTGCTGTACTGCAGGTGATGGAGCCAAGGATTGCCCACAGTGAGGAGTCACCCCCAGGCAAGTCACAAAACAAACAGAGTTTCAGGGGACTGTGTCTCCACACCCCACATCCCTGCACAAGACCTCTTTCCCCTGAGGTGAAAAAAGCTTGTTAAGGAAAGACACTGGACACAGAATTAAAAATCACAAAATACATACACCACGTGTCTGTGGGTAAACACACACACACATATAGACCCCCCAGAAGAAGACTGATCAGTTGTCCCAGCTATCTGGGAGCAGGATTTGGTCTGCCAAAATACAGGCTGAACCCAAGCAACCCACAGCAGACTCGTACTGAGCAGCCTGCACAGCAGGGTAAGATTTTAAAAGATTAAGCAGTACAGCATGGACAGTCACATACAGAGCAGACACAGCCAATGATGGTGCTCGCTGATGTTAACACTTTCATTTCCAAATTCCACTGCTTAATAAAAACAGGTGAAGAGTCCAAGCAGCTATTCCAGAGCATAACAGAAGCCAGAAGCAGAGAATTCTCACAGGAGCCAGTTTAAAGCAAGAAAACTTTAAAACCAATACAGCAGCAAAAGAAATGCTTTCTCCATATGGTTTTGGAATTACTTTCTCCTTTTATTTCCAGTGGCACACCCCTCCTAAAAGAGCCAGACAACTATCCTTCCAGCTGAAGCACTGAAATTCCAGAAGGAGTGATAATCACAGTGGTCTGACATGGCACTTAAGGCCTGCTTCTGATTTCAAGCCTTAAAAAAATCAATTATTTACCAGAATTACGACCTACTTAGAAGATAATAGCCTGGGATCTCCTCCCTCCCCCCTTTACAAGCAACATTTTGCCAGAGAACAAAGCATTAAAAAGGAAAGTATGTGGGAGCAGCAGGAACAGGGGGCTGTTCTCAGGAGCTCTCAAGCCCCAATGCACCCACATCAGTGCCCGGGCAGCTCCCACAGGGCAGCTGGGGATGGGAAGGAGCTCCCCCTGTGCCAGGGACCCCTGAGCCCCTTTGCTTTGGCTGAGTGCTGCAGTGGCCTGCCTGCCTGTCACTGGCACCACACCAGGGCCTGTGGGAACCCTGGCTGTGACATGTTCTGCATGAACTGACACTGCAATCAGTATTTTGGGAGGAGAAGAGTTCTATGAACACAGAAACACAAAGAGAAGCTCTACGGAGGGCAACCTATAACTACAAAGAGAACAATTTCAAATATTTGAGACAAGATCCAAAATCTTCAAAACACTGAGCTTCCAGAAGCCCTTTATGTCAGGCAAGAGATAACAGAACTTGGTGCCAAAACGCATTACAAGTACACATATGGTCTTGACACTTTAACCAGACACCTTAGAAAGAATATAGACCTAAATGACTCTTCGGACTCATTCAATTCCAGTTAACAGAGGTGGGGATATAGAAATTCACAGCAATTTGTATTGCAGTTGAAGGTACTTGAATCCCACCTACCCCCAAGAAACTGATTTAGAAATTATGTCAACCTAAACTCCTTATACAGTCCAGAGGCACGTCCGGAAGCAAACAAAAATCTTAGGTGGGATAAACTGCTTACTGGAAGGGGATCAATCACTTGTCAACAGAAGAAATCCTCATAGTTATGTTCCCCTGTCAGAGAGAGAGGATCCAGGCCATGGTTTCTGACTTGACTGGACCATTTTGAAAGGGAAAAATATTAGCCAGGCCCAGATACTTGCCCTGAACTGAGTAAACTGTATGTACAGCTAATCTTTGTGCCAGTAAGGGAGCACACACCCAGAGGGATGGCTGCACTCCTCCATGCAGCACAGCTGCCTCGAATCTTCATTCCTTTTAAAGGAAATGGATTTATTTATTTTCATCTCTTGCCTTTCATCTCGTGTTTGCAGACAGTCAAATATTTTGAGTGAAAACTTCAGAGAAAAGCCTGACCATCTTTAAATGGAATACACGTACAACCAGAAGCAAGTAAAACACAACAGGGGAAAATAAAGGAACACTTGTACATCAGCACTATATTTAGATACTGCTTTACTGGGACTGTTACAGAAACTTGGAAGACGTGTTGTGTTGATGCTTGGTCCAGCCCTAAAAAGCTTCAAGCAATTTGCCACAGCCCTGAAATAGAAGTTCTGACGTTTCAGACTGCAAGCTGCACAGAGCAGATACTGTTCAACAGCACAGTCACTGTTTTCTACAAAACCTCTGCACGCCGCTACATTTCCTGCATTAATGCTTCCTTTAATTTCCAGCAGCAATTTTAAACAACAACTACACTGTCTGACAGACTCACACACTTTGACAGGTTTGAAATACTGAAGAATTGATAGGATAAGACAAGATTCCTGTCAATATTACTACAGCAGAAAGAGAAACACTACTTCTAAGTTGCAATATGGGACTAGCCAGCCAATTATCTCAAGCACAGCCTCCACTCACATAAAGCGGAAAGTTTGATCCTGCCCCAAGAACAGGGTTTGACAGACAGTCCCTGAAGAATAAACCTTAACCTAGGGATTTGTTTTACTTCCTTGGAGTGGGGCATGCCCCAGTCCAGATTTTATATAGCTCATAAAATGCACCCACCCAGCACAGTGGGCACATGTTTCATTACAAAAGCTGTATGTGCCAATGGAAACCCTGTTCAGGACATCACTACCATAAAACAACAATCACCTTCAAGAGGCCCCTTTTCTGTCCCAAATATTAACTTCTCCTTCTAAACCCAAAAACATTACAAATAAAAGAGTCTTGAGAAGGTAAGTTAAAATGGGGCATTTCTGGGACCACACTGGTACCTCACAAGCCCAAGTAACTCATAAAAATAAGACTTAGACTCAAGCTATTTGAGCAAATTTTAGCCTAGATCCTTGGCCAAGAAGCTTTCAATCAAATAAGTATAGACTATAAAAACAGCAGGTGCTAAAGATGCCACAGAGAATGACATCAAGTTGGAATGGAAGAAACACAGTTCACACAAAAGAGATGACAAATATCCTCAGGCACTTTCTTCCTGTTAATAATCACAAACATTTAAGTTGTTAGTTTCACATCAGCAACCCAGGGCTTGGGGACCACAACTGGCTACACACAGCAGGAGCTGCAGGAAGTGAAACAAGCCCCTATGTCTCTTCTATCCTAAAATAAAAATGGGCTGGACCTCAGTACTTTATAAAGCAAAGCTGTCTTCTAACAGCAGCCTGGTAGAGATGAAAGACAATGGAATAGCTTCATTTTTGTTTAAGGGTTTGTTTTTAACAGATGGGAACGAGGAGAAGAGAAACAAGACAAGCATAACTCACTCCATTTGCATATTACTCCTGAATGTAACAGCTCAGGAAAAAAGACTAAAGTTTCATAATCACCTGCAGTGCTGACCCACACGTCTTAATCTTAACACAAAGTTTTCATGAAGCTGAAGGCCAAACTCAGTGAGCAAGGTGAGAACTTCCCAGGTAAAGCCAGCGTACCCTTGTGCCCAGCCACTACATCTCAAAGCACTCAATCCTCAGCTGTATGCCAAGCAAGGATCTCCTGCCTTTGGTTACTACATCCCTCTTCAGCAGGAGCACAAGGACCCACACTGTTCAGCTCTGTTACAAGGCAGTTCTCCAGCACCTATGATCAGCACCTGATGCTGACAAATGGGAAGGGAACAAGAAGTGCAAAACCAAAAGGCACAGCTGAGCCTTATCTAAGGGTGGCACTACAATGGCCTGGACATCACATAAGCTGCATGTTAACCAAAGGTCTTGGTTCCTTAGTCACTGTCCCTGTTCTCTATTAGTCATGGCAGGACCTTCAACTGCCAGGTCCCTCTTCCCACGCCTGGAGATTTAGTCTGGGACTAAACCTGAAGTTACCTTGAAGTCATGCACACACTGCTCTGTCTCAGAGAGGTACAAAGGGTCACAGGACCAAAGGCAGTGAGAGTCTCAGGACCTGAAGTGCTCACACAAGGGACTATTTTAATCAAGTACCACTAAGTAGCCCTGCTGCTGTTGAGTCTTGGTTAGGAGGATTTAAGCCTAACACGGGATTCCTCCTTTCAGGGCTACCTCCCTCTCCTCCCAGGGATGGATGAGACCTGCCTGATAGGTCCCTAGCAAAGAGCAGCAACTATTCCTTTTCTGTAACTGCTTCTTGGAAACCAAGGTCCCCGTGGGACCTGGCAAAAAGCCAAGGGTGAAATGTAAAATTTAGTAACAGTGGGATCTGCAGCACAACACTCTCACAACACACAGACTTTTCTAAAGGGATTACTGGCTATCAGCCACTCTCAGAGCGGGCTCCTTACATGAGGCTGGCCCTTGTCCTAGCAGGAGGGATGGCACAGACAGGAGGTAACACAGCCACAACAGCCCAGCTCACTAGGGATGAAGGGCAATGCAGTAACTGCAGCAGGAGGGCCTTGTCAAGTGACAGAATTAACTCTACAGCTACCAACAGTGCACCCCATGGGGCTTAACCCCAGAGCAGCCCTTCCACATGGGAGCTCCCACCCTCCAGGGCAGGCAAATGGCACAGGGGGAACCCGTGCTCACTGCACACCAGCAGGCCTTGGCATCCCAAGCACAGTCACACAAGGACATGAGGGATCAGTGCTATTCTTCACCAGGTGTGGTGAACAAGCAGCAGATACCACTGTCACAGGGAGGCACAGGCAACTCCATCCTGGAGCTGGGAATGTGGAGAGATGGGCCCTAGCTGGCATTAGGCAGGCTTGTGCCTTCAACAGACAGGGTTTAAAATCCACTCCTCAGCTAAAACTTGGAATGATCATACTGCAAAATGAGCTTCCCTCTAGGTGTACAACTTCTTATTCAAACCCCAATTCCCCTTTCAGGCGTATGAACAGTCCAGGATTAAAATATCCCTCTCTTCCAGTAACAGTATTTTCTCACTACTCTGCCCTCTTGAGATGACAAGTTTGCCTCTCCTCACTGCTTCCTTCTGAACAGAATGTAAAGCTTTTTCTTTTCTTCCAAAAAGCTGGGACTCCTCTTGCTTAGCCCACAAGGCTGGAAAAGGCTGGAAAAGTTTTTGGATGTGAATATTCCTCTTTCTCTAGCCTTGTTTTACAAAAATGCTGGGAAGAATGTTACACCCTGTTGCTGTACAGGGGTCAGGAAACCTGGCTTCCAGCACAGCAGGTTGCCCTATGCAGCTTAGTAAGAAACTTGGAGGAGGAGACTTTCAGTGAAGATCCCACCTCCTTCAAATTCTGTTCATAACCTGCTTTTCCTACTGAATGCTGTCTGTACATTACAGAAATCCTAAGAATGCCAGCGTGGGTTGTGCACACAGCCCTCCACATCTGGAGGCCTGCAAGCAAAGGGAAGCCAAGGCCATAAAACTTCAGGCACCGCTCAGTGAGCTCAGCTCTGTGGTTTAGTGCCCAGCCTCAAAACACATTCCCATTTTGAATCTACCAAAACCAGCTCAATTAGCAGGCCCAAAACCTGTGTATAAAATACATATTATTTAAGGGAAGCAAGGAGGAGGAGGAGGAGAAGACATGAATAGAAGCTTTGATGTCAGGAGTTACTCCCTATCTATTTGTTGGGTAATTTAAATCTCTCCCTCTCCACTGTCCATGGTTACTGAGTTTGATAAAAGGGAAGGAGGAAACCACCTTGGACAAGCCCCTTCTGCTTAGGTTCTTTAAATGGTAACAACATTTAACAACATTTCCCTGTTCCCAGTGCTAGTCTTTCCCTCTGTTCTCATGCCAGGTACAAGGAGTATTATACCAAAGGCAACCAATGCCAAAACCTCTTCCATTCTTTGAACAGCAGAGCCCGTGATCGTGGTCCTACAGAGCAAGGCTCTCAATCAGGGATGAAAAGAGCTTGCACATGGGAAAAAAAGTGGCATTTCTGGGGATGTCACTCCTTGCAAGAAATGGAGCACAGACATCCTGCAGTACTGTCCAGAAGAAATGGAAGAAAGGACTGAAGAAAAAGCTTGAAATAGAAGTTCAAAAACAGTTGCTTCAAACGGAAACACATCAACCAACTTCCTTCTGCACAAGCAAACAAATCCCAGTAATTTCTGAATGTTCCCTCAGTATTCCATTCAAAGGGTCAGGAATTCTGGGCTACAGAGATTTTTACCCCATTAAATGAATTGAAACCTTTTTCTCCCTTACCTGGGAACACATTCAATGTCACCTTTGTAATAGATTATACATGCATGTAAGTTAATCCCTCTCCTGGCAGTGGCTGAGATCCCGGTAACATCAGAATTATATCAAAATTCCACCACAAAGGATAAAACTAATTGACAAGGAAACAGCTTTATGCTGAGCTAGAGCTGCAAATCAGGAGGACTAAAGCCTAATTTAGGTACAATTCTGCCTGCAAGGCTAGGAACAAAAATCTCAACTGAGGAGACATAGAAGGCTCAAAGAGCTGGTGACAAACAGAGAATTCAATCCAAAAAGACCGGATGGCAAAGAGAAGGTGGATTCTCTGAGAATGACAGCTGGAGAAAAGAAGTCCTGGTATGCAGCAAATCCAAGGCAGAAAGCACTTTCCACGCCTCCAGAACTGCTGGAAATTAGAAGTATTCCAGTAACTGAAATTCAATTGCTTATAACATCACATCTCTCTGAGTGCAATCAGACTGCTCTAGGAACTGGCAAAAAATATCCCCACTTCCAGTATCACCTGGGCAGGTCATTTTTCATGAGGCTGGCACCATGAAAATGGGCTTCTCTGGATCTTGTAGATGTACAAAGCCTGACTAAAAAAACAAGAGATTCACAGCAATCACTGGAAAAGTGTCTAGGAAACTATTCTGCAAGGTCTGACAGCGTGGCACCATGGTTACTAAGACAATACATGGCACAAAATCCTGCTGGATACCAAATCCCTCTGGGTCCAACCATCTGGGACAGCAATTCCTTTCACGTAATAGGGAAAAGCCCTGATATTTTAGAAATGTGGCTTTTTAAACAACAACCCAAGTTCTTCCATTGCTTTTTAACTTTCTGACATGTAATGAATAAAATAGTAAATTCGGCACATCTATACTTTCAGGACATGTTACAGAAAGACAACAGCTGAGATCAGGGTCTTTTGGTCTGCAGGTGAACAGTTCAACTCTAGAAAGAGCCAGATTAGCATCCAGCAATGCCTTGACTTTCTCCATTTTTAAACTGAGATAATATCTACCTATACTCAGAACTGTAAAGCAAAAGCTAGAAAGAAACGTATTTGCAGTTTTTTGGGCAAAAGTCACTTCCGACAGGTAACTAACTCTTCTTAGGCTTCTCACTTGCACTTTTCATGGCAGGGAGGTAAGTGAATTAGGATAACCTATACAGTTAAGGGCCACATTATTCAATTGCAAAGAAGAGAAATTCCAAAGCATCACTCAGGAACTGTTTTTTGAGACAAGGAGAACTAGACAGCCTTAAGTTACTATAGAAACAAGCAACACACACTGCCATACGCAACAGAAGAATTTCAGAATTACACAAACCCAGGACCCCCAAAATCTTGCATATTATCCCCATCAAGACAGTATTTTGCAGTCAAGCTCTTCTGGATGCAGTACTTTACCCCCCTTTTACCTCTTCTACTACCAATCCTTTAGTCAAAGCTTCTGCAAGAGCATGGAGAAAAACCTGCCTCGGTCTCCAATTCATTATGTTTACAGTTTTTACTCCTCCACATCCCCCTGACAGATGCCAGTCCCAGCAGCTGGTCCTCAGACAAGCTCACACAGTAATTGACTTGACATCTTCTTGAACACTTATGCATTATTATTTTGAGAGCTTACAGGTAGGAAGGTCATTGTATAAGGGCATGCCCCCCACACAACCTGCAGTTCTGCTGAAATCATGCCCTGGAACACATCATCACATCTGCTGTCACAGGACTGACGTGTGAGGAAGGTTAACAAAGACTGAGCCAGCTCCTGGACATATCCTGCACCACCCCTCTGCTCTTCCCTGAGCTGAAACCTGCTGTACATGCTTCTCCAGAATGAAACTTCAAAAAACAAATCAAAAGAATCTGTGGGATGCTGCTGTGACCTCCAGCACACATAAGCAGGCTGCTGGTGCAGTCCAAGCAGCTGCTCTGGGAGCTCTGCAGTGGCAGTGGAAGGCAGCTGGGCATTGCCACACCTGAGCAGACCGCAAATGGAGCTTCAGCCACTTGACACCAATCCCAATTACTTGGTGTCTTTTGTTTGTTTGTTTGTTTTCTTCAATCAATCATCCCCTTTAAGTCAAATTCTGGGTTTTCCTGTTGTTAGGAACGGGGATTCATTGCTTCAGCATGGCTTCCTCTAGGACACATGGGGAGGAGAGATAAGCTCTCCCTTTCAGTCACTGCTGACCACAGATAAGCAGAAGGGCTTTATTATTTTCCACCTGGCTCTATGAGCAGGACAAAGCAAGGATAATCTGAAAACCTGGCAGGTTGAGGAGTAGAAGCAGCAAATGCTTCTTCAGCAAGTCTAAGCTTGCTAACAAGGTTTAAGCAGCAGGGCACATTATTTTAGGCTCAGGAAGTAACTAAATCTTATAATTCTGCAGGAAAGAAAATTAGTTCTCCTCCCTAGGAAAACTGAGGGTGAATAGCTGATGTGCATAACCATTCTTTGGAGAGCAACACTTACTGGCAAAGCTTTTCAAACCAGCCTTTAGCCACATTAACTCCCTTTAACACAAAGGAATTTGAAGACCACAGTCTAACAGATGAGGAAGCTTTGCTACCTCATCCTTTGCAGGGAGGCACAGGTAGCAGCATCACTTAAAGAGTATCAGAGAGATGACTGAGCAAAAAAGAAGAGGTGGGGGGCATTTAAAATATACTGCAGTTCTAGTACTTCAATAAATGCCAGGAAGTGCCAAAGTCCTGCCTTTTATTTTGTCCCAAAATACAATAGTATGATTTAAGAAGGGTGTGTGAAAACTTACGTGGTTCCCCTTAACTGCACATGCTGCTGCCCACAGGCAAAGAAAATGTACTCCAAACATCAGGGCACTGTAAAGCCTGGATTTCTTACCACCTCAAGCTATAACAGAACAGATGCACTTTTAATACCCCTGTCACCCTGCCCATCCTTATAGATAATGTTTGTCCCCTGGAATAAAATAAGACAGACGGCATTTGGAGAAATACAGAAGCAGATTAAGGGAATTCCTAAACCCATTTCAACCACTGTGCTTCTCATTTATGCTCATGTGCTGCATTCTCCAATGTTTTTGAGTTGTTGCCACATTCCTAAAGACAGCTATCAGCATGGCAATTGCCATTACAGATCTGGAGTTCCATCTTTAGACTTAACATGAAATAAGGTCACAGAAATGAGATGCAAGAAAACAAGTCTGTACTATCAAACATTTGGAAACTCTTAGTCAAACAGCTGAGACAATGTTTCTGCACTCAAATAATGTGCTCTGTTCATCAAAATGCTGCCCAGCACTTTAAGTAGATTTTCTCTATGCTTCCACTTCCAAGCTGGTTTCTTCTGTTAACTCAAATCCTCTGTGGATGCTTGTCAGCCCTGATCTCCAGCAGATAGTCTACACTTCAGAGACATTTCTAAACTGAACTCCTGAGGTGATGCCTACACATAATGCACTGCAATATTTACTACTGTGGGCTTAAAAATGTACATGTCTGGTCTCTCCCTCAGAGACTGTTTCTTCCCTACAGTGAAAAGTCTCAGATACCTGTGGGCCAGGACCAAGAAATATGAAAGAAATTGTTACCAGAAAAAGATCCTTATAATTCATTTGAGAAATTTCTTTTCACTGAAGCTACTGGGACTGTATCTGATAACATTTTGTCAGAAGAAACTCTAAAAAAAACAAGTATTCCAGTGCTTTGAAGCACATATTACTTGAGACAAGAAAGTAATTTGCAGAATAATCCAAATTAGAACAACAAAACCACTCCTCCAGAAACACAAAGCAAGATGCTCTCAGTATGTATAAGGAGGCACAGCTAAGATCTGCAGATCCTTTGACCTATTGCAATTCTTTAAAATGTTTATGTAAGGAAAAAAAAGAAGAAACCACTTAAATAAGCAAATCCAAATATTTTGCTTAATCCATGGCTCCTAACAGCATACTACAAGACTACCTGTCAATTTAGAAAAAAAAAGATACAGCATTTTATTTAAAAGAGAAAGAAGAAACACTCATAATTAAAACAAACAGGAAAGTGCCCTTCAGTGAGGAAAAGGAGTAACCCTGGGGCAATGATTGGGGCAAGTCATTGAACAGGGGCTCAGCTTTGACAAGGCTCACAGTGAGCTCAGGGGCTGCACGGGCAGCACACTGTGCAGCACACACAGACAGCAAAGACCACACTGACACACAGCAATGGGTAACCTACACCATGCAATTAAATATTTAGGGAAATTACGGCGTGCACAGAGCTCTGCAGCAGCCATTGCCTCCTTACACTGACTCTGGAAGCAAAGCTCTGCATCAGCCTCTGCAGAGCCCCTGCCCTGAGAAAGGAGAACTCTCACCTTTCATGGGTAGTTGTGGCACAGCTGTGATGCTCCAGGTGACCAAACCACTCCACTCAAGGCTTGTACCTTTAGCAAGTAGGAAAAAGTTAAGGAGTGCCAAAGCCTTCCAGGGTCAGAGCTCTTATGCTGACTAATCAAACAAATTTACATTATGCATACAGACAATACTGGATGTCAAAACCTGGCATGTCAATGAATGAGACTGTGTATTTTCTGACACAGGAGCTTCAAACGAGCTCACGCTTTATGTGCCACACAAATGTGAAGAGAAAAGGCCTTACTGCTGAACCATAATGTGCCTTACTGCACATTGCAATACCAAAAAACCCCACAAAAAACATTAACACTCTCCACAGGACTTTTAAAACATTTGATAGTGTGTGCACAGCAAACCATAACATGAGAAGCACATCTTCTAGCATACGTGAAGGAACTATCTGTCTTGCTATCAGAACATTGTAAAACCAGATTTCCTAAGGAAGAAGCCTCTCAACATTGCCACAGTGGAGCAAGAGAGACCAGACTGCAACAGCTATCCAAAAGAACACAGCTAAGGACATTATGCATGCACAAAAATGGTGTCAGTCATCAAACTGTACATGCATTTATCTGCAATTATAGCTTATTAGGCCTGCAGTCATAACACAATTATTCAACAAAATCTGAAGACATTAGCCTCCTGGAGAGTATGAAGTAGTTTTTCACCACTAGCAGAACCAGCTGTCTGAGGATTACTGCAGTGACAAAAACCTCTTTCCCTCTGTATCACCTTACAGTGACAGCAAGGACATCAAAGAGAGGGACAATGAACAAGCCATGAGTCTGGTTAAGTCAGTACCAACAGAGCAGGAGTGCAGCAAAGAGATGGTTCTGGAAACAGTTACCCCAGAGGCAACACAGACCAAAAAAAACGGATGCCAGTTCCAACCAAGAACCTGCCTGATGCCAGGCCCATGCCCAGTCACAAATTACACATCACTACAGGAAAAAAGAGGCAACATTACATGCTTTATATGCTGCTTCTCTGACACATGGAATTAAGAAATTATGTAGGTATTTCTGCAGCCTCAGTTCTGATCACAGCAGAACTGCATCCCCAGAGAGGAGGGGAG
The DNA here is from genome assembly GCA_013400495.1 of Nicator chloris. NCBI lineage: Eukaryota > Metazoa > Chordata > Aves > Passeriformes > Pycnonotidae > Nicator > Nicator chloris. Next base: position 252,056 of record WAAE01016895.1, read on the forward strand.
AGCAAAAGGCAGGAAGGAGCATCTCCTGGCAGAAGAGGACACAGCTTGCCAGTCTGTTGGACAGCACTGTGGGAACATCACTCTGCTGTACCAGCACAAGGAGTCTGGCCTCCTGCTCAGAGATAAATCATGACTTTGAAAGCCTCAGTAACAATTCATTTAATAAATTACCCTTGTCTCATAGCAATTTTCAGCTTCAGTATAAAATCTGACCTTGATTAAGAGAGACTAGTAAAGAAATGATACAAAAAAGTAAACCAAAAGATACAGATTTTCTATTCAGCTCACCCATTAATTTTGATTCCTAAATTCAGCTTAGCAGCTAAAAGAGGCCACAGCCTCCCAAGGACAGTGTATCCCTAATGAAACCTCATCCAAAGGGAACATTCTGATGCACTTGTAACAATTTAGCATTAAGGCATTCTGGAATCAGACTTCAATATATGATGTCACACTCTGTAGACCAATCTCTTTTGAACAAGAAGGGTTTCTGATATGTTCACATGGACAAATCAACATGAAACAATGAACAGCATTTCAGAGCTGGTACTACAAGGCTTTTCTAAATCACGGAGTTTCACCCACACAATGCTTCAAATGTGCCAGGCAGAGCTTTGAGGAACCTTTTTTATTCAGGTTTCATAGGTGTATGTGACACATTTAGATTTTTAAGGTTACAGGACATTCCCAGATACTTCAGACTCACGCAGAAAAAAATACTCCCCCAACCAAATTTATTGGCACTTTCAGTGCCAATAGTATTTCAGCAGTTAAAGAATTAGGAATGTAAAGTGTGCTGGGACTTGAACTCTGGGTGTGGTTACCACTAAACTGAAGGAAAGAAACAAGCCAATGCAAGAACCAGCTCATGTTTTGCTGGGGAGATGGAAAAAAAGCTAAATTAAACCCAGAAACTGTGGTAACAGATACCAAGTGTCATTTTGAGTGTCATTGCCTTCAGCAGTGCCAAAGTTACAGAATTGACTGCACCTCAGGAGAGCCAGACATTCTGTTCCTCTTGAGCATTAATTTCTTGCCATAAGATGCATGAAGTTTACCAGTGAAAACAAACACAAGAAAAGACAATTTCAGTTTTGTTTCATCTTCACAGCTTTCAATGACTGTCTATCCAAGCAGTAATTTTCTCAAGCTTTTTAAATCCAACTATATTCATGTAATAAGGTGACAGTTTTCTATTTGAAACACAAGCAGAAAATTCTCTGTCACACTTTACACTGTCCTTAAGTTACTCCTTTGTACCTGGAGATGGCACGCTCTCGGCAGTACCAAAGATGAATACTCCTTCATCCCAGCCTTTACACAATGGAGTTCTTTGTATCCCTATCACCATCAAAAATAGTATTGTCTTCCATATTCCTCTCCACTTCTCACCATTCTCCACCTTCCCCAGAGGAACAACTATGGAAGGACAAAATCTGCCTGTATGTTTTAATTTACAACAGATTGCAAACTGATTCAAATGGCTGTTAATCAGAGCTGCACAAATCCATGGATTTCTAGGGTAGGTTTCTCAGGAAAGGCTTAGAACTACCCTCACGAATCTCTCTGAAGGTGATGAATATTTACAAGTGACAGGGTACCACTGAGACAACGCACAGAACTTTCAAAATGCAAATTTTGACTCCAAATTCCTCCCCTTAAGAGAGGAATAACCCTTGTTGCAGACTGCACAGCAACCTTGACAACGGCACTTGTGCTCCAAAAGCAATCCACAGCTCTTTAACAAACTAATCTGTGTGGCAGGCAGAGGAAATCCCATCTTTCTACACTGGGCAGGAAAAGGCTGAAGATCCTTCAAAGCGTGTTTGTGGAGGATCCCTTTCTGTCACTGCCCAGTGCAGCAGATAAGAATTGCGAAATTCCCAGCAGTGCCCACGGGAACAGCAGCAGAGTGTTCACCCCCCGCCCAGCACCTGTAGCAGAGCACAAGTTTCTAAAGCACGGCTGAGCCATCAGCTGTCCCCAGAAGGCAGAGACAGGCAGCTTTTGTGCCTCCCTGCCCTGGCAGCTGCAGGGAGAGCCGTGGGGGCTGGGAGCAGGGGGTTCTCCCCAACACACCCAGGGGGGAGCATCAGCAAAGGACAAAAAAAGGACTCAGGAAAAAAAAACGGGGCAACAGAGCAAGCACACAGATGCCATGTATTGGCATCCTTCCTTCCAGCTTGCAGTTATTTATTCTGAGGTCTAATGTTTAATGCTGGGAAAGTCCAAGTCCACCTAAGGCTGGAGAATTTTAAAAAGAAAACGTGAAGCACAGTACAATCTCACCTGCCTGCAGCCTTTCTGGGAAAAGGAGTGGAGAGAAGCCTGTCTGACAAAGCACCTAAGTCACCCAGAGCTTCCATCAGCCGGGCTTCAGGAAGATGCAGGTGACAAAGGACCAGAACAAACCCAAGTGGCCTTGGCCATGAGCACTGGCATGTGGCTGCATGGCTGAGTCCCGCCCCAGAGCAGCAGATGCCACCCCAGGGTGTGTGACAGCTCCCATTCCACAGGCAACAGCTGGGTCACAACAAGCGGCAAGTGGCAAAGCCACAGAAGAGAAGCAGCAGCTGAACAGGTGACAGCTCTCAGCAGAACCCAGCTGGAGCCCAGTGCAGTGAGTTTGGAGGGTGGTGGCCACAGAAAGGGAATCTAAGCAGCAGGAAAAGCTGCAGCTTTTCCTGGAGCCAAGTCCTCCAAGTTCAGGCCGTAAAACATAAGGTGAAAAACAAAACTGGCAGAGTAACCATAGGAGGAACAATGGGAGAACCAATGAAACATGCCTGGGTAACATTTACCACAGTCAGTGGTAACACATGAAATGTGTGTTCCCTTTTAAAAATTCTTCTGTGCCTTCCTCTGGTCCTCAGTGTTCCTTCAGCTACTTCAATCGCTACTCCTCTAAACCCAAGTAAGCAGTGATACTCAAATTTAGATACTTATCACATTTCTCTCAGGTCTATCCTGCAATTTTCAAGCTAAGCAGGGAGTTTCACTCCAGAGCACAGCTCAGGTAATGAACATCAGCTCAGCTTTGACAGCACCTTCTGGTTTTTAATGCTGTCACAGCTGGTCCACCAGCTGTTTTCTGCATGTACTCTTGCAAACTTAAGGGGCAGGCCAGGCAGCAGAAGTTTGAGCACTAAATTCTTGGATTAACAGGGGTTAGATGAGGCAAATGCATAAGCAGCAGCGCTCTGAGGAAGTCCAGAATGGAAGCATAGCTGCAGAGAGGCTAGAGTGCAAGAGCCACACAAACAGTATTTCTCAAACTTTTTAAACATATACAAGCATACAAGTAGTGGCTGAAACTACTGAATATGCACAGGCAAATTTCTCTAACACTGACTTAATTACAGTTAAATTAACACTACTATAGATCCACACCCCACCGACAGAAGTCCTAAGAAAACAAGAAATAAACAGGTGAGTCAACCATCTTTTTCACCTACCTTTCTTGCATCCCTTTATTGAGCCCAGACTCTGCAGGATCCAAGCTGCTGCCACAGTCCATGCAACTGTGGCCACCAGTCTTCACCTGGCAGTTCCTGGGCACACGTTTGGAACCATTTTTCCATTAACATGGGCTCCACTTGGAAACAAAAGGTTCAAAATACTGGTCCATGTCAATTATTTTCTTCCTCTAGCATTTCAGATGAGATATTACAGAGCTGCTCAAGCTCCCTCATCCTTACAGATTCAGGGGGGAAAAAAAGGAAAGCTGTGCTCAGCTTGCTTCAGGAAAGGTATCCAAACCAATGTTAACCAGAACATGTGAACACAGCCAAAGCTTGGCAGTTCCATTGGCTGTTCCTAATGAAGGAGTTGCCACAGGGTGCATTTCAGACACATCCACAGGCAGTTCTGCCATGGATTTGGTCTCCCTTTGCAGTAAGTGACGTTCAAAACAATTTACAAAGAAAATCCTCATGTTCATCTTCCACAAAAAGATGATAGAGGTGCAAAGAGGTAAAGCACGTCCCCCTCAACAGTCCCACTTTCTTTCACTGTCCTGTGCTGTACCAAAGGGATCTCACTCCCTTCAGGCTTTCTTGCACAACAGGAATCAGCACTGTCAGAAGGCAAATTGCCAACTGCCTTTAGCTGTCCCCAACAAGGTGATGATCAGGAGACAGGAGCTGGGAAGGCTGGGCTGGGCTGGGCTCTAGCAGAACCTTGTTTCCCAGTTTAGGTTAAGTAGCTTCTCCACAAGCTACTCAGCACCTGCTATTCACAGAGGGTGTAAGAGTGGTCTAGAGATTCCCCTTTCTGCTTTCCTTATTTTCATTCAACCTCAAGAATTTCCCACTGAAGGCACTCCATCCAACACCCACCCAAAGTTATGGCATCAAAAGACCTGTGAGATAAACCACCAGAACAGGTAGGATGCATCTATCTGGCATCTTTGATCAAGTTTTGTGGAAATCTTGTGCCTTCAACCTTGCCAAGCAGTAATGTGATGCCTCCTAAAATGCTACACTGACAGAGATTTTTATTGTGCCCACCATAATTCGTTCTGTCCACCCCTCAAACAGTAACTGCTGGGTATGCAACAAAGCTGTGACACTCCCATCCCCTCTCACACAGCAGAAACAAGAACCAGGGTCCAGAGACAGCCAAGTGAGAAAACCAGCCTGAGGTAATACAGGTCCTGCTGAGCAGCTCCTCACTGCTCTAAATGGCTCCCTCCCTATGCAGACACAACTGCTGCAGCCAGCTCTCCTCCACCCCTTCTGCTCTCAATGACTAAATGACGACACAGAAGCAAGGCTGGCCTCTCCCAGCCAGAGAAAACTGAGGGCCTCTGCAGCCTACAACGATGTGTGTATATAAATCACATCCCAGCCAAACCTCACACTGCAGTCAAGGCAAGTGGTTCTAAACCTTCTTTTAAAAAAGAAACAAAACCAAAACAAACAACAAAAATAACACAGAGCAGACCACAGCTCCCCTGCTTTTAGGTCTTCCTCACCCTTCCAGGAGTTCAGAAAGACTCTCTGAGAGCATCAGCTCCTTCTTGTTGACAAACAACTAGCTGTTCTGTAGAGGTGCCCCATGAAAGCAGGGGTTCCTTTATTTACAGTTTCTTTCCTCCTTTCCCACCAGTTATTTTTAAGGGATTATGTTTCCTGTTTTCACTGCTTTGCCTCCATTTGTCATCCAACACCACCATTAAAGCAGGAGGGAAGTGCAGGGGAGCAGACCAACACAAAGCAAACCTTTAGGGTTGAGCAAGCAAGGGATTAAATGTCACCTCTTCCCCCCTCAGCCTCACTCCTCTCTTGCACAACCTCCAAGATGTTATATAAATATGGCTTCTCCTCCAGCATATACCCAGATTCTGACGGCTGTGACAGATTAGACATTTCAGGATGGATCAGATAAGCAACCTATTCATCCTAGTTTGTGACAGCTACTTACCCTCCCTTTGGCTGGTCCATTTTGGATCACAAACAACTTGTTCTGGAAAACCTCTCCCTGTATGTTGGAGCTAGAAACGGTGCCACAGCATTTTTTAGAGACAAAAGCAGATGAACAGAACTCAGATACTCTTTCTTGTTATGCTGTTGATTTGCAGACATTGTCTCCCTACCACCTCAGTACTGGATGTGCAATTTTCAGGGAAATGGTAGTCAGAGAAAGAAAAAAAAACAAAAACAAAACAAACAAAAAACAAAACCAAACAAAAAACCAAACAAACAAACAAAAAAGGGTCTGGCAACTACTGCCCTTTCCTTAAGCCTTTGCTTACAAACGTGCTGGCAGCAGTCTCACAAACCCTCTTGATGAAGGTTGTACTGAGTAACTCAGATGCAGTGTATTCCTACAACTCTACTGCTCCTCAGCACAGCTCTTCTGCAACTTGTAGAAGTACGGTGACCCCTGAGGACAATAAATGAAAGGCTATCAAAGGTTAAGGGTAACAGAACAACTGGCTTCGAGTAGATAAAGGGCAGTTTTACTGTTTTAACGCCTTTTCAGATATCTCAAAGCTCTTTGCTCTCTCTTCATACATTCTTTACTACAGCCTGACTCCCATCCATCACCTGATACTCAAACACATGTGCTCTCTATGAAGGATAAAGAATAACTGTTTTAGCAGAAGCAAAGTCAGAAGCATCTCTGCCAAGTCCATTAGCCCCCTCCAAGAGTTCACATGCTCCTATTCACATGACTTTAGGGTTCCTCAAGGCTGCTGCTCTAATTGCAACCTTCCCACCATCCTCTCTCCCAGTCACACTGCAGGGCTGCCCCAAAGGTGACAGTGCATTGCAGTAGAAGCAGATGATGGCCAAGGGATGGAGGGAAATGAAAGATAAAAAGCAAAGTGTTGAGACAGGAATGCAAAGACTCTGAAATAGAAGCTGGTTTTAAGCCAGCTCAGTGTATGGCTAAGCTAGTCTAATGAGTGAGTGAGGGTTTGTGCAGCAGCAAATCATACACAGAAAGAATCCTTACAAAAGTATCAGAGAGCAATTAAGGTTTAATAAGGCTCAGGATAGACAAATCAACACCAAAGAGGAAACTAATTACATTACATATGAAACTGAATCATGCATGCCACATAGACACCAGGGATACCAGAATAGTAAAGGTCACTGAGACGGGAGAAAAGCAACACAACCAAAAAATGTCAACAAGGAGATAAATCTGCAACTGAGATGGCCGCAGCCACTTCTGCTCCCAGGCAGAAGTAATCTTCACTTTATGGGACTGCAAAAATGAACATATTTCAGCAATGAAGAAAAAAACAACTAAAATCATAGCAAAGCATCGGGAGATCCTAAGCGCAGGATCTGACAGCTCAGACTGCACAGCCGGGCAGAAGGGACAATAACACTGAAGACAAAAGCAATTTCCCAATGCATAAACCAAGTTGTCCCTTCCATTGCACTAGGAAGGGCAGATATCCTCCCAACTCCAGCTAAAAAAGGGTGTAGTCCTCTCCAGCAAAGTGTGCCACTGTGCTGATGAAAGGCCATGCTGGGGAGCAAGCACGTGGTGCACATGCAGGAGGGTTTAGCTCAGCAGGGCTGTTCTCAGGAGAGTCAACAGAGCTGTGTAGGTACTGCTGCTCTCAAACTACACATTCCCTGAGGGCTGGGTATTTCTTTTGCCTTTGAACAGGGCCACTTTATTTCTTGATACCACAGTAAACAGACTCACCACAGGAACTGGTTTAGGGAGTCGCTGGTTCAGAGCATCAGCAACTTCAGATTTTAAAGTTCTCCTTAAGAGGTAGAACAAGCAGAGCACACAATAAAGGAGTTTTGGAAAAAAAATAACATGTACAGAGCGTATAAATAAGGAATCACACAGTGAAAACCCGGGCAAAGCTGCTGCAAGGAAGATACTGAAAGTTTCTAGGCTTGGTAATATACCACAGATCACAAGACAGTTGCATTCTTGGCTGAGTATGCCAGCTTCTCTCCCTGATCTTGCAAGAGAATGTTAATGAGACCTACCTGGAAGGCTTTAAAATTTAGGGGAGTACTGTTCTGGCAGGAACTTACTGGTTAGTAAGTCATTCTGAAACACAAATTACTGTAAATGCACCTTTCTAAGCAGTTAAGCACAAACAACAAACAAACAAACAAAACCACAAACCAAACATCAACTCAAAAAACCCCCAACATACAGATCTGCTTTTGGAGAAAGGCAAATAAGAAAAGCCGGTTAGTCTAGCAGCCAATCCTGTAGCACAGGAAAAATGGAATTTTTTCAATTCCTCTCTCCTTTATTGTTGCCAGCTAAAGGCTTGGTTGATTTCTTAAGCAAACTCAGTGGGAGAATAGACCAAACTTCCCTGAAATATTCTCCTGCCACAAAATTTTGTATTGCAAAGCATCATTCAATCAACACCAGTTATGGCCAAAAGAAGTCTCTTGCACTGTAGTAAGTGAACAAAAGTCAGACCCCTGGATTCTACAATGCCAAGAGCTACAGAAATGTTGGGAGAAAAAAAACAAAGAAGAGCTTCCCAGTAAGGAGTCTGGTAATGAGACACAAACTACTTTATACCTTCAGTTCATTTACATGCATTAGTAATTAAAAAATAGCTGTTTGGTTGGTTACATAAAAGAAGATGTGGTCACAAGTATGGTTCTTTATCATCCAAATACTGCAGCATAAGCCAACAAAAAGGCAGGAGAGCTAACTAACTAGGGCCCTTTAGGCCCTAACCACAGCAGTGCTCTAGCAGACACAGTGAAAAGAAAGGTGAAACCATACTGATCTAACCACCACAGGAAGACATGAGAGGGGATAAGGCTATTTTAGCATAGATGTTACCATCTCACATCATGGATGAGATGTATGTAGTAAGTTCTAGAACCAAAAACTATTATCTGTAGATGATCTTGGACAAAAAAAAACGCCTCAGTTTTCCTGGATGGCCAGGGAATGTACCCACATTTCTGAAACACGGGCAGATCTCAAGAACAAAGAAGCTCATATCATTACAGCAGTGCAAGAGAAGACACAGAAAGAAACTCCCAGTTTTAACAGTGTGTATCCTTCCTCCTTTGTGCAGAAAATCTTAGACTGAGTTTTCTCCTTCCCATTTCCATGTCAGGTTTAGGATCCTTATGTGCATTTTTTTAAGCCAACCTCCAATACAGCACATTGTAACCTAAAATGAAAAGTTATCCTTTTAAAAGTAACTAACTGACTCTAACCACAAGTTTCACACAGACTTTCATGCTATTAAAACTATATTTTAATATACGTAAAACAAAAGCCAGGACTTTAAAAGCACAGGACTCCCAACATCCTTAGCACTATTCCTTTCTCCAGGCCTGCTTCTCTGAAAAACATTCACCCACCCAATTTTTGCCTTATCAGGAACCTGCTACATTCCAAAGGGGTGTGCTCAAGGTTGTAATGTTCCTTTCCAGGCATTTTGCTGACTATTTCACTGCCAAATACAGCCCTTTCCAGGATGTACTTTGCAAGAACTCAAAACTCGAGGCATTTCAACAGGGTTGCACAGCATTGCTGACAGAAAGTAGACTGCAGTTTACTTCAATCAAAGAGAAAAAGTGTGTCACTTTGTGTATTTTTAAAACTGAGAATTAATAATTGATATTTGCCTTCACACAGTCCTTTGATCCCAAAGCAAATCAAGCTAAAGGGATACATTCTGTAGTACAGCTGCCCCTGGGGTGAGCCACTGGACACCTGCAGGCTGTGCAAGGAGGACAACAGGCAAAAGAACATGAGGAACATGAGTTTGCCCTTGTAACAGGGTGCTGAGTCCAGGGGGCAGGGCAAAGAGACTTCAGCACTGTCTGAGAGACTGAGTTGTAGACAGCACTGTGGTAAACAGCAGGAATGGTTTGCTACTCCCAGTTTTCCCCTACAAATAGCAACTCCTCCCCGCTGCCTACGGCCCTGGCTGACATCTCCCAGGCACACTTGGTATGCACACAGATAGGACACACTGACAGGTTTCATTTGGAGCCATCTTCAAGGACATATTAAACGATGCAGTCAAATCCACTTAAATACCCAACAGAGTATCAGAATAAACCTGTTAAAAGGATTATTCTACATACCAGTTGATTTCTACAACAGTTGCATTTGTTGCAAAAGCCCTTTAAACCAACACCAGCTAAGGAAATCACCTTGGGGCTGAGGCAGAGCCACAGCCAAGAACAAGAAATCAGCTATTTTAAAAGGTTCGACAGAAGAGAACCAGACCCAGCTCTGCTGAGTTGCTCAAAGTGCCTCAGATAGGAATCCTATTTTGGGAATATAGGGACTGCTCTGGGCTCAATGAGTCAGCAGGGTGGGGCACTTTTTTCCCATGTTTGTGGACTGAACAGGAACAGAAAAAGCAAAAGAAGCTGGAAGCCAGAAATGTAGCACCTGGCTGCTGCACAGGCAGGAATTCAGCAGAGTTAAGTCAGAAGAGTTCACAAATCTCTGCAGAGCCAGCAGTCACAGGTAAAAATAGAAGCCTTATCTGAGAGTCACGTAAGCATTCAAAATAAAACTGAACAGAGAAACTGTAAAGATGTTTCAATGCTGCAAGCTACGTGTATTTTCTCCTGGTGGTGACTCTTGCCCTCTCCTTGTTCAAGACTGAGCTTTTCAAGGAAATCACACTACCTGACAGAAATTAGTTGAACTATTAGGCCAGGACATGACATTTTATATTTCAAAGCAAACAAACGTAAAAAGGCCCAGGAATGACCTCTAAAACGCCACTTTCCCAAAAACACTCATCAAGTGAAAATATTCACCTAGTTAAAAGCTGTAATACTACAGATGTCTCATTACAGTAATTACATCATAAAAAATGACATGAAATCTTAGCCCAGTTACACTCACACACACGCTCCGAGAGAGCAAACGCCAGTTAGTGAAGGAGGTTCACTCACCTCTAAAAGCTGTGCTGACCTGGCATCCATCCTGTCCTCCTTCCAGATGATTTATGACCTAAACAACCTTTTGGCAGAAGCTGGCCACCTTTTTAAGTCTTAGTAAAAACAAATAATTGTATCTTTTTTGCCATTTTCTCCTGGTCATAAGGAGTCACTGTATTTGCTGATGTAATAATTAAAACCACAAAGTACTTACATAGGCAACTGAAAGGGGAGTCACTCATACAGACCAGGATGTCATCAGATCTGTCTTGCAAATACTTACTGTAAATGCTCCCATTTTCAGTCTTAGTGTTCCACTTAGATTTTTTCTACAAAACAATTTCAAATATCTGCAAGCTGTCAGGCAGCTTTTACTCATTCACGTTCCTCCAGCAGCAGAAATAAAGCATCTGCCTGGAGAAGAGGTACTCTGCTCAAAGGACACCCCAAACCCCTTTGTGAAACCCCAAAGCAGCTGGATAGTCATCAGGGAAATTGCTGAAGTTAAACAAGACTTCTCAGCGTTAATGTTCCATTGTTGTTTGAATTACCAGCCCCGAAGTCACAGGGGACTGGGGGTTTAAGTGTAAATTGTCTTTCATGGCATTACACTCTCTGCCCCAACACCACCCAACTAGTTACTGCTCCATCAGCAACATTTGTAGGAGGATAGATTAGGATCCATGGTTAGAGGGGTTTTTGTAATTTGCTTGGCTGAGTTTTGTGATATTTGATTGATTTTGGCTCAGAAAAAAAGCAAACAAAACCCCCCAAAATGCCACAGATAAATTCCCTGATCCAGTTCTCAGCGTGAACCTAGAAATGAGCAGTTGCTGGCACGACTGACAGGGCAGCAGGTCACAGCATGAGGCTTTAGCACCAGAGACAATTTAAATCAAGATTTAGCCTCAAGGGGCAGAATACATAAATATTGGAAGACATACACAGATTCATGTTGTAAGACAAGGCAGCTCGTGCTTCAAATTCTAAGCAAAGAAACCAAAAAAGTAGAAAATCCAGAGATTAACACACAAGCAGCAACCACAGCCACAGGCAAAAACCTAGATTTTGGACTTATTTACTTAGAGAAGAACCTGAATGAGTTAATATGAACACAGAATTAAGTTGAAAAAAAGAAATAGTGGAAGCAAGCATATGAATTGTAGAAATCAGTCAAAGGGCAAGCCCTCCAGCAACAGATCTCAGGTTTTTTCATTGTGTGCTGGTTTTTTTGACAATATTTTCTGTTAAAAGTTAAATATGGATATAAACCAATTTCTTAACACATACCTATAGAGGAAGTTAATCAATTTACTAACTAAAGTGTGATCCAGGAGAAATGCACCAAATTGGATTCCAGTACACAAGAGCTCACCAAAATTCAGCTAAAAACCTGAGTTTCAACAACTCAAAAGACTGAGCTGCATATTTCCTCATTAACACACTTGGAAATTTATTTATGCAAATCACTATATTAAGATAAAAGCTTGCTATAAACCTAAGGCTGTTTTTCTTTTTAAGTTCCCTTTTCATTCTTTACATGTGTTTGGAAAAAAACTTGCAAATGGCTCGTTTCCTTACAAACTAAAAAACACAACCACAAAGCAACCAATTATTAAAGACTATTAAACAGGCCTGTTCCAATATGCATCAGCCCTATATGGCAAGTGTCTATTAATGGGAAAACCAGTTTTAGCAGCAGAATGCTTCCTTAACCAGATGTTGGTCTAATTACAAGGAAAAGTTCCTTATAAAGTTTAGGTAGAACTCTCTAAATTTGCTTGTATCTTTGCATCAGTGCATATTTGCATATACAGTGAAACCAGTCTGAAACACCTATATGCAGCATAAAATATTCAAGTTAAAATTCTTCCTCTTCAGATTCTTCTTGTGCTCATATATATCCAGAAGACATTTACATAACAGATAACCAGGTCTCCTTCTTTGCTTTAAGTGGAGATACTGAGATTTCTAACATGCTCTGGAATGGAGGACACTAAGTGGAGGAAGATGTGTAACCCTTTATCTGCAGTAGAAATTTTATTGTGTTTACCTATCAGCACAGAACAAAGCAGAGCTTAGATCACATTAGTATGTGTTTCAGTTTGAGCAGAGACCACAACAAATTATGTATAGGTCAGTGCTCAAGGCTGAGTGAATTTGGGGTAGTCAAGGTCAGGCCTAGGGCACGTTTGCTGAGCACACACGACAGGTCAGTCCCGTTGGAACAGCCCCATCACACCAGGGTGTGACACAGCCTGCACACAATGGCCCAGCAGAGAGGAGGGCACTCTGGAGACATAATAGACATACTTTTCTCTCCACGAATTCTGAAAAAACCCTACCTAACCAAAACTCATTCTGAGAGAGTCCTAGCTCAGAGAACTGGGCAGACTGGAAAGAACATATCTGATGTTTTGATATAAACACCATTTTCTCAGTTTGTCAAGCCATCTTCCCCTTTAGGATGGCAGATGCAGGATGGCTAAAAGAATTATCAAATAAAGTAAAAATGCTTCCCAAATTACATTAGTGTTTCCATAGCACCTAACCAGGAGGCATGGCAGATACATATGGCCAGCTAACACAGTTCTCCAAGAGGTACAAGAAACTTCAAAACAAAATTACAGTTTTGAACTGCCTGCCCAGCATAGCTCTGAGCCAGCTCTCAGCCACGTCAGTATTGCTACTGAGACAGCATAACCTGCATGCATGTCAGTTTTAAAACATTTATAATCTAAGCCTGTGAAGAATCTATCAGCTCTTTTGAAGTCAGAGCTCAAGTTGAAACTTCAAAATCAAAGTATCTTGGGAAATTCTGGTTCAGGTAGCTACACAGAAACAAACATCTAGTGCTGTGGAGCTTCACTCACAGCAAAACAGTCACTAGAAATCCCCTGGCATCAGTAAGACCTCAATCAAGTCTTTCCTAAGACACTATTAGAGGTCTCAAGAGTAGCCACTGGTGTGTTCAACTATAAAACAAAACAAAAACAATAATCCAAGCAAAAAAAAAGCAATGAACCAACCAAAATTTGTTAAGCTCTCTTGTTCCTTCCTTGTTACTTATTCCAAATGCATATCTTCTTTCCTGGTATTTCTTCCTATTAAGAACACTGACCCTTTTAGCAATACAGAGAATCTGGTAATAGCAAGCTGACTTCAGCTCTGTGACTGCGTATTTCACTCAGTGCATACAGAAGTTGCAAAATCAATTTGGCTTAGGAAGGGCCAAAGTGATGCTTAAGTCCTATGTAAATATTTCTATACAAAGCAGTGTAGTTTCTCAACAACTACAAAAGAAAAGGCCTATAGGTTTGTGGAATGGCTCAGCTGCGCTCAGGACCTTCAAATTCAGCAAGTCAAACAGAAGAAGTGCCTCTCCAAAGCCTAAATGGGTGCAGTGACAGGTCTGCATTCTATGCATTGTGTGTTAGAACATCACTTAAGGATACAGGAAAGTGGAAAATAATTGTCTTCACTGGAGCCTCATATAAATTCATAAGATATGAGAGACCTTCTGCTTTCACATGAAGCAGAACCCACCCCTCATCTGAAAGGCAAGAGCACCAGACCATGTAAACCATCTCAAAACTGCAATCAGTCTCTCATCCCTGTCATGCAGCACAGATCAGTTCAAGAAGGCAGTCAGGCCTGTAGCTCAACACACCACCTGAAACACCAAAGGAAAACCAGGGAATTTTCTTGATCCTCATCATCTGAAAAGAGCATGGGGACCATCAGTCAGGTTTGCCAATGGCCCTTCTGCCAGGAAAAAACTGAACTGTTGAATAAGTGTAAGACAGCAAATAGTTTCCAGGTTCCCTGTTGAGCTGAGCACAAACTGGCTCTTCTGGATATACTCAAGGACTAAACACAATCCTCCTTGTCACACACCAGCCCCCTCACCTGATCAGACACATGCTTATCATGAGTTCTGTTAGAGCAGCATCTGCCTCTGGGCCCATTACAGTCACAGGTTTCAAGGGAAACAGGGCAACAGCAGACAATGGAGAACTCAAATGAGTTATTCAGTATACTTCATTTCCCTGAATAAGTTCCTCAGGAAAGATGCCAACAGAGAAAAAGCTGAACAAAAGATTCACCCAAACAATTATCCAGGTTAAGCCCAAGGTATTGCTCACATTAAGTGCACCAGCTTTCTGTCAGAGTCAGAAGCAGCTCTTGAGGGCCCCTGAGGATCTTGCTTATGTGAGCTGAGAGGTACTTGTTCCAGCTTAGGAAGCCTTTGAGACAATACTCTGCATCTGACTAAAACATCCTCTCCCTGATATCCATCTACCCCATATCAGGAGCCACAGATGATCAATACTAGGACTAGGGAAGTGGTGTACGTCCCCAGGCTAAAGAGGGTATTTTCACCTGACAGCCAGTCAGATTCTTTTTCCTACTTGCAATTCAGATTTCACTCATCAGCTTTCTAATCAAGAAAAACAAGAAAAGTAAAACAAGGAATGGACTGTAAGATGTGCTCTCCTCACTGCAGCCACTGATTTGGTGTAGGATGCCAATCACCTATACAGGACACTTTTAATCCCAGCTAAGCACTGGCTTTGGTATCCACCACAACTAGGCTTAGGGAGAACTGCAATAGAATTTTTCAACTGGACATTCTTCACTAGCTAACCTAGAAATTCAAATGCATAATTGATACATCTGGCAAAGACAAGTTTATTCACCCAAACACCACGATTTCCTCAGACAGTTGAGGCATTCTTGTGTTTTCTCAGAGTGATGTCAGTGATTTCATCCCCGTCAGACTGAGAGGTCCAATGACAACCTCAGGAGAGTGTAAACCAAAAATGTCATACCCAGGGAACGGACTCCTATACTTGTTTTACCTAAAAGGATTCAAAGGGGACAGTTTATAAAGTAACAGGGAAAGACAGGGGAAAACACATCCAAGTCTTCCAACAATGATCTGCTGTTCTGAGCACATTATTTTCTGGAACTTCATGTCGTAATGTCACTTCAGGCCACCATAAAAAAATTTCCCAAGCAGCTCTAGGTTAGCAGGAAGCAGAACTGAAGATGAGGCAGTGAATTATGAACTGAAGCAGCTGGACTAACAGTCACAGAAACAAGTGTTCTGTGCCTTAGCTCACTGTAAGCACCATAATCAAACCTCTTTTGGGAAGCCCTGAGCCCAGCTGGGCAGTCATAGCCTGCGATGTAACTGCACAGCAGCAAATCAGCGCTGGTATGTGACACCTCCCTAGTGACAACAGACCAATTACATTCACTTCTTGGCAGCTCAAATGCATTTGGAGCCTGATGCTCCAGGGAACAAGGTGTTTTACTTCAGAACAGATTACTCTAGGAAGCTGCTGGCCCATTTCAAAAGAACACACAGATGTGTTGTAGGCAAGTGAGGGATTTGTTGTTTTTCGGTGGCTTTTTGTGTGTTGGGTTTCTTAAAACTGTCATAACAACAGCCTGCTCCAGCCTCACCCATCTTGTGGGTTCAAAATGGGCACTCCTTCCTCAGCTCTGCAGCCAAGGGAGTACGTAACTGCTGATAACAGAAGAGCTGGTAAATACCCCATCAGAGAAGCAGCTGCATTTCAGTGTGGAGTCTAGAATATTCTGAAGTTCTTAAGAAGTAAACACACACAGTGAGCCAAGGCTGCACCTCCCCACACCTCAAGGAGAGGAGCTGGAGTCCAAGCACACAAGCTACTGACTATTAAGTAACTCCTCCTGCAAGGGCTGCCTGCTTAGATTTCAGATAATACTGCATGATCCGCAGCAGCCTGCCATAGTTGCTACTGTGCTCTTGTCACAGACCAATCTGCAAGTAATTTGGGGATTTGGGATACTTCAGAACTTGTGCAGAAGCTCCTGATGAGAATGGGGTGGTTCTGAGGATTTTTAAAAATATATTATTTTTAAAAGAAAGAAGGTTGTAGTGGATCTACTATTCTGGGAAAGAATCCTTATCCTCCACAAGATAAAATATATAATAATTTTTAAAAAACCCACTCCACCCAGTAGTAACAGAGATTGGTGAAATGGCTGCAAATAACGAAACAACAGAAGGTAACAACGATGCAAAAGGCCTGTAACACCAACAGGCACAATTCAGTAGTATAAACCAACACACTCAACTTCAGCAATTTACTCTTCCTACAGGGCAGTCCCCATGGATTCTCACGCAGATACTCCTCAAGAACCCGTGTAGCCATGAGCAACTAACTTGACTCCAGCTGCCACATTTGGGCAGAGCTCTCTCTAAAGCAGAGACTCCAATTACATTTGCAATAATCTGATTACTACATGAGCCATAACCTGGTTAAGGGTCTGAGAGATGCCATTTCGGCACTTAGGAAGAAGACAGAGAGAGACGTGCTTTGTTGTTTTAGTAACAGACAGATTTGCAAACTGCAGCCAGATTTTGGGACAGAAATATACCATGTTGTCCTACACAGGACACTTTTACTGTTTAAAACATATACAGTACAATTTGACAAAAATTTAGAGAAGTTATGGATTTGTAAAACTGTCTCAGCAGTAAGACAGACCAACATTCACGGATTTACTTACAGCTTATGGTTACTCTCACATCACTTGTAATTTAAAGATATGATCAGCAAAGCAATTCACTTTGTCATCAGTGAGCTGGCCAAAACCTGCTTTGTAACCCAAGACACTCAAATTGGTGGTTTGGAAGTACTTGATTCACATGTAGCTCACCCAAACTAATCCATGCCAGCATTTCTCTAGTCACTTGCAGCCTACCCCTCCATCCATCTGCTATTCAACCTGGACTGAAACACCACTTCTTTTCCTACATGGGCCAGCAAAAGATTACTCAGGCCAATGATATTTCACCAGGGGAAGTACAGAATCAGACCCTTATTATTCTTTCCATGCTTATCTTACTGAGCAGAACAAATCAAAGAGGAGATGGTAAGAAAAACCCCAAACTGCTGGTCTTGGTTTCTCTGGGGAAAAGCAAGCTCCAGACAAGCTGTGCCTCCAATCAACACTCCGATTTTCGTGAGCAGCAATATGCTTCCCCATGGTAATTGAAATGGAGCAATTCTCAAACAGCTTGCCAAGTCTCACCTCATTAACCTTTATGGACTGACCTCCAAAATTCCTTGAAGCTGAAATACAGGTCCCCCTTGCCTCTGCATGATAACTGTTTACCCCTAAGAGGTTGGGGAGCAAGGGAGGGCATTAGAGAGCCAACTGCTAAACATGCTAGAACTGCAAGAACTGTTTCCAGCCTATTACTGGGGCCCAAACCTTCACAGGCTTAGGCCCCCTTTGTTGGTCCTTTCAAGGTAGCCTGCAAAGCCAAATTTGGATTACAAATCAAACCCCCCACCCACAACACTTCTTTTAAGAATCAGTATATAGCTCTAGTATGCTGCCTAGTAGTCAAAAATAAGCATTTCCTAACCCACACTTGAAGGTTTAGCAATTTTTATAATTAAACTTTCTTTTTCTTTCATCCCAAATCTGTTACTCAGGATGCCTCCTTGCCGTTCCAGACAACTCATTTTATTACTTTTGCTCAGGTCTCAGTGAAACTTTCTGGTGGCAGTGAAAAGCAAGCTGTCAATGAAAGTGACTGAACAGGGTACTTACCATTTTATCCAAATATCCAAACCAGAGATATTAGACAAATGGCAGCACTTAGGAAAAATGGTAGAGCAATTACTTCCACAAATTAGCAAGCTCTTAGCTTTCTTTTTCTCCACATGAGCTTGAGATAGCATCCCTGTAAGAATTACAGTATAATGTTCCAGTTTTGCACCCTGGAAGTCTGTGTGTGGGGTCATGTGTATTTACACTAAACAATAAAAATCTTCAAGGTTAAAACCATACCCATTAACTGCTTTGCTAGAGGTGAGAAGACAGAGGAGACCAAAGCACTTCATTCCCCAATATAATTCACTGCTTTAAAGTCCATCCCTATACACACAAGTAAATCACTTCCAAAGTCACTGCAAAGCTTTAGGGCTTGAGCCCCTGGCTCTGTGAAATCACCCAGCTGGAATCGCCTGGGTCCAGCTGTTTTGTATCCAGCACAGCATTCCAGTCTGTGCTCATCACAGTATGGATGCTGCATGGATATCCTACAGCTCTGGGGCTGCTTGGTCCTAGCTGAGTTCCTACACCACTCCCAAACTTTAGCCTTGCACTGGTCATACATTTCACCTGCTCAGCCACAGGCCACTGGCTGCCTTCAACAGGCACAAGCCCTCTTGCAGCAGTGGCAGCTGCACAAAGTGAGCCCATTTTCACTGCCAGGACCCCTTTGAAACTGTTGGTAAGGGTGCAGGGAGGACAAGCAGCTTTCTGACCCACTACTTGCAGAATTCTCTGCTCTCTCCATAAGGAAAGGCAGTCCCACTTTCATCTCCCTGTCATGGACCATGAAAATGAGCTTCACACAGGCAGATGGGGGGACACCAGCAGTCTCCAGGGCTCCCCAGTACCAGACAACTATGATGTGGATTGGTTTACACTCCTATTTCAAAGGCAAGTGCTTTGTGACTGCAGAAGTACCTGATCTAGGGTGAACCTAAGAAAAGAAAAAATAAAATCTATCTACGTGCTATTACTTCTGGTAGGCCTGAGGTAAACATTAGCAACTCTCTGTGAAACGAGGAACAAAACAAACACTTCGGAGTCCACTGTAATCACAGGGGACATAAGGCAGCTCCATAGATTCCGTTAAACTCTGCTGGAGGGAAAGAGAAATCTGGAAAAGAAAGAGAGGGAGCTTTTCACTCCCCCAGACTAAGAAGAGGGGACTGGTAGTGCAAGCATCCTGATAATCTCCAAAATCTCAAAAGCCACTAAATCGCTGAGAAGCAAGGCAGGGTGGAGGTTTGCATTTAAACATCATCTTGGCATCAGTGCTCCTAGGAAATCACTGATAATCAAAGGAAAGAATTAAAACATGCTTAAGAAGTAATAGCAAAATGAACTAAACAAGTGTCAGGAAAATTTAAACTGCATTATTGATCCAATGTAAGTCACAGATGGAAAGCAGGACCTGTGGCCAGCAGGCCCTAAAATTAACAAGCAGTCTGCACATTATAAAAGTTCCTACATTTCAGCTCCTCAGAAGGAAGAATCTCTACACAGGGGACTGAAGTCTGCCTCAGCTGCTCAAAGGGAAATTGTGCTTCTGAACAACAGCAACAGGACTGGCATGTTGCCTCAGGAGTCTGCAAAATCCCACAAAGAACTTTTCAAACTACATCTCCAAACTAAAATTCACAGAATACAACACTGGATGGAAGAAGTACAGAGTTAAGAAACTTGTCTAAGATCTCAAAAGATGCAAATAACCCAAGAAGCAAACCCTTGCAGAAACTGGCACAGAACAAGGTCCTTCCATGATGACACACTACATGCTTTCTTGGGACTTTACAAATAAGTAAAGTTTGCCTTAAAAGCAGCAACTTCAGATGCTTGCCGATGTGGTCAGGCATTTACGGCACACAAAAACTGAAGAACCTACAGGTCTAGGTAAGCAGGAGTTTTGAAATGGCCTTCTGCTGATGTAACAGGAATTGTGAGGTTTGCAGTTCACATGCATAAATTCCACTACTCTTTCTCCTCTCTGCCTTAAACTCACTAAAAATACAGAGAATGTTCCATGCTCTCCAGAAAGGGACATTCAGAACTCCCACATTTAGTAGAGGCTAAAACAAGTAGAACTTCCCTCCAACGGAATTAAATGACACATATACCAAAACTGACCTCATATTGAGCAAAGTGGTGGTTGGTGGCTGTCTAGAGAAAAAGCCTGACACGACTCTCTCAGAGCACCACCAAGTCTTCTCACGTGAACAGAAGTTACTCCTGGGGCACCTTGAGGGAAGCAGCTGTGCAGGTGAATATTATTTATGTGGACTCCAGAGAGTTTCCATGTTATTATGCAGACAGATAAAACCATTTCACACAGAGTGAGAGCACTGATTTTATGCAGCAAGCTCCAAAGCCAAGCAACAGCTCCAGTGTGCTCTTCGTTAACAAACTGCTGTTAGTTAAAAACTGTCCCAGCTGAGGCCATTGCAAGATCTCATCATTCCATAACAGTAGTGTGCAACTTTCCCCTTGACCATAAGCAGAAACACACGAGTGGCTTTTCTCATGTCTATTTCCGCAACTAACACTTAACAGAAGGCAGGATTTTAAAAATCCTGTTCTTTCTTCACATTCATAGTAAAGATATTCAAGCTTAATGCAAAGTTGTGATTTTTTTTCTATTCCCACTACAGGAAATTAGTGATACATAATTAATCCTAATATCAATATCTTTGCCCAGGCTCCATTAAGTACATTTAATAGAAAGTGCAGCTATTACCAAATCTCAACCCTGAAGCTCTCATGCTGCTCCTTGGAAAAAAAACTGAAAGCCTACTATACATTGGTCTGCTTTAAGGTTTTTGATAATCCACCTCCAAAAACCCAGATTCAAATTTTGGCTCAGACCCCATCCACTTGAGAGTTACGTCCTTTTTTTTGTAATACAAAATCAGGAAAACATCACTTAACTGTGAACTCATGAAATAATTTGGACAGAACAGCACACGTCTGCTGGCCAAGCTCAAGGTGCACTGGGACAGATCCAGATGGAAATTTCACATTGCACCTGTCCACTGCACACTCAGCATTACTACGGGAAGAGTGATCAAAGGCAAAGCCAGAAAACACAACAATCTGAATACACAGGGAAGTCAAGTACTGTTGAATAAACTCCACTTGATGTTAGTTAACATTAAGGCTGGCCAGAACCTACTGTGATTCAAACTTGCACTTGGTTCAAGCAAAACTTTAGGGAAGCCTGGCAGAACCAGTGACTGAACCACAGGTGCTGGAAAATTCTGTCTGGATCTGTGAATGGCTTTGGTATCACACGGTCATGGAGAACAGCCTGCATCAGAGGAGGGTACCTGGGAATGGGAGCCAGCCAAATAATCACACGGTGGTCTCTCAGGCCTTTTGTTTGTTTCATGAAAAGGAGGTTCTGCCAACTGGTTTCAGATCAAAATTCATCCCAATCGGGAAGGGAAGGAAAGAAAATTCCTATAAAATGATGCTCAGTAGGAATTTATCAGAAACACGTCCTCCTGAAGGCATAAGCCATTTTGGTTAAGTAAGAAGTTGCCACCAGCTAATGTGCAAGACACTACTGATTAGCCATCTGGTGAAAGTTCCTGCTAAGCTTGCCATGTCACCCCCTGAGCTGAGGAAAGCAGAAGGTGGATCAGTTACATTCTGTCCTTGCCTGCAATGTGTGGTCATCCTTAGGAACACGACACAAAGCTTTCCAGCACATCCAGGAATTGTAAGTGTTCTGACTTTTCAGCTGCCTCTTTTTTAATCACTGCATCCCAGATAAATTATTTAAAATAAAAAAATTATCTATTGCCTTTTTGAAAGCTGAATTTATCCTCAAGGTTTATCAACCTTTGTTATTTTTACCCTTTTGTTTCCTTCTGCAAAAACTGAAATTGCCAGGAGGCTTCCCAGTCATCTAAAGAGCATCAGTAAACAAGAGCAGAGACAGATGGTTGAGCTCAGTTCAAATGAGCACAAGACTCAGCCTCTCCCCTAAAACCCAGGAAGAATGCAGCAGTCCCAGAGAGAAAACAGGGATGTATATCCAATCTGATAAGGGAGAAGTCACTGTGAGGAGGTGCAGACCTTCCATGTACACTGAATATCCACTACAACTGTCCAGCCTTCCAATAATACAACAGGAAGGAGGATGGCACCAGGGCACAGAAGAGTTCTCCCTCCATTGTTGCTTCCAAAAGTATTGCTGACAAAAACAATCAGTAGGGAAAGTAAAACCAGGCATCTCCTTCAAGGAAAGTTACTCTTCTGAGAAGTAATAGAGCGAACTCTCACAACCTGTGAAAGTGACAGCTCGGACAGGCCTCTGAATTCACCCACTACTACAGGAATTTAGTCCCATTGACAAATAATATGTTAATCCCTTATTAAAATGAGAGATTCAAAGAGACAAAGAAAACCCATGAGAGAACTCATAGATTTGTAATTAAAGAAATCTGTCAAAACAAACATTCCTATTTTCTTCATTCCTGGATTTGATTTTCATTTACTGCATAGGAGACTACTGGTGTTAGCACAAGATACTATTTATATTACATGCCTTGCCTGGCTAAATAGGTTCAGACATCCACATATATTAAAAAAATCCATCTGAATTAATATAATTCCTTGTATGCCTCTTCCACCTATAAACTCACTGTGATTCCACAGACACACATGCATGCCGGAATGACTTATATAAGAACAGGTTTAAACATTGTCTGTCTTTTCCCAAATGAAAAGTTTTATTCTGCTGAAATTTAGTTAACGTTTTTCCCTCAGGGCTGCCTGATATTCCAAGTTCTCCCTTCACTCAGAGATAGCAGAAAGCTCCAAGAACAGAGCTGCACAATCATCACCTCCAATCAGCTCTAATTGAAGGCTGACACGAGACAGAACGAGAAACTAGCACTGCAATTAATACAGACAGGAAAAAACAAGACTGTGGGAGCAGCATCATTATCGGTAAAGCTCTGGCAAAACCCTCAGGCTGTGGCTTGTTGGCACACTAGCACCTCTGAGGTAGAGCTTAACTACTCCACAGTGCACAAATATGAGGGAGGGAACAGACTGGTGGTGAATTCACCACAGATGGTGAATACCTGGTGAAGTTCTGGCCCCTTTTTACCTAAGTGTACAGACCAAAACTTTAAGAAACTATTAACATGGGGGTCCATTGATCCTCTCAAGAGAAGCCTGAATCAACCCTTCTGGGAATCCAGATTGAAATCCTAAAATGCAGCCTAACATATACTTCTGTAGGACGCTCCTAAAACAGCAAAACTACAAATTAAACACAGAATTCTCATATGAAACAGTTGCCCCCTCACAGTGATCCACCCAGGGTCTCCCATTCATTTCCACAATGCCATTCCCTGCTCTATACATTTCAAGGACAAAGCAAAAAGCTGGTACACACCTGTATCCCCGTGGAAACAGCTGTCCTGGTGACATCTCCCAGAGGGCAAATCTCCATCACTTGGCCAGATCTGTCCTGTTTTTCGTACACCCACAATGGTGGCCTCAGACACGATGACCTGCTGCTGCCGGTGCCGTTTTTGGGACTGGGGGGTTGGTGGGCTGCTGCTGTCAAAGGACTGCTGAGAGTTCTGGGAGGGGGAACGGCTTTTATCCCGATACATGCGGTAAGTGGTGGGGCTGGGGGAGACATGGCTGGACTGTCCTGAGGAGAAGTCTTCCTCACTGGAGGTAAGGTTCTCATTAGAGCTACAATCAGGAGTATATCCTCCTCCAATATCTTCAAAACTCCTGGGGGAATAAGATCTCCTGGGCCACGTGAGATGTTTTTCCTGGTCAGGTGGGCCCTGATTTCGCAGAACAGGTCCTTTTCCTTCTCCTTCCCCCATCATTCCACCAACATAGATACTCTGATACGGCTGAAAGTCCATGGGCTGCCAAGGTGAGCGGTTGCTGCCATTGGCATTAATCAGGTTATCTTTAAGAAACTTGGGGTTCAGTTCAGCATCCTCATATTCTCCATCATAGCCAAAGCTGCTCTCTGAGGACCTTCCCCTGTAGCCAGGCCTCTGGAACTCGTTGAAGCTGGGTACCATGTTAGAAGGGAGGGAGTGCAAGGACTTTTTGCGTTCCATTTGCATGGCTTGGCTACCAAGGGAGCTTATTTTATCAGAAACATCTTTATCGTTGACCTTTACTAGACCCTTCTCATGATGGTACTCCATGTTCACATAAAAGGGCTTTTCAACAACATCCTTGTTATCTCCAGAAGAATGCGAATTAACCTTTTTCATTCTCTCAAAATTGGACCTTAGGGCTGCCACACTGGTGCTGTTCACTCTCTCCTTAGGTTCAAATGATCCCTCCTTCTCGGCAGATCCTACCAGTCTGCGAGTGGAAGCCGATCTGTGTTTTGAAGGAGAGCCATCTGTATCACAGAGATTCTCCGTGTCTTCTACAACTCTCTTCAGTTTCTCTTCACCATAGTACTTACACCTGTCCTGCTCTCCTTCTCCATGGTGGGGGCTGTCCAAAGGTGACAGGTCTGACCCATCACTCTGGGTAGACAGCTTCCGCATAGAGGGTATCCTGGGTTTGAACTTTTCCTCCCCATGATGTGACTTGCTTTTTTCATATTCATCTTGGTCAGCAGACTGGTGATGATGCAGGTCCTGGATCTGCTGCTCTGCACCCCCTTCAGGCAACTGAGAAACACGTTTAAAACCCCATCTCTGTCTATCATAGCTTTTTTTTTCCTTTGCCAGAAGAGTCTGCAGGTAAATCATGCGGAACCTCTCCTTGTTAACTTCCATCTCTAGTCTCCGGATAGACGCTTTGCACATCTCCAGTTCCTGTTCAATGTCTCCCACAGATTTCAGCTCCATTTTAGGAGGCTCAGAGTCTGCAAATTGTGCTTTCCAAGCCTCTACAAACCCCACAGGGTCCACCATTTTGCATACGGGAGTCAGTGGAGAATACGAGAAGGAGGCTGGAGAGAAAGAGGTAGAAAGAAAAAACCAACCGGATCTCACATGTAGAAGCAGAAACAGCTCGGGCAGGATCAACTCAGCGCGTCTCTTTCCCGGTCCATGCAGGGTACTGGGAGGCAGGCAGCAATCCCCTCTCGCAATCCTCTCTCCTCCCCGTCTCCTTCTGCTTCTGCCGGCCCCAGCCCCGCGTACACTCGCTACTCTCTCCCCGGCATGACTGATAGTCTGCTAGCGAACAACAATGCTCCCACCCCGGCGATCCCCAGCACTTCAAAGCGCGTGCACAAAGGAGCGGGCTCGGGGCGGGGGAGGGAAGGTAAATATCGCCCCCCACCCACCTCCTGTCTCCGCCGTCCTGGGCACGGTCCTCAGCGCGGCCACGCTCCGGAGCCCTCCGCTCCGCGCTCCCTCGCCAGCCCCCGTGTTATGCTTTCTCTTTCTCTCTCCTCCTCTCCCCCTGCCCCTTCCCCTGTCTCCTCCTCCCGGCTATTGTGCTGCGCTCGGGGCGCTCACGGTCCCCGCGCGGGGCGGCGATGCGGCGGCGCGTCCCGGCCGAGCTCCGCCGCTACCCGGCGGTGCCCGAGCGCCCCGNCGGCCCGGCTCCGGCGGCGCTGCGGAAGGGGAGGGGAGGGAAGGACCCGGCGCAGGCACTGACACGGCGCTGGGGCCTCTTAAAGGGGCAGCCGGGCCGGCCGGGCCGGGGGACCCGCGGGGGTGGGGGAGTCCAGCGCCTTCCTCACGGCTGCCCGTGAGACAAAGGCAAAGTCGCGAGCGGTCCCGCCCGCTCGCCCTTGCAGCCACAGGCCTGGGCAGCATCACACCGTACAGACATGACCATAGCTAAGACTGGTTAAGAACATGCCTTGCACACAGCCCTGCGTGGATAGGGAGGTATCCGTTCCCGTCCACACAACCATGCCCTCATATATTATGTATAAACACCAGCACGTCTCTGTGCTCTCTCTTGTGTTCACAGCAAGGCTCTCCCCCCCCGCCCCAGGCACTGATGCAGCTCACCTTCAAAGGTCACGTTTTCCTCCACTCCTAAGTGCTGGTTAGTAGCAGGCTTGTCATTCCCTCAATCCTACCTTCCTTGCCAATAAATGACAAGCTGGATTTCTGAGATGGGCAACTGGTACACCAAAATAACACCGATATTGACAATAAAGGCTGCTTTGTTTGGGCATTAGTCTCACTTTTGTCCGGTATATTATTTAGCCCAAGTAACTCAGTCCCACACTTCACCCCTGGGTAAAGGGTGGCAAATGATTTAAACAGAATTTTGGCTGCTGGGTATTATTTTCCTTCTGAAATCACACCATCACACTTCCTTCTTAACCTTGCTTAAGGCATGTGTCCTTTTCATGTATTAATTCAACCTCTGAAAAAAGGGTAAAAAATACAACCAAAGTTCCATCTTGCTTGTTTGGAGGACAGGAAAAGGTGATATGTACCCCTCCTATCTCCCATAAAACTGTTTCTTTCATGTTTGTGGTGAAGCATATCTTTTCTGGTACATGTTGCTAGAAAACAGTGGGATATAGCCCTGATAAAGACTAATAAAATCCCATAGGAATGAAAAGCACAACTCCACAGGAGTAGTTCTCTTACCTTTGAGATA
This sequence comes from Nicator chloris, assembly GCA_013400495.1. Taxonomy (NCBI): domain Eukaryota; kingdom Metazoa; phylum Chordata; class Aves; order Passeriformes; family Pycnonotidae; genus Nicator; species Nicator chloris. The sequence continues at coordinate 278,626 of WAAE01016895.1, forward strand.
TGTACTGTTTTGAAATCCATTAAGCAGTTTTCCTCTCCATGCTTTTTTATATGCCAATCAAAATATTTGGGGGTATTTTCAGCTATATCACAAACAGCTACTCATGTATTCACTTTTGCATAGTTCATCCCTCTTGGTTTTTTTTTCCTGGCTTTAACTGCTTTTCCTGCACTTGTTTCCTCAGCTTTTAGCACATAGCAGGCAGCGGCTGACCTATATGGAAAACAGATTATGACCTAAATCGTAATAAAATCTATCTGTTTAATAAATAACTCTATAAATCTTTCAAAACTTCTCAATCTGTCACAGAAATAAAATAAATTGCCTTTTCTCCATTGATAGTTTGTTTGCTTAGTGGCAGTTTGACCAGCAGAATTCTGACATGCAATGTATTTCTAGGAATAATAAGATTGTACTGGCGTGGTTATAAACAATGGCAGATATGTGACAGCACTGGGATATGTTCTGAATTCAGACTGGGATATGTTCTGAATTCAGACAGAACTTGTACTGAAGGCTCACCATTCTGATTTATTTCTAGAGCAGTTTCTATTTGGGTCCACTTTTCTGACATTTGTGTCTTTTCTGGAGGGAGTAAGAATTCTGACGAGTCAGATGAGGGATTTCTACGTGCACACTTACCTTTTAGTGAATAATACTGTTAAACAACTACACCCTCTTTATCTACTGAGATAACACAACTCCAGAAATTCCACTGGGAATTGAAGTGTTCTCTGAATTTTTGGTGATACTTTATGCACAGAACAGAGCAGTATTTTACTTGGATACAAAATTTCTTTAAGACTACTATGTGGCAGACACATACCTGTGATTTGAGACTGAGAATCCTGCGAGGAGGGGCTACATTCGGGCCGGCCTGCCCGGCACATCCCCTCTGCTGGCCGGCGAGAGATCGCAAAGCCGAGCCGGCACGGATCTGATCCTGCAGTGGCCGCTGGGCTCCCTCTTGTGGCAACAGGAGCCGCTTGGCTCTGGGTAAAGCTCTCGAGCTCTCACCCGAGAACTGTTCAGCATCATCCCGCGAGGAAGAACCGCAGGTTTTGTATGGAACAAAAACAAACAAACAAACAAAAACAACTCACACAACTAAAAAACCCCACCCAAAATACAAAACAAAAAAAAAACCGTAGGTCATAAACTGAGTTTTAAAATGAGAAGTAAAACGTGGTTTCTGATTAATATGTGGCTGATACAAAAAAAAAAAAAATCGCATTTTTGTTAACAAAAAGCAGCACTCTTGGTAGAGTTTGACAAAGCCGACAGGTCTTGGGAAGTCACATCCAGTCTAAATCATTCTATGAACACGGAGGGGAAAAAAAGAAACTCTCCTTCTCCAAATTCAGACAATGGCAATTTCTTGCTGTGAGAACAACTTCCAGGCCAAAAAAACACAGAACAGAGATCAAGCCTCTCCACCACCAAGTACATATTCTCCTACAGCTTGCCAAACATTTCATTTTAACTTGCAGGCTCAGAGATGTGATACAGAGTGTTCAGAGCATTCACTCACCAGTGTGTAATATTAGAACAACCTCTAACTATTGATGGAAAACTGAAAACACACAGAGGGGGACAGATTTATTCATGGAGAATGGACTCCAGTTCTACCACAATGTAAACCTGAGCTGGGAACTAACAGGATTCAGAAAGTTCTGAATCCCATGACCTACATAAATATAAACAATCATATATTAAGTGTCAAATAATAACTCAAAGGTGAAATAACACCGTTAAAAATTAAAAGAACAGGCTTTTATAGTAAGAAATTAACTTTGTTGGGTGGCTTTCTTAAATGGCTTTTGATCTATTACCAGTGGGTTTGCTCAGCACAAATGCATCCACAACCCATGAACATTTTAGCTTTTACTTATCAAAGACAAGAAACAGCACAACTTTAGTACTTCTTTTGGGAAATGGATTGTTACAATTGCTCTTTACCTTTGCTTCAGACTGACTCCAAAGCTCACTTCAATTTCCCACCTGCAAATTCCACAAAGAAGCTGAAACTGTGACTGTTGCCATGATCACTGGAGGGATTTCAACTGGTATAGGAATTGTGGTTTAGCCTACCTATAGTTAGAGTTAATAAAGTTTTTTCAACATTGCTTTCCAAAATATTAAGGCTTCTTCAAAGTCAATTAAGTTGCTGACAGAATGGATTTAAAGAGATATATCCTGGTAGAACTTACAAATTTATATTTATTTTCTATAGTTATCTTCCTTTGTGCTTTCCTAAGCAACTCATCATTGGCAACATAATCCAAGATTCGTTTTAGATGATAAATTATTAATATGGAGTTCTTTGCAGAGGAGGTTTCAGTGGTGCTAAAAACACCCTTAAAACCAACCAAGCAAGCAAAAAAACCACAAACACATAAACAAAAAATGACAACAAAAAAAAACAACAAACCACCAACCAAAAAACACCCAGTCTCAAAGCATCCATCATTTAATAAACAGACTCAGGCTATTGTTCCACGATAGCTGATGACTGACAGAGTATTGCATTTGTATGTGAAGTTTTTGGAGCTCCAGATGATACAAAACAGTAATGACATCATGCAATGTGATGAAACCTAGGAAAAAACTGTCCCAGTTGATTTTCCAGGCAACATGATTGTGACTTTGTACAACAATTGAGCTCAGCAAAAGAAGAAACCCTTAGAAGATCTATTTCTTGGTGGGAAAAAAAACCAAAACCGTATCTCTTCTTAGATTTGTTCCCGAGTCATTTTGCAGTGTAAACACTGTCTCTCATGTCAGCACTGAAGCTCAGCTAACCTGATTTGCTGCAGCAGAGTGAACCATCTCCACTCAGGCTCAGGAAACAAAAAGCCATGGCCACACTGCCCACCCAGCACAGCACGTGCTACAAGCACAGTGTAAATTCACCTCCCTTGTGAAACAGACTCTGGAATTAAACAACTGCATGGAACATCATAAGGTCGAAATATTACACATTTGGATAAAGAGCTCCTTTCGTATCATCACAGATTCATTTTTTCCACCAAATGCTACATCTGTGTCCTTGCCAACAGGCAGCACAATTGCCAAAGTGAAGATTGTCTGATAAAAAAAGACACAGAGTTCCTAGATCTCTATTCATCATATTCTAAGAAGCTGCTCTAATTTACGTCAAAAGGAAAAAATCATAAAAAGCATGTTCAAGCTATCTTTTCTCCATTTTTTCCCATTTCTTATCAAAGTGGGAAAAATGGCAGAGAATTCAGAATATTTTCAGATTGATGCATTTCTTTATTAACAAATGTCTTTATTTCTCAGCAGCTTAAATCTGAGTACTGTTATAATTATTTTTAAAGATACTGTTCTTTCTGCAATGATTGAAAAAATATCTCAAGAAACTGTATCTCATAACTGTTCAAAGGTTTTCTTCTTTCTCGCCATTTAAAATAATTGCAGTATGAAATTTAGAACATTAATTTTTTTTATGCCAGCAAGCCTAAAATGCTGGATATGAATCCTAGAAACATGGAATTCTAAGCTAAATACAACAACATATTAGAGTTCAGAGAGCTATTGGAAAAATCACAGGGGAATAATATGTTTTCCATACTATGCACCTGTGTGACCATTCTTTCTTATTCAAGAGAATGGAAAAGAATAGCACTCCTATCTGGCAACATTTTCAAAATATTAGACAGCAGTGTTAAAATAACCAAGTTCCTACCTGGACTTCTTTCAGGCTTGGAAATATTTAATACTGGGCTCTGACTCTTAAGTGGAAAATGAAAAGTAATACACATTTTTCCTGGATGGAGAAACCACAGTGGAAACTATGTAGTCTGCATTTGTGTACTTCCAGGCCTGATACTTAAAAAGATTTATTTTCAAATAGTTTTAAAATACTTGGAATGCATAAAAGCAAATCAGAGTTATTTTACACAATGATTTTAAAAGGCAAAACCATATTGATAGCACACTTCATTCTGAACTGCCACTTGTTTCCTGCTCCCACAAGAATGCCACTTCACTAGTTAAGATTTCTAGAGAATTATCAAAAAACAACACACTGAAATGACATCATTTTTGACTACAAGCCTTCCTGGCAGACAGGTGGGCCCATGGCACTGGCAATGTCTTCTTGCATTAAGACAAGGATGCTATGTTTCACCTACACAGAGAAAGGTTTACATAACAATTGTACCACCCTGCATGGGGAGCCTGCAGCAGCAAGGGACCTCTCAGCAAGAAAATTTGGGAAAATTTTTCCTCTCTCATTTCTAACATTAAAGCTCACTATTTATGGTTTGAGAGCATTGTTGCAGAGAAATGTAGCACTTGCAGAAACAGTTGACAGTTAGCAGCAACTCAGGCTGACTTGAGGGTTGTCTTCTGGAACTTCCATAATGCTCTTCTCTAGTTCTGTGGAAACAAAGAAGTTATAAAATCAACTTACAAGAAATTATACCACCTGATATTAAGGGTAACAAAAGCTGGATGCAGGCCCAGTCACTCCTGTAGGCTAAACCCTGGGCAGACAATGATATGAATACGCTTGCAGGTGTTTGAAACCTGCTCCAATGCTTGAAAAACCTCCCCAGTCTTTCGGACTATAAACAAAGAAAACGCACACAAAAGACAAAACTCCACATACTGATGAGATTTCCTGCCCCAATTTGGGCCCTGTGCCCAGGAGTGTCCTCCAGCTCCTTTCTCATGGACTGTTCAAAGGCCAAGGCAGCAACTCGGGAAAAGAATTCTTTGACATTTTCTCCTAGGAAACAAGACAGAAATGATGTATTTTTATAAAATCACATCAATGGATGATCAAGCATAACAAGCACATCTGTGAACAGCTGACTGCTCAATATTGGGACAGAACAGGCCTCTTCAACAATCTGTCTCCCATTTTGATCACTGCAGAAAGAATTTCTTATTTTCTTACTCTGGGATGCTGTACCCTGTGCTGCACCTTTATTTTTAGCCAGCAACTGAGAGAATTCATTTTGTGGTGTAATCTCTTTCTATTGCAAACGTTGAGTAGTAGTGCACATGTGTATTTATGTAACTAACTATGAATTAAACATGCTCAGATACTGCAAAGCAGCTTGATTATTTCTTTCTGCAAACACAACTGTGAAAGCACGCATACAAATACTCAAATAAAATCAGCCATTAATAAGCCTGAAGTTTCTGATAGCAACAAAATGCAAGAACAACAACAACAACAAAAAAGCTGACAATGGGGGGATAATAAGTTCCTCCCACTCCAACATCAGCCCTCATGGTTATGCTATTTTTACATCCCTTGCAGTAATTTACCTGTTTTGGCTGAAACCGACCAGTATTCTGCCTGCATCTCCTTGGCAAAACGGATGGCTTCCAGCTCTGTCCTTTCACACACAGCATCTGACTGGGCAAACAACGTGGAACGACTTAAACAGAAGTGTGTCTGGGCTGGTAACAGCACAGAGGCACTGCCAGAGCACCTGCACTGTGATGCTTCCAGTTTTCTCGGTGGCCTTTCTGACCTTGCCTAGACTTGGGCAATCAGACATGACTGAAAGAACGTTCAAGTATTTAGTACTGGTTTTAAATGGAAGTCTCCGCTCAACTCCCACAGCACTGAAACAAAACAAGAGTTAACAAGTGACCCTTGTATCTAACAGATTCCTTGGTAAGGAGCTATCAAGTCAGCAGCCCCGTTAATGGTCTTTAAATCCTTGTCACCCCATCATTCTCAGCAGAAGAGTTGTGGGACCCACCAGTAAGAGAAGAAATAAGTTTGTTTTCAAAACTTCAAAGATCTTTTTTCTACAGAAAGACAAACACAGGACGGAGAATTGTATAGAGAGACTGCATTCCCCCTGTTCTTTTGAAAACTATGTAATATTCAATTAAGTAAGAAACCTTCCCTATTCCTGAATAATGAACACACTCTCCCTTAAAAACCAGTTTCCCTCTAATTTTTCTAATAGCTCTCTGAACTGTAATACTCAGTTGTGAGTACCTAGCTTAGAATTCCATATTTCTAGGATTCCTATCTAGCATCTCAACTTGCTAGCATAACAAAAAACCATATAATGCTCTAAATTTCCTACTTAAGTTATTTTAAATGGAAAGGAAGAAGAAAACCTAAGAATAGGTATAGAACAACAACAAAACCTTCATGATCACAATGTATGTTTATATATGCTTGAAAAATGTCATGCAAGAAATATTTCACTTACTACGCATTTTTTCAGAAAGCCTCTTCTTAAATTGGTTTCAAGTGTGCTGTTCAATTGACCTTTTAAGTTTTCCACTCAAGGTCTTTATCTCAATGACATTGTGCACAACTTGCAAGGGAAATCACTTGAGGAACTAGGGAAAATCTGATTTTCTTATCTGCACCCAATTTACTCACCACCAAATCTTTTTTTGTTCCAACCAGAAAGATGAAGCTGGAATCTGGCTCATTCTCCCTCAGTGCATCTTCTAGCCACTGTCTAAAATACAAAAAAGAAATGACAGAATCAGTCAGAGGGAACAAGGAGTACAGGAGAAGATGACAGATAATCAGGTCACAAGAAAAGTGAGTGGAAGAACTTATGTGAGAGTATCAAAAGCCTTTTTCTCTAGACAGAGAGAGCAGTAGCTATTCCAACTCCTTTGAATACATGTCTTCCACTAAGGAAAAATCATACCCATGGCAGAGTACAAATTCAACAATCATTTGAACACCCAGAGAGGATATTTCTCAGTGTAAGGGAGAGAGCGAAGTTTGGTGTGAGATAAGGAATAAGAAAGCAAGAAGCCACTGAAAAGGTATGAACCACATAGCAGGTTAGATACAAATGGGAATAAAGAGTGAAATAATCTATTCAGCATTATAAAATAACTCCCTATGAAGGCTGTATGATTCTTGTCTCACAAGCTTTTATATTCTTGTTACTCTGGCAATCAAGTTTCTCTTGAGTCATCCAACACAAGTCAAGGAGGGAAGGCAGTGTGTGCATGTGTGGGAAATCAGGTTCACAGGCTTCAATTACTTTCAGCCAAGCAGAGACACTAATATATATATTATTTTACAAAGTCCTATGTAAATGAGCTAAGCACCATAGTACACATTCAAATAAGACAGAGTACAGGTTGTAAAGAAGTCTGTACCTGCGTTACAGTCACAACAGCATGTTAGAAATACATATGCTCTGAGCTGTGACAGCTGTGTGGATCATAGATCCATGCAGGGTTTTGCAGCCTGCACTAAAAGCAGAATGAGTTTACTCATAACAATTAGTGTGTTGTAACTAAACCATTACAAGAATCTGAACTAGGAAGTTTAGCTCTACACATACTTGGAGGTTTTAATTTTCTGTCCTCTTTTTGACAGCTTATCTCCCATCAGAAACACAGAAACTAGAGAAAGAAAATTTTAAGGTAACAGTGCACCTAAAAAATGAAAGGCTCATGAGACATTATGCATGAGATACATCTCATCAATTTTATATTTAACACCAGATTCCAGCCTATTATTCTATTTATAGCAAATGAAGTAAAAAAAAAAAGCTTTTGGGGTGCACTTCATCTCTTCCCTTCATCTCTTCCTGCATGTCTAGCTTTGGAAGAATCAATCTTTTTACTGAAGTGCCTCTCTCTCTGCACTGACTTTAAAGGAAGTCAAGCATAAGCAGTTCAAATTTATGCCCTGCATTTTCTTCAGAAAAATCCTTCCCTATGTAATCCAAACTAGTGACTGTCATTTTTAATTTCTTAGCTCAACAGAAAATACACTCATGATCCAGCAAGTTCTTAACACCTACATATGGAAGGCAATTAAACCTGCTGTGAAAACCTTTAAAAGATAAGCCAAAATGCAGAAACTTACTTGGTGTGATCCAAAGTTTGGATATCAGCCAGATCAAACACTGTTATTATAACTGCAATAAAAGACAAGAACAGAAAAAAAAGCAATTAAATTAGAAAGTGTATTAGAAGTCTCTCCAACCCATCTTGTTAAACAGAGAGAATGTTTATGTAAAAGGTGTAAGAACAGATTTAACACATAGGAGGTGGAAGACTATCCATTTCCATTTGCTCATTCCTTTTCTTTTTCTAGCACCCAATAAGACCTAAGTCCTTAGTCTTCAACGTTATATCTATAGTCTGCAGTCTATAGTCCTATCAACCCTTTCATTTTGGGACCACAAATTCCCACAGGATTGTCTCTTACCAAAGGGAAAGCCAGAAATATCCACTTCCAACTCCAGCATTAATCTCACCCAACTTCAAATTCTTTTCCCTGTAGTCACAAGTGCCACTTTCTATCACTGCATCATCAGAACACTCAGAGCTTGCAGATGTGACAACACATCAAGTCACGAACTTCTGCATCCCTTCTTCCCTGCAATAATGGACAATCCATTCCACCCCATTGTGTCTATAGGTACTTTCCCAAGGAGCATATATGGATATATGTTGCTGTACAAAATACAACTTCCTGACAAAAGCAGGATCAAATTAATATTGTTCTCACCCTCTGCTCCTCGGTAGTAAGCAGATGCAATGCACTTGAACTTCTCCTGACCTGCTGTGTCCCATCTGTGCAATGGGGGAAAGAAAGAAATTTCAGGTTAATGAAACCCAGAGTAACCTGAGTAAACATGTTAATGAAGCAGCAGGCTGGTACAAGGCAGAGAAGACTGTGATACCAGAGAAGTGTCACCATCTGGAACATGTTATTCATTAACTGCTGATAGAAATACAGTAAAGCTCTATTCGTCAATGAAGACATTTTTACCTTTTCTTAGAAAACACTAATAATTTTGGAGACAATTCAAATATTTGTATTCTGCATGGTAATATCCTTTCCTTACAACTTTTTTCTTTCACCTATGTAATTTGCATGTGTTTCTAGGACAACCTGGTTTTGTAAATTTTCTCTGCTAATACTAGCTAAGTCATGCAATAGCCCATGTTACAATCTTGCAACTGCTAGATAAGATATCTGTCCCTACACTACAAATTAGAGACCTGCAGCTCCGTCTACCAGCTTCTAATGACACCATTAAATAAAGTCAAGAATGTCCTTCTTATTAATGAACACGATATGCAGTTCCTTCAGCTACTGCCAGCACTACAGAGGTTTGGGTTTTGTTGTAGCCTTGTACTGCCAGCCATGGATACTTGCAAATATATCTTGTATGGAAATCTCTCAGCAAGAGGGGGCACTAGTGCTTATCATATGGAAATGTTCTACCCAGCTTCTGAAGACTGCAGATAGTGCAACCTGACCTTATTGCTTCAGTTTGCAAAATGCTGATGCATGAGTCTAGACTTTTAGAGGAACTCAAGTTCCAAAAGGGTAGCACCTGGCAGAACTTCCCAAACACAATTGCAGTGAAATCAGTGGGAAATGGATTTTTAAGTATTTTTCAATAAATACCAGGAGCCATCTATTTACATCAGTGATCTCATCAGAAAAAAAGTTTTCCTAAGTAAAAAGGTTTTTAAGATTCATGTACTAGAATACCTCATGCAAAGTATCTTATTTCTGCTCTAGGTCACACTACAGATGATTCCATAATGCCCTCTACAGAACAATGTTGCTGGCCACCAGAAACACAAAGGGACACCACTCCACAGACCCAAAGCAGGTGGAAGAAGGGCAGGACTCCCACTAGTCTGACAAACAAAGTTGAAAATCAAAGACATTAGGTTCACATTCTAATAAAACCGCTCCAGCCTTTCTATGATTTAGGGATAATAAATTAGTTGCTAATTAAGAGATGTCAAATCACTGGGCACTTTAACATTAATTTCAATGGCTGCAGGAATAAAACCCCCAGTAAAGCCAAGTTCAGTGCTCACTGTGCCTATTAAACTCAAATCACAGACTGGGGTTACACTAGCACTGGACAAAGCTGTGGCAAAAGCTTTCACTTCTCTTTCATGGATGTTGAGTAAAAAAGACAGAACTCCACAGAAATAGTGCAAGACATCCATGATGAATTTTCATTGACAAGCTTGTAACATTTTTTAGGGATGAGAAATCCAAGTGTAACATTTCTACTAAAACTGCAAGTCCAGAGACAGAATCTTTTCTTCAGATCACATTATTCTTTGTGCAATTGTATTATGTTTTTTAAATCATTATTTCACTACAGCCTGCAGCAATTCAAGCTCTGCTGGGACTGTACTCTGTGCAATGCTTAAACATGCTCTTTCAACTCACATCTGGAGGTTATATGGCATTCCAATTATCTCAAAACGTTCAATCTCAAAATCTACTCCAATGGTCGCCTTGTAGTCTCGGTCAAAATTACCTTTACAAAATCTGCAATTAAAAAAAAGGGGGATGAAATACTAGTGAGACAACTACAAATAACTGCAAAACTAACTCTGTCTAAGTAAATTATGAAGAAAACAAAAAACTAACTG